>JASPKZ010004201.1:370000-690000 GCA_030220185.1 Diploptera punctata | reverse complement strand
TTATTATTATTATTATTATTATTATTATTATTATAAGGGAACCACCAATTATTACCTACACATTATGTAGATGAATGTTAATGTAATATTTAAATCAAAGTTAAAACAAATATAAATTTAGATAACTTCGAAATAATTCAATCTGGCAGTCTTATATCGTGTAATGAATTGGCTCTATATAATAAATCAACGAAATTTTCCCAACCAGATAATCGGCTCTGGGATTTAAACAGGAAACCTACTGATTATGGGATCCAAGCACTACCATTCGATCCAATTCTTTCCGTCAATTAAGGAAACATGAGAGAATTATTTAGCAACTTTTTTCCTTTCTCTCTGTTTTAATTTTGGAAGCTGCGGTGGGCTCACGTTCTAGCAAGTAGTTTGAATTACATTTATCAGTATAATTGGCTTAGTTTGCGAGCGCAGGACAGGATGTTCCTCTGAGCGATTCTGAAAGCTCGTAGTTTCCTGTGTATGAGAGATGGGGATGGATCCACCTCATTGTCTATCGCGTAAATAGGATCACCATCCTCTGTGCGCCAGAGCGTCAGGATCCTGTGTGGCAAATCCTTGCCTACACAATACTCACCACATACCTTCATAATTTTGCGTGTTCATTATTTTAGTTCCAGAATAGGTAATTTTCTCACGGTCCCTTACATTATTGTTTATCATCAACTACACAGAGTTATAGGGTCCAAACGTTTCAGAAATGGACGAAGTAAATAAAACAAATTAATTAATTTCTAGGGCCTTATTTCATTTCAAGAAAGTTAAATTGAAATTGTTTAATATACTACATGCCATTCCTGATTCTTTGTAGCGTGAAACGCCACTAAAGATCTTCAGAGGTGTTTTGAAAATAATAAAATGTTCAGATTTGTTTGTTAGAAACACTATTCTTATTTAAGTTCTCTATTTTACAGTTTACGTAATCTGAGACGAATTAAAATCCGGGCTTGTAAGAACCGACTAATTTTGCTCAAAGGATTCTTTTTTAGGCTTGAGATAAAAATCTCATATGTGCCATAAATCTCTTACGTGCCATAAATTCTACGATACTGGACCCACTGTTTCTTCCTATTCTCAGAACTAACGTCAATACTTTGTAAATTCATTACGATCATTCATTAAAAATCCATCGATCCCGGCTGAGTTTGAATCCGCGAACTTCGGAACCAGAGGAGAGCATGGTAACTACCAGTCCATCGAGATCGACATATTGGAAACAATTTATATACCGTAGTTATTTATAAAACAATAAAAGGCTTTCGCTGTACCGTAGGGAATAATATTGTTGTACGTCAATCAACGATCCTTTGGTAGGATTTATTTCACGATTGAGGTTTTACAGGGTTCTCTTCAAAAGCTAGAACATTTTGGCTATATGTTCTCTGAGAAATTACTGTCAATATAATTATCATCATGTCTGCCATGGTGGTAATGTTCCTTGCCTCTTGTACCAAGGGTGGCGGGTTCAAACCCGGCTGGGGTCGATGGATTTTTTTAGGATGGAAAAATCCAAGGAAAAGTTCTTCGGGAGAGACTTACAATCGTAGGTCCCGAGTCTGAAGATTTTCAGGCTCGTAAAAGATCCTAAAGCCTGAATAAAGAGGCCTCTAAGCAAAATTTACCGACATCATCATAGTATTACCTTAGTTGTCTGCTAGATGTCTCATTGTGTCGGTATGTTGACCGCGTATTATTCATGGCATCTGTGGGCAATTACGCGTATCTAAATTAACTTGGTCTAGTAACTCCTAACAAAGGAGAGGCTAAGGCTCAACATTGGATTGTTACGCCTTTGTAGATAGATAATTATTATAAGTAACGCCACGAGTGATTTCCAATTTATCTATAGGATTTGGAAATCAAGGGTGGCATTTGTTAGGAGTATTTAACGAATAAAATTAAGTTGTTTACTCACAAATCGTTATTTAAATTTAGTTATTTTAAAATATTTTTATATTTAATGCTAACGCCGATGTTTGAAAATAAATGAGAAATGTTTACTTCTGTTTCATTTGTTCATCCACTGCAACTCGATTGTATTATTTGTTGCCAAATAGGATAGCAATATTGTAAGAATACACCCTATTGGAGTAAAAATGTAACATGAAGCTGTATATTATATCCAACATTATAGGTTATTAGTCCACCGCTGTGGTCTCAAGGTAGCGTGCTGCCTTGTCATACAGCGGGCCCGGGTTCGATCCCCGGTCGGGGCAGTTTTTCTGGATGAGGTTTTTATCGGGATTTTTCCTCACCTGTAAGAAAATGTCAGGAAAACTTTGAGGCCCAAACGGTCCCCGAAATCATATGGCCATGATCATCATCATCATCATCATCCTTCACCGGTTGTGAAAAGCAACGGGAAGCTACCACACCTACAATTCCCTAGTAAAGATGCAAGCATAGCATGAAAATGCTATGATTGCAGTGAAGGACCTGCCTTCCGGCAGAATTACTACGGATGTATAGGTTATTAATTAATTTTTTTAGGAAACAACTCAGTAAAACCATTATTTAAAAACGCAATTATTGAACACACAATTATCAAATGTGTAGTTCGAAGGAATGTGTGTTCATTATTTGCTACGCCTATATCAAACATATCTGTTGGAGAGTCAGTCACAGCAAAATCATGTTCTGACCTCTTCAAAATATTAAAAACGAGTAGCTTTCTTTATTTTGGTAAACAGAATTCGATAAATATCGAGGTGAAACACGACTGTCGTTGGATAAAAAACAAAATTCATTGAAACGTGATTGGTCATTGTCTCCCATTTGGGGCATGAGTTAAATATTCACCATTAATATAAAAAAAAATCAATAGTAATATGTACAGCCATCTATCACAAAATTTTATAATCAAATCATCTTACTTCCATTCAATGTCAGCATCTGTCTGGCAAAAATTGAAATATTCAACCTAAAGATAGATTGTCATATTTCTTGCAATATGATGTCACGAGTTGAAATGTTCATCCCAGGGTTACAATATAGCCTTTCTCCTGCGTCTATCAAGTGAGAGTTCAAATATGTACAGATACACATGGTTTTCCTGTGGAATAGTGTCAGCGTCTGTAAAATGAGAGTTTAAATGTCTAACACAGACATAAAAACAGGTCTGTAATGTTGTAAGGACATTAACGTTATTTGTTCATTGCTCATAAAATTTCTAAAGTAGATTGACTGAAAAAAATCCCTTGAAATTCTGGTCTCAGTCAATATATATATAGTAGTAGTAGGACTTTATTAGACAAAAAGTAAGATATTTACAATATTATTTACAAATATGGGTCGCACGGGCAGTAAGCCGTACGTGCTGTTGACAGTCCGTTACAATAAAGTAATAATTGGTACTAGTGTAAAGAAAAATAAACAAAAACAGCAATAACATTACAATTACATAAAGAAAACACAATAAAAATATTACCATTAAATAATAACACAATAGCATTATACACTAAAGTGTATATATATATATATATATATATAGCCTATATATGTCCACCGCTGTGGTTTCGAGGTAGTGTGCTGCCTTATCACGCAGCGGGCCCGGGTTCGATCCCCGGTCGGAGCAGTTTTTCTGGGTGAGGTTTTTATCAGGGGTTTTCCTCACCTGTAAGAAAAATGTCAGGAAAACTATAAGGCCCAACGGGTCCCCGAAATCATATGGCCATCATCATCATCCTTATCATCATCATCATCCTTCACCGGTGTGGAAAGCAACGGGAAGGTACCACGCCTACAATTCCCTAGTAAAGCTGCAAGCATAGCATGAAAATGCTAATGATTACAGTGAAGGAATTGCCTTCGGGCAGAATTACTATGGATGGATATATATTTTTTTTCGTAATCCGGAATTAGTTTTGTTAAGTCTGAAATATGTTTCTGCGCCCTTTTCGCGGTTCGTGACTCATTTTAAATTGTCTGACATGTTATACGTATATTTTGTAGTATTTTAGCTTGAGATATATATTTTTCTAATTTGAAATATCAGCTGATACTTTTTCTGAAATAAAATTACCTTAACCAATGTCCAGAGAAGTCTGAAAAGAAAATTGCTTAAGTCACTATCTCGTTATTCCATGTCAAAATAACAGGCACTCTACCCGACCAACTCAGATTTAAATTTTTTTTTTTAAATTTCTCGGTTTACAGTACCTGCCTAAATAACTAAATCTGACAAGTTTTCCGTCAGTAGCATGTCTAGGATGACAAAAATATTACATTTTTGTAAGCGTACAACTTAATTTAAAACCATGTATCTTAATAACGCCTGAAGATAAATTTACAAAAATCGTTGGTTAATTCATGATACGTGTAGATTTCCTATTCCTTATACTGCTTCTACAAGAAGTACTCTATTAGCCTCGCAGAACAATGTAAACTAATAATTGTTAATGTATTTATATTTAAAATTGTGGGCCCCAGATTTTTTTCGATTTGATTATTCAAATAATAAATTTATAAGTGTTGACTTGAATAATAAAATGTTAGCGATACGTATATAATTGTTACGTCACCACAAGCGTAACCTAGCGATAATTGTGCTCCACATACAATTAGTCTTTTCATTGGTACTTGATAATAGTCTCGAATGCCGATATGCAAAAATAAGGTAATGTTGATTTATATTTTGTCATCCATCTTCTCAAATAAATTGGTCGAATGACGTTTGTTAAGCAATATCGTGTAATAATTGCTTAACTTTCATTTTTTTATACAATGCCCCTGTTTGTCATTTCGACATTTCTGGTGTTCTCTCCTGGAATTGGCGTAATTGTAACCCACTTCTGAGGTTGGGGCGCATGGAAGGCGGTGTTTCGCTGTCCCTATGATATGATGGATGTTGATGATAGTGATGCGCCAGGAGAGTCCTTAATCCTAAACTTAATCTAAGGCGAATGTGAATGATGAAGTTTACTATGATGTTCGTGGACCGTTTAAGCTTTAAAGTTTTACAACATTTGTCTTACAGGTGAGGAAATCCCGAAAGAAACCTCAGCCAGAAAACTTGTCTCGACCGGGGATCGGACCCGGGCCCGTTGTGTGACAAGGCAGCACGCTACCTGAGACCCGTATGCAGTAGTCTATGGTAAGATTTGAAAGTTCCAACCGCTTGGGCTATGCCTTTATCCCCAGATATTTCAAAGTTAGAATAATTATAATGAGAGTACAGAATAACCTCACTCTCTATTGTCAGATGTTAAGAGAAAATTTCACTGTGAGTTTCATTTAAGGATCATAAAAGAATATATATATATATATATTCAAACTATTTATCTGCATGTATGTATATATAACATATTTTTACGTATTTATTTCTTACCACTTTCTAATTTAATTAAAATATTTCCCCCCCTTTTTAAATTATTATTATTATTATTATTATTATTATTATTATTATTACTCTTTATCCCTGTTTATTTATTATTTATTTATTTGATAAAATCAAATTTAAGAAGAAGATTAAAATTCATATTAATGTGTGCAATTACCATTAAAAAATCAACACTAGCCAGAGATAAAATTAAACATTTTTAGAAGTCATACGTCATTACATAAGATATTTTCCAACCTTTCATCTTCAGCAACTTTGGTCTCTTTGATCAAAATTATAATATCTTTATGATTTAGATTTTGTTTGATTTCAGTGTTAGTGGTAAATCTACCTGCCCGCGAAATCCTCCTTATAATCATGTTTTTTTTGTATTGAAGTTGTTGCAATAAGGTTGTGCACCATAAACAGCTGAGCTCCTGATGAGTTGCTTATAAACCATATGTTTCATATTTAGATGAATAGTAGGTAAGGACAAGGAGTGGCCACAGTGACCTTCCTGCCGTGTTCCATTTTTTACATGGTGTACTTTGTATGTGCACCCTCTCTGAGTTTATTGTCCAAAATAATACCCAAATATTCCACCTTAAAATTATATTCTAAAGTTATGTTAAACGTGATTAATTTTGGAATTTTATTAATTTTGATTCTTTTGGTGAAGGGCACACATAGTGTTTTATCGTTATTGATCTTCAATTTAAATATTACATAAGAATGGACTTAAAGCGTCACCTTGCCTGATGCCCTTTGTGAGCGTTATTTCTTCAGTTTACTGTTCTTTTACTTTGATTGCTGTTATGCAGTGTGTATTAATTTATATTATTGCTCTGATCACTTCAATAGGAATTTCATTCTCTCTTAAGAAAGGAATAGCATCTTCAAGCTGTACTTTATCAAAAACATACCACCACGTTTGGGTTATAAAATGGGAAACACTAGATTTCACTTGATATGTCACCCAGATGATGTTCTCCTTTCAGAATCTGAAGATAATTTACAAAGATCTTTATATCAACTTAATATAAATGCCAGAAAATACAATATGGAAGTTAATACGAATAACACAAAATGCTTAACAATATCAAAAAGATCCAGTAAGATGCAAATTAGAAGTGGAAAACAAATTATAGAACAAGTATCAGAATTTAATTATTTAGGTATTAATAATAAACACAAAACAGTTAATGAAATAAATTAAGAAACAAGCTGATAAAGCAGCACAAATATCAGGATATCTAAAAGATTTAATTTGGCGTAACAAACATATGTCAATAGAAAGCAAAACCCGCATATATATGAACTATAGTTCAACCATTTATCGTACATGGAGTAGAAACTAGGACTAATACAACAAAAGATAAACAAATAATAAGCACATGTGAAATGAAGATCTTAAGAACTGTTCAGGGGAAAACATTATTTGATAAAATACACAACACAGAAATTAGGGAGAAATGTAATATGCAAGACATAACCAAATTTATTATAGATAGACGAAAATATTGAAAGGGTCATATAGAAAGATTGGAAGACAACCGACTTGCAAAAAGAGCTAAAGAAGATAGACCAATGGACGGGAGAAGAACAAGAGGAAGACCAGCCAAGAGATGGATAGATAGTGAATGCACATCCAATACGTCTTCCTCCGAGGAGTGATTTTGGAAATCAACAGGATGAAAATCCTACAAATTATGATTAAGAAGAAAAAGATTTACAATTTGTACATCATGCTTCTAGGTCAGTTAGCTGTCTTTGCATTAAGTAATATGCATAATTATAGTTTTTATTGGATGCAAAAACAGCTATGTCGTCTGCATAAATAGAAATATCTATATTAGACCGTTTCGGAACATCGGCAGTAAGTATGTTATACAATGTCGGTGCTAAAATGGACTTCTGTGAAACTCCTGCCATATTTCGTGTTATTTCGGATAGAGTGACTGAGAAACCTGAAAAATATGTTATTTAGGAAATCATGGATAATTTTAATTAAATATAGTGAACTATTAAAATTCATTAATTTAAATATAAGTCCCCAATGCCAAACGGTATCGACGACTTTCTGGAGGACCAAGAATATGTCCACGGTCGTATTGCCATTGCGGATGGATTCTTTCAGCTTACCTGTGGTTCTCTGTAATTGAAACGTAGTAGATTTATTTTTAACCCTTAAATTCGTAATGTATCCTTTTGGATACATCAATTGGTTCAATTAATTTAATATTTTAAATAAATCAGAAGAAAACGAACAAAAAGAGTCCACTTAAATATGTGTCTAATTATATAATACACCTAATAATAACATATACACAAGATTCCGTTTTCACTGCGGTCTGCCTCATTCAAATAACTAACAGAAGAAATTTGTGTTTTGCCAATTTAAGGGTTAACAAAGCCAAATTGTTCTGAATGAATTATATCAGTAATACGCGGCTGTAACAATTGTAATATATAATTTTGGAAAATTTTAGCTTCCATGTTAAGAAGGCTAATAGGCCTACAATTTTTAGCATATATTCTACGTTTGTTTCCTTTAGATATGAGACCACAGCGGATTGTCATATTTCCAGACAGGATGCTGTGAAGTTTCATCTAAGGTTGAAAGCTGATTTGAGCTATGACACCCCTCCGAAACGACAGAATTGCATAAAACTTACATATTTCAGGCACTGTGATAGATTTTGCAAATCTTCAAGTATTTATTCCCCTTCAGCATAGTCATTTCCAATAACATATGCAATGATAATATTTGCTGAGATCGTTAAAGAAAATTGGACAGGTTTGAATACGATAAGATATATCTGGAATAAGAAGAATTGCCACATGACTAATGTGATCTCGTACAAAAATAAATGAGAGGACGTATTCAAAATGAGCCCACATATGGATGTACGAACATGGAACACATTTTTTGATTTTCGCGGTTGAGTTCCATCTCTATATGGGAATGATAGAATAGAATATATTTATTTAGCCTGGTGGAGTTAAGGCCGTGTGACCTTCTCTTCCACTCACCAGGACAAACATATGTTACATTTAAATACAAAAAATTACAATAATAATACATACTAAACAATTTATTATCTGTGAAACTGAACAATAATGAAAATAATGTATAATAATACAATAAAATTGAATACAATTAAAATTAAAGTAATGAAAGAATGCATACAGAAAGGAATAACAGCTCGAATTTACTACACATAAAAAGTAGAAAGAAAGTAATAAACTATAATGAATTAATCTATTGCTTATTATATAAGGTATTATGTAAATATATTAACAATTTTAAAACTATTTTTATTAAATAATGAAGAAACAAATTATTATTTTTTAAAAAGTAATATTAGTGAGTTGTTTCTGTTAATAATTCTATATTCAATTTGTTTCTGAAAGATGGTAAAGTTTGGCAGTCTGTGACATAGGGTGGAAAGGAATTCCATGTTCTAGCAGGAGAAACTGTAAAATATTTCGAATAAAAGTGTGATGAAGAGGGATATAAAGGACACTGTGCTCAAGGGATCGGGAATCTAATTTACCCTGCTATTAAAACAGCACATGGAATAAATCTTAACCTTATTAATGATACAAATGAAGAGAACAACTTGTGGAATTGTTTGAAAAGTTACTGTTATGATGAGAGATGGTAAGTACGTAAGTAATAAATGCTTTAGTATTAAAATTTAGATATAATATTTAATGAAACCTTAAGTGCGAATAGACTTGCAATCTCGTTAACAAATTCACTGTAAATCATTAACATTATAGTGTATTATACAGGGTGTTTCAGAAGTGATGGTCAATAATTAACACGTGGAATGTAAGGCCAAAAGTAGCTAAAAAGCTCCAATAAACATAGGTCCGCAAATCAACCGTTGTCGAGATAGTACACATTTTCTGTTGCGGTTCATCAGTATCTAGGAACACATGGCATCTCTAAACTTTAAAGTAGGTGTTCAATATGTTGGCCATGCGTCTGAATGCTACGTCAAACTCGTCTCTGAAATAAGTTGCGAATCCTGTCAGGCAGTACTGGAGAATTCTGTAAATGGAGGAAGGCTGCTTAAATCCGCAAGCGTAATTCCTCAAGAGAGTTGGCCTCAGTAGCGTACACCAGGCTTTTGACATGACCCCACACACAAAAATCCATGGGATTTGAATCCGGTGATCTTAGAGGCCGTGGCACAGGCCCTCCTCTACCTATCCAATGTTATCATACCTTCGAGTGCGCGGCGCACACATAATTGAAAATGTGCTGGAACACCATCATGCATGAATACATTTTCAGGCCATGGTTCAGTGGAACATCATGATGATGAAGGAGATCTGGAAGTACAGTCCGCAGGACAAACTCCATTACTGCTCTCCGGTAGTCTCTGTGGTTCAATTATGCGGTCTGCGAGCAGTCCTGTCCAGATGTTCAACGAAAAACGCTGCTGATGTCGTGACACGTGTGTTGCATTAGGATTGACATCTGCCCAATTGTGGCAGTTATGGCTGCTTACAAACAGGGGGTTCAGGGTACACTGTTGTTGCATCTATTGGCAAAAAAATATCTCTAGGAGGGAAGTCTGCATTGTTGACAGCTTGCATTCACTGGAGAAGATAAAGATACAGTATTCCCGATGTAAAATCCGCCACACGCTCCTGGACACGTTCCTGGGTAGCAATCCTTCCTATCGAAGTACTAGAACGTTCGTGTACACTGCGTAACACCCTTTCCTCAACATCAGATGTTATGGATCTTGGTCTTCCTTCTCGTACATGGTGTGCGAAAATCCCGGTTTATCTAAGGCGCTGATGTAACCAGATAAATGTACGCCTGTCGGGCTGCCTGCGCCGAGGAAAAGCTTCTTCATACAATCGTGCAGCCTCAAGTGCACTGCCATTCGCTTTGCCATACATGAAGTGCGTGTCAGCGTACTCTTCATTGGTGTAACCTCTGTCCATGGTGCCTTTACTTTCGTAACTGATTGTGGGACCTGTAGGCACAGTGCAGGTAGGGAGAAAGATAAGGTGTTGCGCATGCGTCAACAAAAAGGTAATCGATCCCAAACCTTGAGATAACAACGTAATTATCCAGGTGCGTGTAGAGTTGGTTCCCAACTCGAATATTGCGATATCTCGACAACGGTTGATTTGCGGACCCATGTTTATTGAAGCTTTTTTTGCTGTTTTTAGCCTGTACTTTCCATGTGTGAATTATTGACCATCACTTCTGAAACACCCTGTATAAAGCATATAAGTAATTAAAACTTGTGAATAATTACAACAATATGTAAAAGTGATCTGTAAATTTTACAAAAGAATATGTATCTATACCTATGTTAGGATGGCGAACATTGAAAATAGAATATCAACCAATGTCGACCTGAACCGTGATCATGGTGATCTTGGTGGTTGTGGATGTGGTAGTCGTGATGATCGTGATCGTAATGGTCGTAATCGTAGTGGTCATGGTGGTATTGATGATCGTGATCGTGGTGGTCGTGATCGTGATGGTCGTAATCGTAGTGGTCTTGGTCTCTCGTGGATGTGGTGTTCGTTATGTTCGTGATGATAGTCGTCGTCGTTGTGGTGGCCAAATTGGCAGTCGTGATCGTGGTTGTCGTGATCGTTGTGGTGGCCGTATCTTGGTGTTAATAGAGATCATGGTGGTCGTAGTAGTTGTGTTGGCCGTGGGGGTCGTGATCGTTGTCTTGCTGTTTTTGGTGTTCGTGGTAGTAATGGTATTCGTGGTGGTCGAGTTCTTGGTTATGGTGACCGCCATGGTCGTGTTTGCTGTCGCGGTCGTGCTGGCCATGGTAGTCACCGTGATCGTCATGGTGACTGTAGTGGTGGTGGTGTTGATCGTGATCGTCGTGGACGTAGCCGTCGTGGTGACCGTGATGGTCTTGGAGTTAGTTATTCTCTTGGTCGTGTTAGTCGTCGTGATGGTCGTGGTCGTCTTGGTCGAGATCTTGGTCGTCCTCGTAGTGGTGGTCATAGCCGTAGTAGTACAGTCGGCCGTCGTGATGATCATGGTCGTAGTGTCCGTGATCGTAGTGATTGTGGTGGTCGTAGTCATGGTGGTGGTGTTGGCCGTAGTCATGGTGGTGGTGTTGGCCGTCGTGATGGTTGTTTTTATCATGTTGGTGGTGATCGTGATATGTTGGCCATCGAGGTGGTCGTAATGGTCGTAGTCGTGATGGTAGTAACACTCGTTTTGGCCATATTGGTCATCGTGGTGGTGTTGTTCGAGGTGTTGTTGTTCGTGGTGGTGTTGTTCGTATTGGTATTGTTCGTGGTGGCGTTGTTCGTGGTGGAGTTGTTCGTGGTGGTGTTGTTCGTGGTGGTATTGTTCGTGGTGGCGTTGTTCGTGGTGGAGTTGTTCGTGGTGGAGATTTTCGTGGTGGAGTTGTTCGTGGTGGAGTTGTTCGTGGTGGAGTTGTTCGTGGTGGAGTTGTTCGTGGTGGTGTTGTTCGTGGTGGTATTGTTCGTGGTGGCGTTGTTCGTGGTGGAGTTGTTCGTGGTGGAGTTGTTCGTGGTGGAGTTGTTCGTGGTGGAGTTGTTCGTGGTGGAGTTGTTCGTGGTGGAGTTGTTCGTGGTGGAGTTGTTCGTGGTGGAGTTGTTCGTGGTAGAGTTGTTCGTGGTGTAGTTGTTCGTGGTGGAGTTGTTCGTGGTGGAGTTGTTCGTGGTGGTGTTGTTCGTAGTGCTATTGTTCGTGGTCGGGGTGGTGGTAGTGGTGTTGTTCGTGGTGGTGTTGTTCGTAGTGCTATTGTTCGTGGTCGTGGTGGTGGTAGTGGTGGTGGCCGTGGTGGTGTTGTTTTTGGTGGTGGAGTTGCTCGTGATGGTGTTGTTCGTGGTGGTATTGTTCGCAGTGCTATTGTTCGTGGTGATGTTGTTCGTGTTGGAAAGTACAAACCAATAATAATAATAAAATAATAATTACGGATGTAAAAAGATTACCAAAATAATTCATACGAAATACTGTTCGTGGTGGCCTTGTTCGTGGTGGAGTTGTTCGTGGTGGTGTTGTTCGTAGTGCTATTGTTCGTGGTCGTGATGCTGGTAGTGGTGGTGGCCGTGGTGGTATTGTACGTACTGCTATTGTTCGTGGTCGTGGTGGTGGTCGTGGTGGTGTTGTTCGTAGTGGTAATGTCGTGGTGTTGTTCATGGTGGTGTTGTTTGTGGTGCTATTGTTCGTGATGGTGGTGGTGGTCGTGGTGGTGGTGTTCGCGGTGGTGGTGGTGGTGTTCGTAGTGGTGGTGGTGGTTGTGGTCGTGGTGGTGGTGGTCACGGTGGTGGTGTTCGCGGTGGTGGTGTTGTTCGCGATCGTGTTGGTGTAATTCTTGGTGGTGGTGGTGGTCGTGGTGGTTGTGGTCGTGGCGTTGGTGGTCGCGGTGGTGTTGTTCGTGGTGGTAGTAGTAGTGGTCGTGGTGGTATTGTTCGTGGTGGTGTTCTTGGTGGTCGTGGTAGTGTTGTTCGTGGTGGTGGTAGTGGTGGCGTTGTTCGTGTTGGTGGTAGTGGTAGTCGTGGTGGTGTTTTTCGTGGCGGTGTTGTTCGTGGTCGTGGTGGTGTTGGTGGTGTTGTAGTGGGGGTGGTGGTCGTGGTGGTCATGGTGGTGGTGGTGGTGGTCGTGGTCGTGGTGGTCGTGGTGGTGGTGGTGGTCGTGGTGGTGGTGGTGGTCGTGGTGGTGGTGGTGGTCGTGGTGGTGGTGGTGGTCGTGGTGGTGGTGGTGATCGTGGTGGTGGTGGTGGTCGTGGTGGTGGTGGTGGTCGTGGCCGTGATGGTGGTCATGGTGGTGGTCGTGGTGGTGGTGGTGGTCGTGGTGGTGATGGTCGTGATGGTCGTGGTGGTCGTGGTGGTGGTAGTCGAGGTCGTGATGCTGGTGGTGGTCGTGTCGGTGGTGGTGGTCGTGTCGGTGGTGGTGGTCGTGTCGGTGGTGGTGGTGGTCGTACTCTTGCCGGTGGTTGTCGAGGTGGTCCTGTTGGTGGTGGTGGTGGTGGTCGTGTTGGTGGTGGTCGTGTTGGTGGTGGTCGTGTTGGTGGTAGTCGAAGTCGTGATGCTGTTGGTGGTCGTGTCGGTGGTGGTGGTCGTGTTTGTGGTGGTGGTCGTGTTTGTGGTGGTGGTCGTATTGGTGGTGGTGGTGGTCGTGTTGGTGGTGGTGGTCGTGGTGGTCGTGTTATTGGTGGTGGTTGTGGTCGTGTTGGTGGTGGTGGTGATGGTGGTCGCGGTGGTGGTCGTGGTAGCGGTGGTGGTCATGGTGGTGGTAGTGGTGGTGGTGGTCATGGTGGTGGTGGTCGTAGTAGTGGTGGTGGTCTTGGTCGTGGTGGTGGTGGTCGTGGTGGTGGTGGTCGTGGTGGTGGTGGTCGTGTTGGTGGTAGTCGTGGTGGTCATGGTATTCGTGTTGGTCATTGTGATGGTGGCGATTGTGGTCGCGGTGATGGTGGTGGTCGTGGTGATGGTGGTGGTGGTGGTCGTGGTGATGTTGGAGGTGGTAGTCGTGGTGGTGGTGGTCATGGTGGTGGTGGTGGTGGTCGGAGTCGTGGTGGTGGTCGTGCTTGTGGTGGTGGTGTTCGTGGTGGTGGTGGTCGTCGTAGTGGTGGTGGTCGTCGTGCTGGTGGTGGTTATGGTCGTGGTCGTCTTGGTGGTCATGGTGGTGGTGGTGGTGGTGGTGGTCGTGGTCGTCGTGGTGGTCATGGTGGTGGTGGTCATGGTCGTCTTGGTGGTCATGGTGGTGGTGGTGGTCGTGGTGATGGTGGTGGTGGCGGTCGTGGTGGTGGTGGTGGTGGTGGTTGTGGTCGTCGTGGGAGATGTGGTTGTGGACGTGGTAGTTGTAATGGTGGTATTGGTGGTCATGGTGGTCGTGATAGTCGTGGTAGTGGTGGTGGTCATGGAAGTGGTGGTGGTCGTGGTGGTCAAGGTGGTGTTGGTCGTGGTCGTACTGGTGGTCGTGGTCGTATTGCTGGTGGTGGCGTTAGTTGTGGTATTGCACGTGGTGGTGTTAGATGTGGTCTTGATGTTGGTTGTCATGGTCGCCGCGGTGTTGGTCGACGTGGTGGTGGTGATCTTCGTCGTGGTGGTTGTGGCCGCGGTGATGGCGTTCATGGTGGTGTTGGTCTTGGTGGTGGTGGTCGTCGTCGTAGGGGTGGTCGTAGTCGTTGTGCTAGTCGTACTAGTCATTGTGGTGGTGGTGGTATTGGTCGTCGTCGTGGTGGTAATCGTAGTCGTGGTGGTAGTGGTAGTCGTATTCGTGGTGGCCTTGGTGGTTGTGTTGGTCGTGGTAGTGCTCGTTGTCGTCGTCGTCGTGGTGGTGGTGGTCTTCTTTGTGGTGGTGGTCGTATTCGTGGTGGTGGTCTTGGTGGTAGTGGTCGTGGTTGTCGTGGTGGTGGTGGTCGTGGAAGTCGTGGTGGTGGTCTTGGTCGTCGTGGTGGGGTGGTCGTTGTTGTGGTGTACGTGGTATTGCTTGTGGTGGTGGTGGCGTTCGTGGTGGTGGTGACTCGTGGTGGTGGTGGCGTTCGTGGTGATGGTGGCGTTCGTGGTGGTGTTGGTCGTGGTCATCATGGTGGTGGTGGTGGTGATCGTGGTCGTGGTGGTCGCCGTAGTGGTGGTGGTCATGGTATGGTGGGGGTCGTGGTAGTGCTGGTCGCGGTCGTCGTGGTGGTAATGGTGCTGGCGGTGGTCGTAGTCGTGGTGGTCTTGGTGGTGGTGTTGGTCGTGGTAGTGGTCGTTGTTGTCGTCGTCGTCGTGTTGGATGTCTTCATCGTGGTGGTGGTGTTCGTAGTCGTGGTGGTGGTGATCGTATTCATGGTGGTGGTCTTGGTAGTAGTGGTTTTCGTGGTGGTGGTCGTGGAAGTCGTGGTGGGGTCATGGTTTTCTTGGTGGTGGTCGTGGAAGTCGTGGTGGTGGTCATGGTTGTCGTGGTGGGGTGGTCGTGGTTGTGGTCGTCATGGAGTACGTAGTATTGGTTGTTGTGGTGGTGGTGGTGGTGGCGTTCATGGTGGTGTTGGTCGTGGTCGTTGGTCGTGGATGTCGTGGTGTTCGTGGTGGTGGTTTTCATAGTCGTCATTGTGGTGGTGATGGCCATGTCGTGGAAGTCATGGTGGTCGTCATGGTGGTCGTGGTAGTGGAGGTCGTGGTGGTAGTGGTGATGTTCGTGGTGATGGTGATGGTCGTGGTAGTGGTGGTGGTCGTGGTGGTATTGGGTGTCATGGTGTGGTGATGGTGGTGGTGCGTGGTTCTCATGGTGGAGTGGTCGTGGTTGTCATGGAGGTGGTGGTATTGGTAGTCGTGGTCGGTGGTGGTGGTGATGTTGGTCGTGCTGATGGAGCTGTTGGTCGTGGTCGTCGTTTTGGTAGACGTAGTTGTCGTCGTGGTTATGGTGGTCTTGGTAGTTGTGGTGGTGGTGGTGGTTGTGGTGATAATGGTGGTTGTGGCGTTGGTCGTGGTCATGGTGGTCTTGGTGGTAGTGGTCGTCATGGTGGCGGTGGTGATGGTGGTGGGGCTGGTGTTCGTTGTGTTGGTAGTGGTCTCATGGTGGTGGTGGACGTGGGCGTTATGATGGTGGTGGTTGTGGTCGTGGTTATCATGGAAGTGATGGTCGTGGTGGTGATCATGGTGGTGGTGGTCGTCGGTGTGGTCGTGGTCATTATGGTGATCGTGTTCGTGGTTGTCATGGTGGTGGTGGTCGTGGTACTGGTGGTAAACATGGTGGTGGTTGTGGTCGTTATAGTGGTGGTGGTCGTGGTCGTCAAGGAAGAAGTGGTATTGGTCGTCGTGATGGTGATGGTCGCCGTGATGGACGTGGTGGTTTTGTGGGTGTCGTGTTGTGGAGGTCGTAGTAGTGGTGGTGGTCATGGTTGTGGTGGTGGTGGTCGTGGTATGCGTCTTGGTGGTGGTGGTCGTGGACGTCATGGGTTTGGTGGTCATGGTCGACGTGGTCATGGTGGTGGTGGTGGTATAGATGCGGTCGTGGTGGTGGTCATCGTGGTGGTTGTAGTGGTCGTCTTGGTGGTGGTGGTCGTGGTAGTAGTGGTCATGGTCACGGTGGTTGTGGGCGTGGTGGTGATGGTGGTCGTGGTGATTGTGGTGGTGGGGGTTGTCGACGTGGTGATGGTTGTGGTCGTGTTCTTCGTGCTGGTGGTGGTGGTCGTGGTGTTGGTGGTGACATTATTCGTCGTGGTGGTGGTAGCGGTCGTTGTGGTGGTCGTGGTGATATATGTCGCGGTCGTGGTGGTGGTCGCGGTGGTGGTGGTGGTCGCGGTGGTGGTGGTACCCGTCGTCGGGTGGTGGTGGTGTTCGTGGTGATGGTGGTGGTGGTAGTGGTGATGTTGGTCGCGGTCATGGTGGTTGTCACGGTCGTGATGGTGGTCGCGGTCGTGGTGGTGGGGTTGGTTGCGGTAGTGGTCTTGGTGATGGTGGTCGTGGTAGTGGTCACGGTCGTGGTGGTTGTCGCGGTCGTGTTGGTGGTCGCGTTACTGGTGGTGGTCGCGGTCGTGGTGGTGGTGGTGTTGGTCGCGGTCGTGGTGATGTTGGCCGTGTTGGTGGTTGTGGTGGTGGAGGTGGTGGTCGCGGTGGTAGTGTGGTCGTGGTGGTCGCTGTCGCGGAGGTGGTGGTGTTCGTGGTGGTGGTGGTTGTAACGGTCGTCGTTGTGGTGGTCGCTGTCGTGGTTTTTGTGATGGACGTGATGGTGGTCGCGCTCAAGGTGGTAGTTATGGTGGTCGTGGTGGTGGTTATGGTGGTCGTGGTGGTGGTTATGGTGGTCGTGGTGATGGTGGTCGCGGTCGTTGTGGTTGTCGCGGTAGTCGTGATGGTTGTGGTGGTCGCGGTCGTCGTGGTGGTGGTGTTGTTGGTGGTACTGGTGGTCGTGGTGGTGGTGGTCGCGGTCGTCGTGGTGATGGTCGTGGTTGTCGCGGTCGTCGTTGTGATGGTTGTGGTGGTCGCGGTCGTCGTGGTGATGGTCGTGGTGGTCGCGGTCGTCGTGATGGTCGTGGTAGTCCCGGTCGTCGTTGTGATGGTTGTGGTGGTCGCGGTCGTCGTGGTGATGGTCGTGGTTGTCGCGGTCGTCGTTGTGATGGCTGTGGTGGTCGCGGTCGTCGTGGTGGTTGCGATCCCGATCTTCGTGGTGGTGTTGGTGGTGGTACTGGTGGTCATGGTGGTGGTGGTCTTGGTCGTCGTGGTGATGGTCGTGGTTGTTGTGGTCGTCGTTGTGATGGCTGTGGTGGTCGCGGTCGTCGTGGTGGTTGCGATCCCGATCTTCGTGGTGGTGTTGGTGGTGGTACTGGTGGTCATGGTGGTGGTGGTCGCGGTCGTCGTGGTTGTCGCGGTCGTCGTTGTGATGGTTGTGGTGGTCGCGGTCGTCGTGGTGGTTGTGATCCCGGTCGTCGTGGTGGTGTTGGTGGTGGTACTGGTGGTCGTGGTGGTGGTGGTGGTCGCGGTCGTAGTGGTGATGGTCGTGGTTGTCGCGGTCGTCGTTGTGATGGTTGTGGTGGTCGCGGTCGTCGTGGTGGTTGTGATCCCGGTCGTCGTGGTGGTGTTGGTAGTGGTACTAGTGGTCGTGGTGATGGTGGTCGCGGTCTTCGTGTTGTCGCGGTCGTCGTGGTGGTTGTGATCCCGGTCGTCGTGGTCGTGTTGGTGGTGGTACTGGTGGTCGTGGTCGCGGTCGTCGTGGTGATGGTCGTGGTTGTCGCGGTCGTCGTTGTGATGGTTGTGGTGGTCGCGGTGTTCGTGGTGGTTGTGATCCCGGTCGTCGTGGTGGTGTTGGTGATGGTACTGGTGGTCATGGTGGTGGTGGTCGCGGTCGTCGTTGTGATGATCGTGGTTGTCGCGGTCGTCGTGGTGTGGTGATTAGTTTTGGTGGTCGCGGTCGTCGTGGTGGTGGTGATCCCGGTCGTCGTGGTGGTGGTGGTGGTGG
Organism: Diploptera punctata; assembly: GCA_030220185.1. Taxonomy (NCBI): domain Eukaryota; kingdom Metazoa; phylum Arthropoda; class Insecta; order Blattodea; family Blaberidae; genus Diploptera; species Diploptera punctata. The sequence goes on along the minus strand of JASPKZ010004201.1, from coordinate 671,755 downwards.
TACTGGTGGTCGTGGTGGTGGTGGTCGCGGTCGTCATGGTGATGGTCGTGGTTGTCGCGGTCGTCGTTGTGATGGTTGTGGTGGTCGCGGTCGTCGTGGTGGTTGTGATCCCGGTCGTCGTGGTGGTGTTGGTGGTGGTACTGGTGGTCATGGTGGTGGTGGTCGCGGTCGTCGTGGTGATGATCGTGGTTGTCGCGGTCGTCGTGGTGATAGTTTTGGTGGTCGCGGTCGTCGTGGTGGTTGTGATCCCGGTCGTCGTGGTGGTGTTGGTGATGGTACTGGTGGTCATGGTGGTGGTGGTCGCGGTCGTCGTTGTGATGATCGTGGTTGTCGCGGTCGTCGTGGTGATAGTTTTGGTGGTCGCGGTCGTCGTGGTGGTGGTGATCCCGGTCGTCGTGGTGGTGGTGGTGGTGGTACTGGTGGTCGTGGTGGTGGTGGTCGCGGTCGTCATGGTGATGGTCGTGGTTGTCGCGGTCGTCGTTGTGATGGTTGTGGTGGTCGCGGTCGTCGTGGTGGTTGTGATCCCGGTCGTCGTGGTGGTGTTGGTGGTGGTACTGGTGGTCATGGTGGTGGTGGTCGCGGTCGTCGTGGTGATGATCGTGGTTGTCGCGGTCGTCGTGGTGATAGTTTTGGTGGTCGAGGTCGTCGTGGTGGTGGTGATCCCGGTCGTGGTGGTGGTGGTGGTGGTGGTACTGGTGGTCGTGGTGGTGGTGGTCGCGGTCGTGGTGGTGGTGGTAGTGGTCATGGTGGTGGTGGTGTTCGCGGTCGTCGTGGTGGTGGTGATCGTGATGGTCGTGGTCATGGTGTTCGTCATTGTGGTCGTTTTGGTGGTGGTGGTCATGGTCGTGGTGGTGGTCGTGTTCATCATGGTGTTCGTGGTGGTGGTGCTGGTCGTAGTCTTCATGGTGGTGGTCATTATGGTGTTCGTGTTGGTGGTGGTCGTGGTCGTCGTGGTGTTATTGGTCGTCGTTGTGGTACTCATATTGGTCGTGTGGTGGTGGTGGTGATGGTTGTCGTGTTGTTTGTGGTCTTGGTGTTGGTGGTCGTACTGGTTGTTGTGTTGGTGGTGATGGTGGTCGTGTTGTTGGTTGTTGTGTTGTTGGTGGTCGTGTTGTTGATGATCGTGGTGGTGGTCGTATTGTTCGTTGTGATGGTCGTGGTGGTGGTGGTGCTCGTATTGGTTGTTGTAGCGGTGATGATCGTGGTGGTGGTCGTCGTCGTGATTGTAGTTGTCGTGGGGATATTGGTCGTTTTCTTCATCGTCGTTATAGTTGTAGTAGTTTAAGTTTTAGTGGTTGTTGTTGTAGGAGTATTGGTAGTAGTAGTAGTAGTAGTAATTGTAATAGTTGTTGTAGTTGAAGTAGTAGTAGTTTTTGTCGTATTTGTAGTAGTATTGGCAGTATTACTACAACTATTAGTAGCAGTTTTACCACTACCACAATATGTTAGTACTTACTTACCTTATGTTTCAATTTTCTTGAATTGAGTCCACTCTTACGTTTTAAATCTTCTTCAGCTTAAAATATTATTTAATCCTCATTAAAATAAGATCTTACTGAATTTTTAATCTCTCATAAGAAAATATAATGAAAATAAAGACATTGATCAATGAAACATAATGTTTCTTGATATATGAGTTGGATTTAAAAGTGTAATACTAAACTACATGACACGACAGGTCCCTTGACTAACCCGAATGCTGGCCTCACACCACATGTGTGGATGATCATCCAGCCAGTAAAGGAGTGATATATCGGCTCATCAACTGTTATTACCATCTTTCTCAACCTGGATCGGCTACTTATTATAGCTATCTAAATTTCTCACAATCTCGGAAAGACACCGTCCCACACTGGCCGAAATTCCATGAGAAAGTATCTTCCCCATGGGGACTCGAACCTGCACAAGATTCGTAGCTCTGCACCAAGGCATGATGCCGTAAACCGCTTGGCAACAACGTGGGAAAAAGTCAAATATAACTAAGAATAAATACGTGGCCAGTCCATTTGTTTACAAAAATATAATTTGTTAATAATCCATATGAGTTTTTTAAAAATAAAACGTCCAGCAAATATAATGGAGGAAAAAAATCGACATGATTTGAGGGATGTATGGAGGATATATGTTTACGTGGCCGTGAACCATGCCAGTGATTTAATTACTTAGCACATAATTATGCACCATGACCTTGGCGTCGATTCAGAGTCTAACAGAAATGACTAGCCTACCAGACGTTTCTTCTGGTAGCAGTGGCAGCTGTCGCGCTGGGCTGATAACCCGGCTGATTTTTCGTGCCGATAGTCTAGAAAGATTCGTAGGACTTCCTAGAACTTATAGTGGAATCACATGACTTCATTGGTTCAATGGCGACAGAGAGTTGTGAGCGCGCCTCCATCTGTAATGTACAGCCTTTGAAATAATTGTTGGCGCACAGGTAATTTTCAAGTCCCAGAACGAAGCCACTGCGCATGACCAGAGGTTAGTTGTTTGGTTCACAAGTATACAACTATTTTAGAAACTAAAATCCGTTCTATTTCGTTGTGTGTCGTGCAAAGGAAAATTATTTCGCGTATATAAGTAGTGCGGTAAATGCTATTTTATTTATAAAACAAAGCAAAAAAAATAAAACAAAACAAAGAAAAGCGATTGAGAGAGAGAGAGAGAGAGAGAGAGAGAGAGAGAGACAGAGGAGAGGGAGAGAGAGGAGAGAGAGAGAGGGAGAGAGAGAGAGGAGAGAGAGAGGGAGAGAGAGAGAGGAGAGGAGGAGAGAGAGAGAGAGAGAGAGGAGAGAGAGAGAGAGAGAGCAGGACTTACCTGTATAATGAAATTATATACATGTATTAACTTGTCTTAATTTAAATTAATCAGATGCATTTTACATTAATAGAGGAAATAAACAATCTTGTTGTGCCTTGTGCTTTTTTAAACAAAATAACGAGATTTTACAATCGTTATTCATTATAGCCTATATATATATATATATATATATATATATATATATATATATATGTCCACCGCTGTGGTCTCGAGGTGGCGTGCTGTATTGTCACGCAGCGGGCCCGGGTTCGATTCCCGGTCGGAACAGGCTCCAGGGTGAGGTTTTTTTCTGGGGTTTTTCTCACATGTAAGACAAATGTCGGGAAGCTTAGGGCCTAAAGGTCCCCGAAAATCATCCGGCCATCATCATCATCCTTATCATTATCATCATCACCATCCTTCACTGGTGTGGAAAGCAACGGGAAGCTACTACACCTATAATTCCCTAGTAAAGCTGCAAAGCATAGCATGAAAGAAGACCTGCCCTTGGGCAGAATTACTATGGATGGATGGATATATATATATATATATATATATACACACACACACACACATATATGAGCTGTTTCCTTTAATTAATTAATTTTCCTATGTATACAAATTTATTTATATAACGCAGCCTGATAACGTGTAGGCATTATAAAAAATAACGACGCTATTAAAAAAATTCTTGATCAGGATCGAATCTGCGCCTACATCGTCGCTAGAAAGCATCTTACCGACAGCTCTACTGAAGCGAACGATACAAATACTGCATCAGAAGTAAGCGCTAATTTAACCTACTATTGATTGGTTTAAGAGACTATTAATTACTTTCAGTCATCTGATAACTCTCTTAACTTAGAAATTCAATTAATAAATATATTTGTTGAAATTCTTTCAATAACGATTGGTATAAATCTATGATTTGGCCCCTTCTGCCGCCGGATTTGACATCAAAGGAGACAGCACATGTAACAACTTACTAGTGTGAATCGCTCTTCAAAACTCTTAACTTCCCACCATCAAGAGTTGCGCCATCATTTTTTTTTCAAAGGCTGTACACTTAGTAAAAAAAGAATGAGCGGCCTCAAAACGCAGAGTCTCTGTTACGACTCTATGCGCATACTCAAAGAGCTAAAGCTGTGGTTCACGAGGTAACACATTGTTAAATGTTTTAAATACGATGTATTTAGTTTTAATAGTTTTAAACAGTTAAATAACAGTGCAGGAGACATGTTTCTAGACATTATGATGATTACTCAAATTACGACATTTCAAATGAAGTTCAACTCTCGTGCATAGTGTAAAAGTAAATAACACAACTAGGATTTGGACGGCTAGTATCAGGCATTCGAGTAGCGTAGATCGTTAAACCAATTAATTAGAATTAAATATGTATGAGAGCCAGGGTTCGAATCCCTCGACAATGATTTTTTTTGTTATTTATTTGTATTTTCGCAAGATACATCCCATAACATTTAATTTCAGTCACGTAATCTACGTTCTCTTTACACTATTTTAAGTGATATTCCTGGCATCATTAACTCTGTAAAACTATTTATCTACCGGTATAAATTTAATTGTGTATATAGTATCACGTTTTAATAATATCCCTATAAATTATAAAAGATAAAATAGTTTAATATATTTATGTATTTATTTATTTATTTATTATGTATTAGCGAGGAAAAAGTTTCACCCTTCAATTAAAACATTTAGTTTACATAGGTCAAGTCCAGCCTAATAGTAGCCATAGCTGGTAGATAATAATAATAATAATAATAATAATAATAATAATAATAATAATAATAATAATAATAATAATAATAATAATGTGAATAAGAATATCCATAAGTCATAGGTGAAGCATTTAGACTCAGAAGTAAAAAGGAAATAAAAATATATACATTCATAGTGATATTAGAAAACGAAGGTTAAAATTTTATGGCCATATTAAACTAATTAACTCAAATAGGCTTACAAAACAGATAATGGGATTCTACGAAAACAGAAGTAAGGCTCCAGTGGATACTATGAAGTTGATTGATGAAGTCAAAAAGGACAAAATTGGCAGGAATTACTAAAGAAGATATCCCAAACAGAGATATATTTAGAATTAAGGTGAATAAGTGGCAAGTTGACCAGGAGGACAAACCGAGGAAAACAACTGGAACAGCTTGGACAGATGATAGAAAACAAGCTCATAGCAAAAGAGAGAAAGGGATTTGGGCTCAAAGGAAACGCATCTAAGTACTTTGCGTAGTCCTACATGGGCTCATCCGCAATAAAAAAAAATAGTACTACTTCCAAATAATTAGTTGGATTTTTTCTTTAGGAGTAGACAGACAGAATAAAATAGAAAGTATTGTAACAATTTAAAAAAATAACCTCATCGAGAATCGAAACTGCATACGAAGAAAACTATAAGGGACTGAGCTAGGCGTTAGCTGCTTTGCTGTACATAAAAGAATGCTCTTCATTGTAGGAAGGGCTTTGAGTTAATAGGAAGTTAAGGATCCCACCTTTCAAGACAATCGGCATACAATGTAAGCTGGTTTGTCAGCCCTGCTTAGAGGCCGCCTTCACCGCCAATATATACCTCTTGTACTCATCTCAATAGAGGATGAATCCATCCTATTCTCATTTTATATGGATCCGAAATTCGGACTCTTAATTTAAGGGAGAATAAAATATTACGAGTGTTTGAGAATAAAGTATTTAAAAAAATCGGACCAAGGAGAGACGAATAACAGCGGCGTGGATACTCCTTGAGGGAAAACCAGAGAGAAATTGCCCAGTTACTGAGCCCCAGTAGGTAGGGCAATAATGATATGATAGAATAACTTTATATATGATTTGTGGGATGTAACGTATACAGGGGATGATTGGAAAACATTACCGGTAGTTCAGGATAGGGATTTATGGAGAACTTACTTCCACGCGGTCATGAAGCCACGGGTTCTGTAATGTTACTGAGTTAGTTAGATATAATGTTATATATAGGCTTACTACTTATATTGATCTCGTTTGTTTTCATTTAGTACATAATGTCATAATTATTTTGATTATTGTATTTTACAGGATGTAACCCTCGCCCCCCCCCGAAGTTGAGTTTCACATGGAAAAAGATTGTTAATAGCACGTAGGATCTTTTTCCAATATAAAAATCAACTTTGGGAAACATGAATGAAACAATATTGTCATAAACGACTTTTCAGTTAACAAATGCATATGGTCTTCCTACACAGAGCGCTGCAGTTTGTTAATTTAAATGGAAAAGTATAAATAATATCAAACAATAAGTCAGTCCCGCAGGAACTGCGTTAACTAAGCAATTATCTAAAAAAAAAATCAAATGGCACTTTTTTGCAGATTTGCAGAATATGTATTACTTTTGTTAAATTGCAGAAATTCAATTTCTGATACCAGCTTATTTAATAGAGTCGGACCGCAGAGAAAACAAATCGCGCATAACCGAAAGTTATTACCTATGTTCACAGTGTATAAGTTGACGCAAATTTATATACATTATCTATTCAATTTTCCATTATTTTACTAAAATATCAAATGCATTACAGTACTCTATGACAAAGAATAAATTGTCAATTTGAAGATTAATTAAATTATATACATTGCGGCGGAGCAAATATGGCGGTTGTAATAGCGAATTTTTAATTTCGGGTTTCAAGTAAACCCCCACTTCAAATAGTCGGATTTCGCTGATTTTTTGGATAGTTTTATTTTAATAACATATACTGTGTTTCGTTGTGAAACATCGGCGAATTTCTACTCTTAATAGTGATATTGCTGATTAATGTTCGCGACCTTTCTTTTATAAATTTATTGCTGTATGCCAAGTTTGATTCTGATAAAACAAACAATTACGGTCCTCTAAGCATTATACACACACACATATATTGGTCATAGTAATTTTCGATTTCTAAGGATCGGTGAACATCTGTAAAGATTTTTAAAAATCTTTGCATGGGAAGAACCTCAATACGTTCATTCCTTCGGAATTAGCTGAAAATGGTGCAGAATGCATTACGAGTTACTATATTTCTCTTTCTACGGCGCGACTTTTCAAGAAGGCGCTTGGTCTATGGTTTACTCACCGGGATTCGACATGTAGTGTATTGACTTATATGGTCGCTTTAATATATCAAATTGACATTATTACTATATTATCATTATATATTTTGAACACAATCAGCTATGATTTTATCAATGCAAACTTACCCCATGATGTATTATTCTTCATTTAAATTTTATAAAATTAACTGTTTCGGTTCTCTGAATGATCACTGATGGCTTTTGAATTTTTTTTGTAGAATTTTCCTTATTTCTTGATATTTTGTCTGATAAAACATAAATAGACCTACATGTATGTTAACTTCTTAAAAGCACAATTCGAATTCCATGGAAACAATATAGCACATTCTTGGTAAATTTAATTGTTGTAAACATTCGTATATTTACTATTTGTTACGAATTGAACATCTCAGATATATTGATCAAATTGGTATTCGGATTTATGACAAATGCCAAAACATGAGTTTTCTCCCACCCTTTGTCAAAGACTGTCGAACTCTAACATCGTTCAAAAAGAAACTTAAGAATTATTTAATAACAAATTGACAGAAACACCTCTCTTTAGCAATTAATATTCTATATAATTTTATAATAATAGTATTAACATGGAAATGCATTCTATTAGCATTACAAAAACACTTGTCATTCTAAATTCTCTAAAAGAAGATAAACTAAAACTATATAAAACTGTTATTCTTCCAGTTTTATTAAATTATTGCGCAATGTGAACTCTTACTTTTAGGGAGGATGAATCATTTGCGTCGAATAAGTTCGATAGAGTTCCCGAGGCCGTGCTCTGGTTATTGTCCAACAGGGAAGATATTTCTGGGCCGTCCAAAGAAGCGCTGGATACAAATTTCATCAATGAGATCGTAACAGACTTACAGACCTATGACTTGTATGGATGAAGAAGAAGAGTTTAAGGGAGGAGAAAAAATTACGCGTATTGAAGGATAAAGTTATTAGAGACTTTTTGGACCAGAGATACTAACATACATGAGAGTAGGGAAGATTTCATAACAGGGACATGGAAACTCCTAGTAGGAGAACAAGATGGAAGTTACCTGTAGATAGGCGAATAATGAGGTGAGAGAATAACATTAACTATGATTTGAGGGAGGAAAATTATACATGATTGGAAAATGTTAGTTCAAGATAGGGATTTATTGGGAGCTTATGTCCATGTGTTTAAATTCCTCTTTTAACTTTATGACTACTTAAATATGTTCACTAAGTAATAAGGGAAATAAAAAAAAGCTTAAAACCCATAAAAAATAAGAAATAATTTAAAGATAAAGGTAAAAAACTCTTTCACGCTAAATATACCGCTGTGGTCTCGAGGTAGCGTGCTGCCTTGTCACGCAGCGGGCCCAGGTTCGACCCCGGTCGGGGCAGTTTTTCTGGGTGAGGTTTTTATCGGAGTTTTTCCTCACCTGTAAGACAAATTCAGGAAAACTTTAAGGCCCAAACGATCCCCGAAATCATATGGCCATCATCATCATCATCATCATCCTTATCATCATCATCATCATCATCATCATCCTTCACCGGTGTGGAAAGCAACGGGAAGCTACCACACCTACAATTCCCTAGTAAAGCTGCAAGCATAGCATGAAAATGCTATGATTGCAGTGAAGGACCTGCCTCCGGGCAGAATTACAATGGATGGATGGATGTCCATGTGGCCATGAACCTGCGGGTTCTATACTGTCATTGAGTTAGTTATTAGGTGATTCTTATGTTATACTGTAGATATTACTTATATTGATACAATTTTCATTTAGTATTTAATATTATAATTATTCTGATTGTTGTACCTTACAGGATGTAATCCTCATCCCCCAAGTTAAGTTTCACTGGGGAAAGGTATTAATAGCAGCCAACAAAGTATTCCAAGTAAAAATTAACTTTGAAAAAAAAGAGGGTTACAACCTTGTTCTAAGCGACTGTTCAATTAACAAATAATCCGACACAAGGAACTTCCGCAATAATTGACCTACACAGAGCGCTGCAATCGTAACACTGAACTTGTATATTGTAATAAATGAATCAAAGGTGATGTATGAACTATGACAAACTACAAATGGAACATGATGAATAATGCGTTACTTTATTTTTCTTCTCAACGGAGTGACAGACCTAGAAGGAGCTTGGCGTACAACTAGTTGCTGACCTCACATCCAAATGCGTTAATATCAGAGTTAGACGATCATTCAGTCGGTTTGAGGATGACATATGGTCAGCATACCGGTACCTATCCGTTATAGCTCTTTGTTTTTAGATTTACAGGCCATATTTAATTACTTCTGTCCATGGCGAGATATACCTATAATATTGTCGGTCTACCAGCCGGCTACTGGCCTCATTTATACGTGTTAACCACCGAGGTGGATGATCGTAGAGCCAGTATAGGGGTGATGTGTGGTCAGCATGTCGACTCTCACAACCGTTATATATTGTTTTCTCAACCTGGAGCTACCGGTATCCAAATTCCCTCACGGTGGGCACCGATCCACATGAGAGAATTTTTTCCCTACGTGGAATCGAAACAGCACGATTCCCGTAGCTCTACATTAATTTGCTGTTGTATGCTGATTTGAACAACCCGCTGTAGGGGAGTGAACGAACGAAAACAAACCAGGTGGGGAACTAGTACATCTGCAGGGAAGAAACCGTGTATATTAATCAAGAAACGTTGCCCCTGTAGTTGTTGAAATCAGTTTTATCTCCTCTCTTATAAATTTGTATGATATTTGATTCTTCCCATTAATTTGGAAGAACCCTTTTTATTTCCAAATCATACTAAGCAACTATATAACTTGTCCATCAATTTTTCTTCCCTTGATTTAATCAATTCTGATGGATCCCATCTGAACGTGGTGCTTTATACATATTCAAGTTTTCTCTCTCCATTTCAACCTTAGAAGCGCTTGACTCTGTGTTAATAATTCTGCTGACTGAAAATCATCTTCCAATATCCTATTCTGTATGTTTATTTAATAGCTGATTAAAGTAATTTTGTCATATATTTAATATACTTCTGCAATCTGAAATGATATCTCCATTATCATTTACAATTTTATTATTTCTGGCCTGAAACCTCTTTCTCTTTAAGCCAATTCCCTGATAAAATTGTCCGATGTTCCTATTTTTTTGCATTAATTTCGAGATCATTAACCTTCTCTCTCAAATATTTATTTTTTTCGCACTTTAAAAACCTAGTAGTTTCCCGCCTGATATTATACAAGCGTGCTAAATTTACTATATTTGGCTAACATAACCAATTAATTTCTTCTAATTTTCTTTTCTTTACAATGTCGGCGTACTCCTCATAAAATCATTTCTTAATTTGCTTTTTTTAAATAATATATGCTTTCTGATGCTGACAATTAGTATCTTTTATAGCCTTCCATTCTTTATTTATATTAGTTTCTTCTTCAGTTGCTACATATTCGTCTGAACATTCTAGTATTTCAGATCCATTAGCGATGTTGATCCTGTTCCCTTGCTGCAGTTTATTATTTCTTAAGTTCTTCAATCAAAACTTTCAGAATCATATTTAGCGTTTTGTTTCTTTTTTATAGGATAACATTTCTCTAATTTTCACCATGACCAGATGATGATCCAAATTGCAGTTTTCCGCTCTGACAGATCTAATGCCGATGATGCTACTATGCCAGCGTTTGTCTACTATTACATGATGTATCTGGTTTCGGGTTCCACCATCAGGAGAAATCCAGGTGTATTTATGAATATCTTTATGCTAAATTGTTGTGCTCCTAACAATAAGATTATTTCATGTAGCAAATGTAACCCCATTGTCGTTACTATCTTCACGAAAGAAGAATTTACCTATTGTTGGCCCGTCCCACTTTTGCATTAGAATCTTCTAAGTAAGACAATTTTCATATGATATAGTGTAAAAATACAAATACTAATTCTAATTCTTCATACAACTCATCCTTGATCTTATAACAATTATATTCTATGGAATCATGTACATTTACTAACTCACCGGCACTATTGAACCCGTAGGTTCATGGCCGCGCAGACATAAGCTCTCCATACATCCCTATCCTGAGCTAATGCTTTCCAATCATCCCTTGTATAATCAACTTCCCTCAAATCATAGTTAATGTTATTCTCGCACCTCATTCTTGGTCTAACAACTGGGCGTATTCCCTCTGGTTTTCCTACAAGAAGCTTCCATGCACGTCTTTCATTCCCCATTTGTGCCACGTGTCCTGCCATCGCAATCTACGAGACTTAACTGTTCTCATTATATCTGGCTTCCTATAAAGAACATATAATTCACTGTTATGCTGTCTTCTCTATTCACCTGTCTGTTCATCTCTCTTTGGTCCAAAACATTTCCTAAGAATTTTATTCTCAAATACTCGTAATCTCCTTTCCTCCCTTAAAGTAAGAGTCCACGTTTCGCATCCATATATATAACTAGTAGAATAATAGTTTTATATATTTTCAATTTAACGTTTTTTGAAAGGAGTTGGGAAGTCAAGAGTCTATGTAATACATAATAATACGCATTTCCAGAATTGAGCCTACGTTTAATTTCTTTGTGCATCTCATTCCTATTTGTGATTATTGTTCCTAGGTATTTGAATTCAGCCACTTCCTCAAAATTTCCCTCATTTGTCATTAGCTGTCCATTTCCATTATATAATGTACGTATTTCTACGTGTGACCATGTATTTAGTTTTATAGATATTTACTTCCAGTCCTATTTTCTTAATGTTACTCAATAGTTTGTGCATGTTGTCCGATCATGTACATTTACGATTACAAAATCATATTGTTTACGGTACCTTTTAAAAGTATGCATGCTATCGTACCGCTGACAGACTTATCTCGGATAGCTGCGAATATCCTCCTCCGGACTAAAAAACCCGTTCGGAATTCAGGTCCCGCTGCACCTCCATCGTATAATGTAAAGTTTCCTGATTCATGACTACCTTTTTCGCCATCTAACTTGCTATAAAACGACTATATCCAAGGGCGATTGATAAAATTTCCCTATTAACCCTTCAGAGCGGGTGGAGTTAAATGGCTGGCGATACCCTGTTGCAGGAGGAGAGTGTTCACGGGATTTAAATCCAGCAGTTCAGTGCCAGTATTCCAATAACGCATTTAAATGGAAATATCTTGAGTAATTTAAATAGTTTTGCAATTCGTTTATGGTGAACCCTTAATATAATATTTAATTAATTTAATGTATTACGGTTCTCATCTCTGCATGTGTAGACTTATTTATGATTGTTGTGCCACAGTTGAAGTAGGTCCTATTTGTAAGTTTCTCACATAAGTAGCACAGTGAATTGCACTAGTAATTCTTTAAAGAAGTCAGAGAACCGGCTCTACCTAACAACACAATGAAATATTTACACAAAGAGAAGGATCTTAAAAAAAAAAACAGAATGAACTTCAAAAATCTTCAAAGCGTAAACCAGCAGTTTGATACTCGGGCACCAATAAGTGTATTTTTTCCCCTTGTGTTTACTTTGTTCATGTTTATTACAAACACATTGCTTTTATGGGTTGACCTTCTTTCTTGTAGGAGGGGGCAGCCTTCTCCAAATGTGTCTTTGTAACACTTTGGAAACATTACTTTAGGTCGCGTGCCTTCAAAAAATTATTTCTACACATGAGACCTGTTGTGCTAAAAGACCTTCATCAACCCTAAGTGTCAATGTCTTTCTTCTGGTTTCCAAGGTGAAACTAGTTGATGATATGACTATAATAGTTTCACGGGAGGAGTTGATTTGAAAGATCACCATACTACAAGCCGGAAGATCTAGGGTTGGAGTCCGGGTGGGTCCAGATTTTTAAACTGAACCAAACCTTTAGGCGGCACTGAGACCCCGGGGTTGACTCAGCCTCTAACTGAAATGAGTACCAGATGCTTGTTATGGGTCATCAGACAGTGATAAGTACCCGGCTTACATCAAGTACCGATAGTCTAGAAAAAGTGGGATCCTTAACCTCGTAATATCCCAAGGAGCTCCTAAGGCCTGTAGTGGACCACTTTACCTTTTACATACTGAATGAATAGTGGACTAACTACCTTTCCATAATATAAGGGTATCGTCAATTGAAATATATATATCAGAAATTTGCTGTTGTGGTCCTGTACTATAGCGTAAATCGGAAATAACTTTGTTGGGCCTTTATATGTACTGTATTTTGCGACATTATTATTAAAATTGAAGAGATTTGAAAATAGATTCAATTTGATAGACAAGATAATCTACAAAAGAAAAAGGCGAATTTATTTTTCTAAGAAATCCTTTATCAAGTTATAAATATAAGGAACATGTCGGAGGCCGCAAGAATAAATGCAAATATAAAATTATTTTAACTTGTTACTCATGGCCGTCATCGATTAATATATGCAAAACTTTGAAGTTTCTACATAACATTTATATAAACAAGAAATAGTTAATGTAAATACAAAGATCATAATAAAAGTTTAAAGCAGTGCGTGTAGCTAGCATATACGTCACGTCGCTCCGCATCTGGTGAAGAATTCAACTTGCGTACATGTCACGTACCTCCACGCTGACGGGTTAATATATCTACTGCCCCACTATTATATAATGCCCTAACATTTCACGTTTGAGCCTTCCCATGTATTCCCTGAACTAGTCCCCATCCGGAGATCCGAATGGTGGACTATTTTACCTACGAACAATGTCATCCAGTGGAACCGACGTCCGCTTTTCTTGACAGTTCTGTGCTTATAATAAAATATCGTCTCTCTTTCGAACAAGGTAGTTTTTTCGTCGGCTTATTGCTTTTGACGGCATCAATAACCGTTCCAGCAGCAATGATACCCCGACATCTCTCAGGGTCATTTAAGCATGAAAACTACCCTTCCATGACAAGGTAAATATACCATGTTGGGACTAAAGATAAATATCTATATATTTTTTTATTATTGTTTGCGAAGCCATTACAAGAAAAAAAACTTTCACAAAGAAAAAAGTGCATTAAAAAAATAAATAATCCTATTTCTGCCAACGTGCAATATTTGAGCATCTTCTTCTTCTTCTCTAGGTCCTGCAATGCCAGTTCTTGAATGTAATCTTCATTGCAATCAGTTAAGAAAACAAAAACAAGATCAATAATTAATCTTCATATTAAAAAAAATACCTTTATTATAAACATTATTAGATTGCAAATCCTGTAGATCTAAATCATATTATATCATTAGATTGTTAAATAATTTCCAATTATCTCAAAATGTATTGCTTAAATATATTATTTTATAATATACAATAGTAAAACATATTTTAGTTACCATGAACGCTGAGGTTAAGTTCCTTCTCATGTTCATCACTTTATGATCTAGACATAATAATATTTAATAAATCAATAAACCTCGAAGAATCATCAGCACTATATTAAATACTAATAATACTATAACAATCTTCACGTAAAATTTGTTAGAAACATTAAAAAATAGAACGCTCTACGTTTGAGTCCACCTAGCTGTTGGAAGCCAAGGAGTGCAATACAGACGTACCTCTTGTCCTCCTAGTAGAAGAGCTGTTTTTCTGAGTGATTTTCTAAGACTCTACTGTATGTGAGAACCTGTCAAATTCACATATATACTTCTTGGGCACCAAACAATTAGTCATATTAGCTAACTCATTTTTTTAAATATGTCACTTGTACCCCTTGTTCTCTGACCGTCTCATGACACTGACTGCCTCTCCGAAACTGAATGTATATTTCTATCTTCCTTCCAGTTAGATTTAGTAGTAAACGGGCGCGCCTATTAGGGTGATTTATTAGCATCTAATATTCTACAATTAAGATATTCTTCATATAAGGGTTATTTTAATAATAATTGCATTTTGCGATTGCGTTCTCCATGTCAGAATGTTACCTTAAAAATCCTCGGGTCGAGGAATGAGATGAGATGAAGTCTCCATATTTATAGAGGTCTGTGAATTACAAGGGTGCCGGTCGACCATCCCTGACGGAGCGTCACAGGGGCGGATGAACGAAATGAAACGACATGGATGAGATGAGTGTGGAGAAATGGTGGAATTAAATTTTTGGCAGGGGAAAACGGGAGAAATCTCGAGAAAAACCTGCCCAAGCTCCGTTTCGTCCACCACGAAAACGAAATGGAGTGACCGAGACTCGATCTCGGGACACCCAGATGTGAGAGGCGAGCGTCTAACAGTTTGCGCCAGGGCCTTGAGATACTTAATTAATTATTTAAATAATGAAATTAAATACTTAGAGATCATGCATAAAAAATTTACTCGGATAGAAAATTTCATAATGAATTTCAACACAGCTAATGGACATGCTTTGGTTCGTGACCCTATGGGGGAAGGAATTTTGTCATGGGATTTCCGTCAGTAAGGAACGGTCCCCACTCAGAATCAGGAGGAATTTGGGAAAATACAAAAATACAATAAGTACAGACTCCAAGTTGTGAAAATTAGCTATAACGGCTTGGATACCCGACATGCTAAGCACATGTTATCCCTATGTTAGCTGGAATATCATCCACCTCTTTAACTGACACATGTGAAAATGAGTTCGACAGCCTGATGGAAGCACAAGGTCTGTTGTGCCATGGGATTCTTATTGTAGTAAAAGGAAAATCGTGCACATTGTACAACGGTAAAATTAGAAAAACACATGTTTAAATGAAATTCATAAATAAATATTGTAACAATATAATTTGACACAATTAAATTTTATGGATCGATTTATCGTTTAAAACTTTATAGTTTGTAGGAATTTAATTTGCGTCTGAATAAATTAGTGAAGTGTCCAGAACTAATTACTCAAATTAAAATTGAATGGTTACTGACATAATTTTTTCTACACAGGTTTTATCAGCAATCTATAGTAGGAAATTATGTTTTCTGAGGCTAATATTGAGAATGAGACAGTTGAATGAAAGATTCGTTGAATAGTCAGATGTTTGAAATTGGCTATTCAATTAGATTTGTCTCCAGGACTTTATATATCCATAAGTTATTGAGGTGATATGTAGAAACAATTAACCCGTTGGGTGGGCGTTACGTGAATATCCGTCTCAAGAAAGCATTCACTCGGTGGGAGTTACGGATATATCCAACGAGATATATATTATTTTTTTCCTAAGTTAATTGGCGATACAGGAACACAAAATTTTGAAGATCTGTTCTGTATGGGTATGACATCTAGTGTGATTTTTTTCAACCCTCTTTGACCGGTCTCTTAACAGTTTCTTATTACGAGAGTTAAAATCACATATCGTGTATGCGCGCAAGAACGGACTAACGTGTATCGGTAACTGGCCAGCTATATAACATTCATGATAAAATATTATTCACTAGACGTGTTCAGAAAAAAAAAACAGACACCAACTGTTTGCTCAACATAATATATCTCTCAACTCAGATTAGCCTTAAACCTTAATGCAAGAACGGTCTAAGTTAATGAAAAAATAATAACTCTGATACAGTTTCTTGTAACTTCTCATTCACACGTTTAAATGAGAGGTCTGTCTTTTATCACATTAGAGAAATATTGCACAAACATTCAATTGGGGTTGCTAACTTTTACCCTCCATTCTTCAGTCTTGAAGTAACTAGTTCAAACGTCTTATTTCGCTTCTAGTTTTTTTTTCACTTCATCATATTTTTTATAAGCTAGTTACAATTTACTGAAAATATGAGTGTTTTCTAAAATGAAGTTATGTAGCATTCATAATACTAACAACAATAATAACCAGTGACTTCTCAACACACCAGTGTTCAATAACACCACTGATAATATCTGATGACGTCAATAATCACTATTACTACAATAAAAACTACTAATTGTACAGATATATATTTTTACGGTATATTAAAGTTCTAAAAATAAAAAAATTGCGATTATTTGTAATAACTCAAAACTGACAGTATTTAGTAACGCCACTGGTCATATGTGTCGTAAAATTTTAATATTTACACAGTGTTAAAAGAGATTGTATATTTACATTATAAACTTCGGAGTAAATTGCCAATATAAGTAAATTAATTTATTTATACATATATCCTAAATGCTTTGTTTATATCGATGTAAGACTTGAAATAACGCCACTGATGACAGACACCATGTAAGGCCAGAGTTAACATTTCTTGCATTTAAGAGATTTGCATAATTTTTAATATTAAATACATGTAATATAAATAATGTTTTCCAAATTACTTTTAAATTGAACACGAGAAGACACTTGTGCCGTTTTTGTACTAAAGTTGAAAAAAAATAAAAATATGAAATTTCGATTAAAAAATATGACCATATGAAAGAGAATGGTTGTTGTATAATATTTGATGGATATGTTACAAATGTTTACTCCCTGTATTTTTTATAATATTTTTAATTAAAGGAAGAAAAGGCTCCCCACAGAGCTGTAGAACTGCACTAGCTAGGTCCCCAGTTAAGGGGTTAATAGAAAAGCGTAAGAAGACAACAGCGATACAGTGTAGATATATTATATTACCAGGTTTGCGCTGACGCAATCTACAGCCATAGATCTACAAAATGATGTATTGACAATATTCTGGTGATCTAATCAGACCATACACATATGTAGAGATTCCCTGATGACGTCTTTCTCAGCAACTATTATTAAACATGGAACATTTGGAGGTGGTTCTGTTATGGTTTCGGCCGGCATTACTATAGTGTGTGGAACAGAGCGTGTTATTGTCTCAAGTGCATGAATGCTCTTGTTTACATTAATGACAACACGTAATATGTCGTACCCTTTCCTTATGGTATTTTCTCCTAATTAATGCTAATGTTAGATTTCATACAGCACAGAATACCAAATATGTTCTGCAAGAATTTGCCTGACCTGCAAGCAGTCATAATGTGGGATAAGGTAGAAACTGAGAGAACTTGCAAACGCACTTATTAAATAATGAGAGAGAATCTCACATAGACCTATCTAAATTAGGAGAGTGGAATGAAGGATATAGGTATAATGATGTCGTTCAAGCATATGGATGTCAGAATTGATTCTCAGTGTTGAAATAACATTGGTTAGTAAATAATCTTAACAAATGTTAAGATATCAACCTGCAGGAAGAAGAAGACCAGGACGTCCACTCAAAAGACTTCTGGATGGTGTTTCTCTTGAGGCCGAAACAGGTCAATAAATGACCTAAATTCATGAATGTACTAAGATGAGTGAGTAAATAATGCAATCCTGTATTTCCACTTTGTTTCTATATAAAATAATTTTTGTTTGCATTTTTAAACTTACGGTACAAAATGTTACTTGAATGCCTATTCTGGTTTTAAGCAATAATTATTCCATAAAAGTTAAAAGTAAAAAAATACATTTTATAGAACTTTAATTTAAAGATGCGTATCTCCATTTTAGCGGTTTTCTTTTGTTATCAAGGAAATCATAGAGTTTGTTACTATTTGTTTAAATATAATACTCTGAATCTTCAAGGCATATTCATGGAAAATGAAAAAAAAAAAAATGGTAATTTTGTTAAACGTCTGACAAGTATAAGTGCATAATAGAGTATTAATTTGATAGAAAATCCACTGTGGTCAGCCATATTTGCATAATTATATTCACTAACGCAAAATTGCTATCTCTAGATTCCAGATAAAGTTGGTAATTAATTTTGCTGTTGAATGTAGCATACCATTAAACCTGAGAGAGTTTCCTAGCTTTATCGGCTGCTAAATAGCTTTACACGATAAAAGTACGTTAATTGAACAAAGTGAAAATGCAAATGTGTCCTCTTACACAGCTATTTGGTCGGTGAACTGCACGCACCAGAACATCTATGTTTTGTAAAGGATATATTCAGCAGGTTATTGTTTGTTCAACCAAATGTTCACGTTCATTTAATTTTTTAATAGAGTTACATTTACATTGTATAACAAGAGAGGATTTCGGCAGATAATTGCCATTTAAGAGACTATTTTACTTGCCTCAGACACGGTGGAATGAAACGAGGAACCGTATGTTGTGAGTGAAGGGATTGCTACTTGAAGGAAGTGAATAAGGTAAGGCCATATGCATGCCTACAACATTCACAATAATTAAACAATCGTTTTTTTAACTTCTACAAGGGGGTTGTTTTTCGTTGAATTGTTACCCCACGTTGTGGTGACATATATGCACTTGGAGTTTTATCTTGATGTTGGGGGTAAACGTTCTCCAAACATCATATGGCTATCATAATCACCAACATTCATATTCGCCTTAGATTAAGTTTAGCTTTAAGGACTTTCCTCGCGCACCACTATCACACAACATATCATCGGAACAGCGTAACCCCGCCTTCCAGGCGCCCCAACCTCGAGAGTAGGTAGCAATTATGGCAATGCCAGGAGAGAACACTGGAAAATGTCAAAATGACATACATGGAGCATAGAAAAAGAAAAATGTTAACTTGATTGTTGCAAAATATTATTTTATAATTTCCCCTTACCCATTTATAGCCAAGAAACTTTAAATTTAATTCCCATTAATAATTTAACAACCTTATCATTAATTAAGCTCTATAATTTTCCTACAAGCTTTGGGATACCCACCAGTTATCTGCTGCTTCTCCATGTTCTAGAAGTTATTTATCTGCCTCGGCTTCGTGGTCTGGATATTCTTCAAGTTAAAAGGAATTGTTTCAACTGAAGTATCGGATGAGATGATAGAATTTATAGGATCATCCTGTTTGGTTTCAAGTATTGGTTGGTTAGCTTTTAGGTTTTAGGGAGAACGTAAGGTATTTTGGATACTTTTACTTTTAGAAAATAAAACTTATGTTGAATTAATAATGTTTGTTAATTAATTCATTATCGTTCCTTATTCTTCCAATTGAACTAAGTTTGCTCAGTGGGAAATTTCACTTGACCCCACTAAATTATAATCTGCTTTATCACTAAGCATAGGTGTAGTTATTAAATAGATCTATTTATGTAAAACTAGTTATCATGACTATTAGTTATTACTCTATAATTAATCAACCCGATATTGGGGATTTCGGTTATTTGTGGCCAAGACGCCTCCGTATCAACCCAAGTCAAGCTTCTCTGACGTAATATATAATAATTCGTCATACCGGTACATGCAAGCTTTTATATTAACTAAGTCTAATGACCAAGTACTATACTCCTATTGGCTAGTGTTATTTTTATGCAACATGGGGAAATCTACAAGCTTATGACATTACTATATTAAAAAGAAAATCTGCAGTAGCAATATTCAGTCTGCTAACGGGACATGACTGCCTGAATAAACACCTACACAGACTCGGTATTACAGATTCACCTAAATGCCCTTTCTGCAATTTAAATGAAGATATGGAAAGAAACCATCTCCTCCGTTGTCCAGCTTTTGTAAAAGAAACCAGCCTTTCTGCTAAATATTGGAGTGCAAGAGAGCGGATGATTCCATTATCAAGTGCTCGACATTAGATCCCAACCAACCAACCATTTTTATGCAACACATTTATAAGAAATATTCAGAGGAAAAACGCCCAGTTGGTAGACCAAGAATGAGGTGGGAGAATAACATTAACTACGATTTGAGGGAAGTAGATTATACAGGGACTGATTGGAAAGCATTAGCTCAGGATAGGGATGTATGGAGAGCTTATGTCCGCGCGGCCATGAACCTACGAGTTGGATAGTGCCGGTGAGTAAGTAAATAAGTAAGTGGTTTCAATTTATTGAACTTGGCTAAATAAAATTACGCTACGTTAACTCGCATTATCTTTATATATAAAAATGAGTGTCTATGAGTCTGTCTTTCTGCATGTCTGTTCTCTATGGACTCAAAAACTTATTTACAGATTTAAATGGCGTTTTTCCCCACTTTCTGGGACAATTAACGTATATATTACCGTACGTACGATACGGTCGGAGCTAAAAGAAGTCCACTGATGCACTATAAAACTCGCTTTTTGGATGCTTAAATGGCTTACGCTGTCTAAACCATAACAAATACACCAAATGATTGTACACAGAATTGAATATCTAAAAAAATCTACAAAATTTCCGCGACAGCATATACTATCTTTTACGGATAACTCACAATAACCATTTTTATTTTCCAGTCATTGATGCCAAGAAGATCGGGATAAGTAGATTCCCGGACAACGCCGGACAATCAGCACGGGATATCTGAAAATAATTACGATATCAATTTATAATTATTTTTATTTTTATGTATTCAACTAAATATAAAAACACATTTAATTTATTTAGGCGTAGCAGCGCACGCCGAGTATTAGCTAGAACTATTTACTTTTTTAGAAATGTTTCTTGTATTAAAATGTATAAACATCAGGATAAAGTTTAGGTCTACTCTTAAATTTCTTTAAAAAATCTTAGATATGCGATAATTTAGATTAAAGTATAGGATGAAAGTTGCTTGTAAGAGGCAGCCCACCTGGCCTGTAGGTGTACGATGATGGATCATCAGTAATGATACAGTTCAATTTAGCGTTCACATAAAATTGACACTACATGGAGTGAATCATAAGCAACAAGCGGAAGTTTGTTTAATGAGATGTCAGCCTCGTGCAATAAACAAGTGTGTTTACGAGTCGTTACTAACATTACACTACGCTTCTCTTTCTTAAAATTAATCTAAACTTCTTACGACATATTTTCCGACTTCCTATACACAGGATGTTTTTAAGTATCCATCCTGTTAGAAATCTACTTAGAGGAAATACTGAAGATAGACTATACTGCGTTTTCCAAAACATGCGAATGTTGGTAATAGGAGGAATAATAATAAAATTCATTAGACTTTTGTATTAAATTGGCTGCAATAGCAGAAGATGTGACAGTGTGGAAAATGCTAGTGGAAATAAGTAATGTGATGAATATGAGATCAACATAAATACAAAGAAAACAAGTATGCAAATTCTAGATAAGAGTAATGAAGAAGTAGGTCCTGCATGTGTGTGTCTAGGTTATCTTACAATATTTCTCCTGACACATCTGTAATTCGGGTGCCTGGAAGGTGGACTTACGTTACCCCAATGATATAATATGGGGATAAAATATAAAAGAGCGCAAGGAGGGTCCTTAAACCTAAATTTATTATAAATTCCAAATCATGGGAGACCAAGGAATAATTTCCTTTACGGAATCAAACCCGGATCTCATGAACTTTAATTAGAACCTTCGACAACTACAAAGCCATCTGGGTTGTGCTATAAGCAGGAGCATGATCTGCGTGAAGTAAAATAGAATAGTAATGATTGAAGAACATTTTAACAGGAAAATAAACATCTTTGGCCCTCTGGAAACATATAATAAAGATATTAGTGAATGAATAGCTTTTTTTAAATATATGTATCGGAGATCTGGATACCAAGATTCGATGAAAAGAGAAGACTGGAAGAACTTGAAATATGGTATGGAGCATGTGAAGTGGAGAGATATATCTTGTGTTATAAGAAACGAAATTGTATTACGAACAATGAGTGAAAGAAAAATAATGATGTGATTCAGAAAGAAGAGAGAAATAAATTGGTTGGTCTGCTAGTTAGGAAGAAACTAAGTTTTGAAGGATAAGAGGTAATAAACATCTGAAGAAGAAGAATGTTTGAGGTAATAGAGGATACGGAGATAAATGTATTGTATGTGAGCACGATGATATGGGTAGAAAAGAGTAAAGTGCTGAGTTTGCAGTGATATACACGCCTTTTTATAGAAAAATATGAATGAATTATTCAAAATTGGTTGGATAAGTAAATATGAAAAAAAAAACTTATATCGGGTGTTAAAATACAGAATAGCATAAAGAAACAGAATCTATTGAATTATAATGAAAACTTGAGACTGTTTTATTAATCTTTTCGTTATTGTTTTTCGCATAATTATAGAGTACAAGCCTAAATGGAGTATTAAAATACCGATTAATATTTTTCTTGTAGAACGAACTAAACGCTATACTTAAAAAAAATACTAGTTTTAGGGAATATTAAATGAATTGAAGAAGGGGTCAAAGGCAAACAGTGGAAAAATCTCACAAATCAATCTAATAATCATTTAGACAGGGGTTTGAGATAGCTGTTATTTTAACAAGCGCTTTTTAACAACTGTAATAATAATTATTATACTTGGCGTTGCTATTCAAGGCTGAATGTGAAAGGTTGATAGAATTTACCCAGTGCCCAGAGAGTTTTATTTCAAGCTAAAACTTATTTGTTGTGCCATGAATCAACGCTAAAGAACCAATGGCTGTACTTACCTGGAAGCTATACTCCGGATTTATAGTATCTGAACACATTTATTTACCCATGCCTGCATCACATCACAGCCATTAGCCCTAACGGACTAACATTTACATTTGAATATGAGTCTTCCCAAATCACATCGCTCTGTATTATTAATTCAGGAGGTTACAAGCAAAGGGATGTAATTGTTTTTTTTGCAAAAAAAATAAAAAAATAAAAAGAGATTGATGCAGAATTACATTCTTGAAGCATAATTTTATTTAGTGGCATAGGGGTATAAATGTATGCTTTAGGAGCAGATAAATTATAATTGTTATCATTTTTAGTTACCTGTGATTTAGTCAAAGTTCTGTTTGAATGTATCAGGAAATTGAAATGAATACATCTATAAGCTTCGGACCTACCTAGCTTAATGAAATGTACAATGTAGACATCAATTTGTTGATACGGACTGTCCGTAGCACGTACGGCTTTCTGACCGTGCGATCCATATTTGTAAATAACTTTTATATATCTTACTTTTGTTCTAATAAAGTCCTACTACTACTACCTTCGATTTTTGTATACAACTTCAACTTTAAACCTCTTTTTCTGAAAACTGAAAAAAAAACTTGCATCCTTTTACTTCCAACCGCCTCAATCAATTTCTTGGACATCAGAATGAAATTTGCAAGACATGGATTGAGAAATGATCGAGCAATGCAAAAAGTAAGTATAATTCCGGTAGGGATTAGTTGATAGCTACAATTAACGGCAATATTTGAAATCTAGTGGACGAGAGACTGTATTAGTGTAAACACAGTAAATGTAATTTTATTTGTTTAAATGGTCTCGTAAGTAAGAGAAAAGAACGTGTAGGCCTACGTGGTCTGGGAGACCTGCCTTGTAGACTAGAGATTTTTAGCTCACATTTTGGTTCTGGGATTAATATTTCTTCTAAGATGTTTTAAAATAGTGTTTTTTCTTACTTTATATCCTTATGGGAGTTTATATCCACAGACTAGAAACTTTAAATCTTGTGCAGTACATTTATTGGATTTCAGACGATCTTGCAATCACTTACCTCCAGTTATAGGAAGTGGAGCATAATAAAGTGGAGTAAATCCTTCTATATTCTATATTGTTCTTATGGGAGCTTAGGTATAGACCTCTATAATGCAGATTCAAATATATACAGTATACATTTCTTGCTTTTATTGAATGGGATCTAGCTTCGCAGCATCTGATTTCTTAATGTAATATCTTATATATGGAAATTCATCGTAATGGAAATATAGTAGATTATGCCACTGAAACTATGCAGTAATTCTTATGAAAAAGCGGAACATTCAAATATCAAGGATCATTGTTATATCTCGAAAAAAATATATAAATATCCATGTTATGCTGAAAATTCCTGTTACTATTCTGTTCAGTGCCTTCTGTCTCCTCGATTTTATAAGAATCTATACTCCCTTAGTGTAACAGGCCTAGAAGGCCCTTGGCCTACCAGCCGACTGCTGGACTCACATCCACATGTGTTAATAACAAAGGTGGACGATCATCTAGCCAGTATTGGGATGACATGTGGTCACCATGTTGAGTTCCCCAGCCGTTATTGTTGGTTTCCTCATCCTGGAACAGCTACTTGAGTAGATGTAATTAGCTACCCAAATTAAATACATTACTGGGTGGTTACCGGTCCCATACTGACCAAAATTTCGTGAGACAGTTTGTCCCCCCCCCATGGGAACTAGAATGAGTGTAAGTCCGTAAGCATGATGACTTAAACCGCGCGGGATTTCTAAGAATCTATGTATTAAAATTTGTATAAAAAATACACTTCTGTTTTGTGGTAATCTACTCTATAGTCCCTTACATTAGAGGAATAAAACAAGCTAAGTAATCGAAATAGAATCCTAAGCCGAATATTCGGCCCATAAGACATGAGAACAGAGAATGGAAGAAGTCTCGCAACGAGGAATTGTATATTTCTTCCTAATATTTTGAGGTTTATTGAGTCTGGATGATGATACGGTTAGGTATCATCATCGACTTAGGAGTCGATGGGGAATAATACCTGTATGCATCTTGGGAAACGGGATATTGTAGATTTAACTGGGTTCAGTTCGCTGGGGAAGGGTCTGTGGAGGGTCTTGGTAAATACGGAATTAAAATTACTGGTATAAAAGTCATATAATTATTTAATGTTAGTTATTTTATACGTTTTTGCTGTTTAAATACATGTTGAACTTGTTAGTAATAATAATAATAATAATAATAATAATAATAATAATAATAATAATAATAATAATAATAATAATGGTAATAATAGTAATAATAGTATTAATAATAATAATAATAATAATAATAATATTGGGAGCAGTAATAATAATAATAATAATAATTATAATGGGGGTAGTAATAATAGTATATTTGAAGTTCTATTGCTAGTTACGAGGTAGGTAGGCTATACCGAATCCAATTGTAACACTTCGCGCACACTTATCAGGTGGTTGAGGACCATTACTTATTTGCCGTCTTATAGCCAAAGGGTTACCTCTAATTCTACATTCCAACCCCTAGTATAGACATGAAAGAAAATGCTATAACTTTGTTTTAACAGTATTGGTATAATTTGTGTGGTGTGCTACACGCGATAATCTTGCCGCCAGACTTATAAGTTTAGCTAACTTAGAATCACTTCTAAGTACAAATTCACATTGAAATGCCTCTTCAGTAAGAACAGATGAGTCGATATTTTAGTCAGTTAGTTTGACCTCTTGTTTCTCCAATACAATAATGACTCACGAACCTGCCTGTTTAGAGTGCGCGAATTTATGCTGTTGTAAGAAATACATATATTTTATACAATTTATATTAGGCCTATTTAGACAGTTATCATGTCCGAAATTATGTATAAACGGATAATTATAACCCGTAATGCCATAATCATTGCCAAGAAACAATGACGTCATTATAGCCACCTAAACACAGTTTTATACAAATTACCTGTAGGAAGAAAAATTCAGTCGCACGGACAACTGCCTACTCTAATGCTTACTTATCGTAGTAGGCCATGCATTGTTAAAATAAACCATAGGCCTACTACTTTTTGCGCGATAGTGCGTTTTGTCGTACTTACAACAATGGCGACCATGATTGAAAGTTCGACTTCCTACATTGCACAGTTGCCAAACTAAATAACTATACTGTAATATTACGTATTACAAACCTCGTGCGGGAAGTAAAACCACTTACCTTTATATATACTACGAAAAATGTATATACAAAAATATATCCAAAAGCTAGTGTTAATATACATTATACGAAACAAATTATTACATTTTAAATGAACTGAACTTTATTTGAAACAATGTAAAACAATAAATAATACTTGCTACCATTTTATATCTGATTGGTATCACGGATGCTGTAGTCTTAACTAATAAACAATTGCCCACAATGTTAATATTAGTCAGTTATTTAAAGTGAACGCAACTCTTTCCAACAAAGATGATATTATTTTAATATTATTTATTATTTTGAAAACACCATCGCGCAAAAAAAAAAAAGAAAAAAAATGCACAGCGCAAGCTTATGAAGTGTTTTTACAGAATCTCGGATATTAAAAATCTTGCTATCGCTCGGTTTTTAAACATTTTCCTCGCTTCTGTAAAAGCCACTTCCCAACCACGTATCGTAATATACTATTATTTGCATAAAAGCAAAAACACTACAACAATATTTTGCTCCATAGAAATTAAATGTGCAATTTGTTACATTGAAAATGTTATCCCCATATTACTGCTGGTGCTAGGAATACTACAGAGCTATACTGAATTAACCTGTGGTTTGCCTACTGTTATTTGTTCCGCTATCTCAATTTTATTTTCGACTAGTTAATATCAGGCGTGCGCTGCTACGCCTAAATAAATGAAATGTGTTTTATGTTTATTTGAATGAGTAAAAAGAAAGATAATTATGAATTTATATTGTAATTAATTTTAAATACCTGTGCGGATTACCCGGTGTTGTCCGGGAATCTACTTATCCCGACTTCTTGGCATCAATGAGCTGGAAAACAAAAATGGTTATTGTGAGTTATCCGTAAAAGATAAACATATGCTGTCACGGACTTTTTTGTAGAACTATTTGAGATATTCAATCTGTGTACATTAATTTGCTGTTTTTGTTATAGTTTAGCCAACGAAATTCATTAGAGCGTTCAAAAAGTGACTTTTTTTAGTGCACCAATGCACTTTTTTTAAAGTTCCGGCCCTATGGTAGGTATGGGAATATGTTATACTCGTATACGTTGTCTCAGAACATTTCTCTAAATGATGATGAAAACGAATTAAAATCTGTGAAGTAGTTTTTGAGTCCATAAAGGACAGACAGACTCACAGACACTCATTTTTATAGACTATTTAACTCATGCCCCAAATGGGAGTCAATGACCAATCACGTTTCAATGATTTCTGTTTTACAACCAATCAGAGTCGTGTTTCACGAAATATTTATCAGTGTTATAATTACCATATTAAACAAAGCTCCTCCTTTTTAATATTCTGAACAGGTCTGACCGTTATTTTGCAGTGACTGAGCCTATAAGAAATACGGCTACCAGATTGTATATATAGTGCGTACATGTCAACATTTGTAGCAATTGATTATACCACCAAAAAAAGAAACCACTGTTAGCACTTTCTTAAATGTATTTTTTCTCAGGTAATAATCCAGAAAAATATAATTGTCATATTTACATCATACGACATCAGAAATGAATTAATATACAGTTTGATGTGTTTCATTTTTTCTCCACTAGAGAGCATTCTTACAATATTGCGTTCCTTTGGCAATAAATAGTATGATCTGGTTGCAGTGATAAACAAAAGAAGCAGATGAAGCATACCAATCGTTTCTCATTTGTTTTCAAACATCGCCGTTTACATTAAATATATAAATATTTTAAAATAACTATAGTTAAATACTGGTTTGTGAGTAAACAGCTTAATTTTATTCGTTAAATAGTCCTAACAAATGCCACTCTTGATTTCCAAATTCTCTAGATAAATTCACTCCTCACTTCGTGAGTCGTGAATTTATCGATAATTTGGAAATCACTCGTGGCATTACTTATGATTAGAGCGCGGAATTTTATGAAATTTCATGTTTTAAACTATTTTGTCCGAGAGCGCTGAGACTAAGTATCTCTACATTTCATGATGTGTAGAATCAAATAAGACCAATAAAAAACTTTCATATTTCATAATATTTTAGCAAAATGTTCATATTTTAGTGAAAATTTCATACTCCTTCATATTTTTCAACTTTCAAATTCCCGTTTTTTTTTCAATGAAAGTTCTAGGAATTCATTAAAATATTTCTTGAAATAAATGTATTTATGTAATTTTTGACAGTGTAAAGTGGTAGACAAGTGAAAATTCTCAGTATCCCTTCTGAACAATATGGATAGATTTTATAAAAGCAAATAATTAGATGAAGAGTCACAGAGTGACGTGTTAGATGGAGGTTTTTGTCCTAAACTTGATCCCGAGATAAGATCATGAGCCTAGATGAATAAGTAGAATAACAATGTTGTAATATTCTATAGTCAGGTATAACAACTGTCAACTCGTTATTGCTACCTGAGAGTAGCCCTTACTTTGTGAACAGATTACAGCATTTAAATATAGGAGAGACTGCTGGTAAACTTGAAGCAGTAAAACTTTCTAGACAATAGACTCAAGAGGCCCTTGGGGTAGTAGGAGGATAAGGCTACCACTTTTTCTGGACAATCAGCACTTGTCAGCCCTGCGTGACGGCCACCTTTACCCTCCAGAACAAGCATCTGGTACTCATTTCCGTTTAAGTACTTTGTGAAATTAGTAAAGTTCATGTAGGTAAGGGCATCAAACTATCGAATATAGCATGATACAAGTATGCTGCCATAACATTGTGTGATGTTGAGCATAATTTTTCATCGTGTAAAATAATTCTGACCGACATGCCTTATAGTTTACTATCAGAAAATATAGAAAACAACTTCTGTGTATTACAAACAGAATGGACAATTGGATTGTTCAAAACACGATTAGACCATGGTTTACTTGTATTTTAAATCGTCTAATTTAATGTTATTGTTACACTTGCATCTCCAGGAAATTAATATTTTCATGCAAAGTAAAAATAGCAATAATTCAAACTATACCTGTTCTAAACTTTGTTAGTGCTAGATTTCATGGAAACCTGTTTGTTTTGATTACAATGTTTTGTTTCTTATATATGTTTAGATTTCATAATTAAATATCATTCAGTACATTCATTAATTGTATTATATATAACCTCTCAGTTTTTATGTATGAAGGTAAAGTGATTCCACTACAGTCTTGGGGGGACCTTTGGGGTAGTGGTATGTTGAAGCTTCCAACTTTCTAGACAATAGACACTAGATGTCTGCCGGGTTGTCAGATCTGTCTGGTGGCCGCATTTGTGCCCTGAACATGCATGTAGTACTCACTTCCATCTGAGACCCCAGGTCCACAATGCCACCACAAGGTCTGGTCCAGCTAAAATCTTGACAATATCGAGACTCGAACCCACGACTTTTCTGTTTGCACCACGTTTCCTTATACAACTGCACTATGGCATGATTAATTAAAATTGTTTCAAATCATGAATATGATATTTTATATTGGGTCTGAATTAGTGAAAATCTAATTAAAATTGAAATAAATTGAATATCTTCATTTCTTGAGCTATAAATAAGTTCTGTTTGTCTCATTTATGTGTTGGTATGTATACTTATAAGTTATAGTGGGCCTATGTATATAAATATATGTAAAAAGTATAGAAAATAGTAGCTTCATAATATTTTTGCGTCATAATTTTCATATTTTTCATATTTTGACTTTACGATTTCATATTTTCGTATAATTTTCTTCATATAATTCCTCGCTCTACTTATAAGTTATAGTGGGCCTATGTATATAAATATATGTAAAAAGTATAGAAAATAGTAGCTTCATAATATTTTTGCGTCATAATTTTCATATTTTTCATATTTTGACTTTACGATTTCATATTTTCGTATAATTTTCTTCATATAATTCCTCGCTCTACTTATGATAAACTAGCTAATACCGCCTAAATATGTGAAAATTAATGTTTTTTTCATTTTTAGATGAATAAGTAAGATAAACAATAATTATAAATTTATATCGTAATTATTTTTAGAACCCCGTACTGATTACGCAACGTTGTCTAGGAATCTACTTACCTTGTTCTTCATGGCATAAATGAGCTGAAAGATGGAAATTAATGCGTTTTTAAACATAGTTGAATAGATAGAAGAAAAATTTATATCGTAATTATTTTTAGATACACTATGTTGATTACCCGGCGTTTCCCGGGAATCTACTTATTCCGATCTTCTTGGCATAAATGAGCTGAAAGACGAACATTAATGTGTTTTTATGTTTAGTTGAATAAGTGAAAGGAAACATTTATATCGTAATCATTTTTAGACATCCCGTGCTGATTACCCGGTGTTGCCAGGGAATCTGTTTATCCCGATTTTCTTGGCATAAAAGAACTGAAAGACAAAATTCGTCATTGTGAGTTATCCATAAAAGAATATCCGCCGTGCGCTGCTACGCTTGCCCGGAAATGTACTTATCCTGATCATATTGACATCAATGAAAGAAAGAAAAAAAATGTTATTGTGAATTATCCCTAAAAGATATACATGTGCTGTCGCGGACTTTTTCTTTGTAGAGTATTTTGAGATATTCAATTCTGTGTCCATTAATTTTGTGTATTTGTTATGGTTTAGGCAGTATAAGCCATTTAATAGTCCAAAACACTATTTTTCCTGTTTTTCACTACAGAGGGTGATTTTTTTAGGGATGACGGGTTGATTATTACAACTCTCTTATAGCCTATAATCTTCCCGGAAAACCCGTGAACATTTTGCAAAAAATCCTATCACAATCGGCGAAACGGTATGTCAGCGCATAAAATACGAACAAACAAACAAACATTCGTTTTTATATATTATACTAGTTACACTATCTATAGATCCCATTACAAAGTTAAATTATCGTTTTCATACAAATATATAATTGCAACTAATAGTGGTAAAGATTGCTAATAAGTGTAAAATCATAAATACATTTCCGCTTAATATGTCGTTCTGTAGTTTAAAGTTTGTTGTATGAGTGATGATGTCATCATGATAAAAGGGAGAAGGTGAAATCCGGTGCCGGCACAAAGCCTTCTCCTATCGGAAAATACTAAGAGAGCCGCCAGGCTTAACGTGAAACACATATGTAAAAAGACTTTCTCCATCTTATATTATCTTAGACGTTTAAAGAATTTTCTCCCAGTATCGTTAAAACAAATCCTTGTGCAGAATCTTGTGTTAACACACTTCGATTATTGTGACATTAAATATAATGATCTAAACTATGACTGGTCGCAGAGACTGCAGCGTGTTCATAATGCTTGCGTTCGATTCATTTTCAATATCCGCCGTTATGACCATATTTCCGAACACTTTAATAACCTCTCTTGGCTCCGTCTTACTGACAGACGTAAATTGCACTCTCTTTCACTACTTTTCAAGCGTCTGTATTCCTACATTCCTACTTACCTGGCGTCCAGATTTGAGAAGTTATCCTCTTACCACAATATTGACACTAGGTCACAAGATAGCAGTCTGCTAACAATTCCTCTTCATAGCACTTCCTCCTATTCTACTTCCTTCACAGTAGCCTTTGCCCGCTCCTGGAATCTCCTTCCTCAAGATATCAGGGGTTGCCGCACACTTGGCACCTTTAAGTCACGCTTATACATTTACCTGTTGTCTAATAATTAATTTTTCTCTATTTATTTAATTTTATACTATGTCATTATCTTTTCCTCGTTTTTTATATATCTTGTACATATTATATATTTAAATCGTTAAATTTAGAGTAAATCAAAATACATTATAAATATTAATTGTATTGTATTCATAACTTGTAATCGTTTATATATATATTGTAATTTAGATGAAATACTATTTTTTTAGTATTTTTTTTAAACCTGGTTGAGTGGTAGACAAGGCCTTAACTCTGCCAGGTAAAATAAAGCTATTATTATTATTATTATTATTATTATTATTATTATTATTATTATTATTATTATTATTATTATCATTATTGTGTCCATTGGACGGACGAATCGCTATCAATAGGTCACATAGGCTAGTTTCTTAACTCATGTATTGTGGAGAGATTTACAATTTAATGCTGGAATCTGTTGCACAATTTAGAGATTAAAAAAATGCACACTACCCCTGTGCATCGTGGCTCCGAGGTTGAACATTTTAGAATTAAATTGAATTACTTTTGCAATTAAAATGTTCAACTCTGCAGGGTACCGGTCCCGGGCTCGCTATTCACGCGTGCTACTGCCTAAGGCAGCACGGGGAACTACAACTTGAGAATAGTACCCTTTCTAATTGCAAAGAATCAAAGTAGATTTTCGACCATTGTTATTTAAGCAAAATAATACTACATACAGTTGGTTCTGATTAAAAAAAAATGTTAGTGAAGACAACAATGCCAACCGCATTGAAAAAAGTACAAAAAATACTGTTTCGAAAATCGTTCTCGAACACGAGAGTAGATGGCAGTGCGAAAACGAATTATCACTAAATTAGTTATTAGTGTTTTATGAAAAATGATACGTAAATAATTGTTAATTACATGCTTACTTATTATGGTTAAATATCTTGTATTAATGGAGTGGGAGAAACCCTTGGACTTTATGTTACTGCATTTATAATAGGAGAGATTCACTGAATCTGCCAACTACTGGGTTCTCCTCGCCATGCTTAACATAGTAAGTACCATGTATACATTTTTTCTGTAGTCCGTCGCAAAAGTATAATTGCCTTAAAACGAAATTGTTGGGAAGGATTTTAGGCATTTGTCTTAAAATCCTCAAATTCTATTCATCCCGTTCGATTTAAAACCGGTGACCAGCGTATACTGGGATTGTAAACGTAATAAATGTATGTGAATTTTTTGCTGTTCGCAACCGAAATATGAAAAAGAAATATATATATATTGCCGGGCGTGTCTAGATTACTTCCGCATAATCGTTCAAAAATTTATCAGAAATAATATATAAAAGTATAATTACCTTAAAACGAAATTCTTGGGAAGGATTTAAGGCATTTGTCTTAAAATCCTCAAATTCTATTCATCCCGGTCGATTTGAAACCGGTGACCAGCGTTTACTGAGATTGTAAACGTAATAAATGTATGTGAATTTTTTGCTGTTCGCAACTGAAATAAATAAATATATCTCTTCTTCTTCTTCTGCTTCATGAAATTAGGCCTTTTGACCTGTTTTCACATCAAGTGGGATTTAATGAATCCTCCCATCTAGTAAATGGGCGTCCAACATTTCTATGTCCTATTGGTTTGTACTTTAGTAACAGCTGAGGGATTCTATCTGTAGGCATTCTCTTGACATGTTCATACCAGTTGTTTCTCATGTTGTCAATTATATTTGTTAAATTGAAAATATTTAAGTCATTTCTAATATCCTCACTTCTTTTCTTGTCCAAAATTGTCACACCTGCTACTGAACGTAGGAACTTCATTTCTGCAGTTTCTATTTTCCTTCTGTCTGAACGGTTGAGTGTCCAATTTTCACTTGCATATGTTAAGACAGGCACTGCCATAATTTTGTAAAATTTTAGTTGTGTGCTCCTCGAAGTTTTATTTTTCAGTGTCCGTCTTATAGTGCCACACATTCTGTAAAATCTATTTAATTTAATATTAATATATTCCTTCTGGCAGTATGATAAATTGCATCCTAAATAATTAAAATTGTTCACCTGTTGTATTATACTGTTATTAATACTGATTTTACACCTCATATGGTCTTTCCGTTGAATGCCATTACTTTCGATTTACTTTCAGAGATTGTCATATTGAATTTATTTGCTATTTCGTTTAATTTATATGCTGCTATTTGTAAATTGTCTTCTGAAGAGCTAAGGATTGTCTGATCGTCTGCAAACAGTATGGTATTTAGAATCGTACTGCCAACTTTAAACTCTGTGGTTAAATTTGATTGCAAATAATAAATAAATAAATAAATAAATATATATATATATATATATATATATATATATATATATATATATATATTGCCGGGCGTGTCTAGGTTACTTCCGCATAATCCTTCAAATATTTATCAGAAATAATATACTTAAAATATCAGTACCTAGAGAATACAAAAGAAATCATTAAATTCATTGTTCAATTTGTTATGAACGACAACCCAATGACTAAATCTAAATAAAACATTTATAGAACTGTGAAAAATAATATAATATGAGTCATACAGAGCACGACATTCTTTTTTATTTCACAATAGCTAATACCCGGCGTGCGCTGTTTCGCTAAATAAATGAAAATTAATGTTTTATGTTTAGTTGAATACGTAAATGGAAAAATAATTATAAAATTATATCATAATTATTTTTTAGATACCCCGTGCTGATTACCCGACGTTTCCCGGGATTCTACCTATCGCGACTTTCTTGGCATAAATGAGTTAAACGACGAAAATTAATGTGTTTTTATGTTTAGTTGATTAAGTGCAAGAGAAAATGTACATCGTAATTATTTTTAGATACCGCGTGCTGATTACTCTACGTTGCCCGGGAATCTACTTATCCCGATATTCTTGACATAAATTAGCTAAACTATATGATTTTATGTTTAGTTAAATAAGTGAAAAAGAAAAATTTATATCGCAATTATCGATCTTCTCGGCATAAATGAGCTGAAAGACAAAATTCGTTATGGTGAGTTATCCATAAAAGTATACCCGCCGTGCGCAGCTACGCTTGCTTGGGAATGTACTTATCCCGGTCTTCTTGGCATCAATGGAAGACAAAAATGGTGTTTTCAGATATCCGTTAAAGATAAACTTATACTGTCGCGGACTTTTTTGTAGAGTTTTTTTTAAAATGTTCAAATCTTTGTACATTAATTTTGTTTATTAGTTACGGTTTAGGCAGAGTAGGCCATTTAAGCGTCCAAAAAGCTACTTTTTCACGTTTTTAACTACAATGGGCGATTTTAAGGGTGAAGGGGTTGAGTATTACAACCTTCCCGGGAAACTCCTGAACATTTTGCAAAACAGAGCCCCAACACAATCGGATGGATGGTATGACAGTACATAAAATATAAACAAACAAACATTAATTTTTATTATTAGATTTTTCCTCATAACATTCCGCAACTGTTGCAGACTTCCAATTCCTTAATATTTTTAGTGAAGAAATACTAACTCCGCTATTTGATAATGGATGCTCTTCCATTTTTCAGGAATCAATAGCGATTCCGCTACATTTGCTTTTCCATAATTTCTGGTGGAATTCTAACCGTACCATACATTTAAGCAATACTACTTACTTACATTCATTTCGTGAAAAATTTCAAACATATCAACATCGCCTTCACAACGATAAACAATTGACTTACCCAAACGATGACGTCAAAAAATATCCTAGAATCATGAAAAAATGTACATAATTTTGTGATATTAATTAATAATTAATAAAGATGAAATGGGGGACAAAATTAGTGCAGATGGAAGTCATGATGTTGAAATGAATGAGAGGATAAATAAGGGAAAATCTGCAATATCAAAATTAAATGGTGTTTTATGGGATCAGAATTTAATTCTAAAACAAACTAACATATTTAATACAATAATGAGTACAATGACATACGGTGCAGAAACATGGGAATTAAATCTGGAACAATAGGCCTAAGTCAATTCAATTTTGCAGAAATGGATATTTGGAGGGCTTCAGCTGGAAATTCTAGAAGAGATAAAATAAAAAACAGTGTAATTAAACAAATGGCGAATCTTCAAACTTATATAGTGGACTTCATAAAAAACAAGCAATTATAATTTTATGGTCATTTAAAAATAATGGCAGGATGTAGATTCCCAAGAAGAATACTAGAATGGGTGACAATTGGTAGAAAAAGAAGAAAAAATAACGTAGATTGATGATTTTTTTGAGCAGCAGGAGGAAAAAATGATCGGACGATGGAGATTGGAATGACAGAGAGATGTGGAGGAGAATGGCAATATATTGATTGGGCGAAGGAAGTTGTTTTGAAACCTACTAAAGATAAACGAAGAAGATGCTAGAATTGGATAAAATATTGTATTTAACATATATATGACCAATCGTGAATGATTACCAAGATTATACACTTGTTAAAAAATAATAGTATATTACGAAGCGATGTTGGGAAGTCTTTTTTACAGAAGCGAGGAAAAGTTTAAAAACCGAGCGATAGCGAAGTTTTTAATTTCCGAGATTCTGTAAAACACCTCACAAACCTGCGTTGTACATTATTTTTCGCGCGATGTTGTTTTCAAAATAATAGTAAAATAATAACATCTTTGTTGGAAATATTTGCGTCCATTATAAACAACTGACTAACATTAACAGTGTGGGCTATGTTTATTAGTTGAAATTGCAGGAGGTCGTGACACCAATCTAGTCATAAAATGGCGGCAAGTACGTATTTATTGTTTTATATTGTTTCAAATAAAGTTCAGTTTATTTAAAATGCAGTGATTTGTTTCGTATAATGTAATTAACACTACCTTTTGGATAATTTCTGTATATACATTGTACGAAGTATACATGGAGCTTAGTGGTTTGACTTCTCACACGTGGTTTATAATATTACAGTATGTTATTTTATTACAGTATATGTATTTAGGTTGGCATCCCCAAAATGCAGGAAGTTGAACTTTCAATCATGGTCGTCATTGCTGTAAGTACGCAAAACGCACTATCGCGCAAAAATATCTATTAAAGGATAGCGCTCTTACAACAGATTTCTGATGTTACAAAATTACTACAGGTCATGTAGTATTCGCTATTCACTACCTGTCTCGACTAAACGTTCTATACAAGATTCAAGCATAAAAGTGGCCGATTATAATATTTTGCGATATTCTAATTTCAACGAATTTTTATTCTCATATTTAGTCCAGAATTCTTTATATATTCCGCCTTACATATATAGCCTATTAAATTGCTTCATTTTA
The DNA here is from genome assembly GCA_030220185.1 of Diploptera punctata. Lineage (NCBI taxonomy): Eukaryota > Metazoa > Arthropoda > Insecta > Blattodea > Blaberidae > Diploptera > Diploptera punctata. Next base: position 634,490 of record JASPKZ010004201.1, on the reverse strand, counting down.
CAGCGGATTTTATCCCAATTCTAAATAATGACCAACATAATAACAATGGGATTGTTTAAGTGTAAGATTTTGTTCAATTATTTTATTATTTATAGACACTTTCATCATTTACAGTCATATAGCGTCTATTTATTTATTATTTATAGACTATTACTTATTTATTATACTATGAAATTGGGAATATGATGAAAGAAAGCTGGTAATGAAATTATAACCCAGAATTTCGTTTGACGATTGAGAAAAACCTGGAAAAACCTCACTTATATTGGTCGGCACCAGGGTTTTAACCCAGGACCTCCCGAATAGGTATCTCAAACGCAGTATATATATATATATATATATATATATATATATATATATAAAGATACATATGTTGCTGTAATATTTTATGCATATTTAATTTAATTTTATACATATATCATTTTAAACATCGAAAATGTGTTTTTATGTTTTTATAAATTTATTGAATTACATTAAATAGAAAAAAAAGACATTTTGGGATCAGAATAGTACGATTTTTTTCTGCTAAGAATTTTGAGAAGCCCTTAGGCCCTAATGAGTCATAGATATGTTATAATATGGTAAAATGGATTCTTGCATTGAAATTCCAACACAGTTACTGTTAGTGCTCGGAAAGTGAGGACATATAAAATGCCTGTAAAAACCATTAAATGTATCCTAAAAGGACCTGAAAACATAACAAGGCTGTTCAAATTAGATAAAAAAATTATTTTCAACTGCATTTTAATGAGAATATCTATATGTGTGTGTGTATATATATATATATATATATAAATTCAACATAGCTTGGAAAAGGAATTCTGTGTTAATTAAAAAGAAAGTTCTTGGAGAATTTAGAATGAACGATTTTTCCCACCTAGAATGAATTCAGTCAACCCCAATGAATATCAGGAGGTCAGTTGGCTAGTTAAAAATAACGGAATTTTTTTATGAGGGTTTAATAGTTTCTCATGGAATAAAAGTTTTTGCAATGTGACAAGTCTTTGGAAAGTAAAAGTAGATAGTGCTTTTAAGTTGAAATTGAGACTAGACTCTGCAGATTCTTGAATTACACAAATGATATAAATATAGTCAAAAGAAGGTAAAGTTGTAAAAAAAGCCGTTAAGACTAAAAAAAAGGGCTAAAAAAGACCAATAAGCCAAAAAACAAAGGATAAAAAGGACAAATAAAACTCACCATTAACTGGCCTACAATTACCCAATATATTTACTAGCTAATACTCGGCGTGCGCTGCTACTCATAAATAAATTTACCAACAGCCGTGCAACTGTTCGGGAATCTGCTTATCCCAATATTCTTGGCATCAATGAAAGACATAAATGGTTATTGTGAGTTATCCGTAGAAGATAATCATATGCTGTCGCGGACTTTTTTGTAGAGTTTTTTGAGATTTTCAATTCTGTGTACATTAATTTGGTGTATTTGTTATGGTTTAGACAGCGTAAGCCATTTAAGCGTCAAAATAGGAACTTTATTTCACTTTTTCACTACAAAGGGTGATTTTTAGGGGTCAAGAGGTTGAGTATTTCATCTCCCTTATAGCCTATGTTCATCCCCGGAATCTCCTGAACATTTTTTCAAAAAGCCTCATCTCAATCGGATGAATAGCATGGCAGAACAAGCTTGTCCGGGAATCGACTTATTCCGATCTTCTTGGCATCGATGAAAAACGAAAATGGTTATTGTGAGTTATCCGTAAGAGATAAACATATGCTGTCGCGGACTTTTTTGAAGAGGTTTTTGAGATATTAAATTCTATGTACATTAATTTGGTGTATTTGTAATGGTTTACGCAGCGTAAGCCATTTAAGCGTCAACATAGGAACTTCAATCACGTTTTTCACTACAAAGGGTGATTTTTGGGGGTGAGGGGGTTGAATATCACAACTCTCTTATAGCCTATGTTCATCCCGGGAATCTTCTAAACATTTTGCAAAAACCCCATCAAAATCGGATCAACGGTATGGCCGCGCATACAATACGAACAAACAAACAAACAAACAAACAAACAAACATTGATTTATATATATATATATATATATACATACAGTGGAGGAAATTGGTATAAAGCCACTTGTTAAAAGGGTTAACACAAGTTTATTTACTCTTTCTTTGGCATTTTTCTATATTAACTTGGGAGGTGATTGAGTATAAAGCACACACAAATAATGTCAAAATTAATTATCCATTTCCGTCCAAAAAGTACATGAAAACTGAAACCATTCTCACATATAGGTGGGAATTAGTATAAAAGCACTTTGTGAATTTCACAGATTAAACCGAAAAGACTGAGCGCTAAGTTTACAACAAATTTCTAAAATTTAGTTGAACCTCCATTGTTGTTAATTACTTGGAAGATTCTCTTTGGCATTGACTTGATGAGGATGTTTATTTCTTCCACAGAGATTCCAGCCCACTCTTCCTGAATAATATTTTTCTGCTCAGTCACTGTCCCAAACTACCGTCCATTGCGATACACACGCCTTGCCAGGATCCCCCGTAAGTTCTCAATCGGGTTTAAATCAGGACTTCGGACTGGCCACGTTAAAAGTGGTATTTCTTTCTTTCTGAAACACTCCTTTGATTTGGCAGACACGTGAATGGAAGCATTATCTGGCTGAAAAATTAGATCTTCGCCAAATTCCTCATACATTCGTATCAATTAGGAATCCAGAAGCTCCTCAGTGTAGGACTCAGAATTCATCTTGATGCGTATCCAAGCTATTTTTGATCTTCCTTTAAAGCAGAATGCTGCCCAAATCATAACGCCTCCACCACCGAAATTTCTACTCATTCTAACTTGCACTTCAGTACGGAGGTCGTGCCAGAAACACTGAAGGCCACCAGGCCCGTCTAGATTAAACTTCTTCTCATCACTGAACATTACTTTATTCCATTTTGAGGTTGAGGACATGTGTTCTTCAGCAAAAGTCATTCTAGCTTTCTTATGTGCATTGTTCAGAGGTAGTTTACTAAGACTTTTTTTGAATTTTAGGTTCTTGTCTTCTGACAGAATTTGTCTTACTCGTCTGGCTGCTACTGGCAACTTCAAATCAGCCTGGATTTGAGAAGAAACATACTCTTACCTTTTGCTTTACGTAAAATGAGACGTTTAGTGCGCTCAGACAATTTTCTTGTCCGTCCATATTTCCCAGTTTGACAAAATTATCAATGACACATCTTGAAACCCCAATTTCGTAGGTATTTGTCTATTGGAAAGGCCCATCTCCTTGAAGGCACTAACTCTTGATTTCTCTTCATTTTATAGAGGCTTTCCACGTGGCATTGTACGTACTGCTGACTTGTAACTGATGAACGATGCTCACAGACACGTCGTCTCCATGTAATTGCAGTGTTTTGTTTACATTTATGCCTCTGTAAGATCCAGAAGTTGACCTGGCTTTATACCGATTTCCACCCCTAGGACAGCTTTTCTTAAATTTTACATATTATTTACATATATAATAAATACAAAATGTGGAGACCTGTATGAAATTATGCCCAAGAGAATACTTAATCTATGACATACATACGGTACTTACATAAATATTTCAGATTATTTTACTACTAAAGTTAGTGGCTTTATACCAATTTCCTCCACTGTATATATATATATATATATATATATATATATATGGTATGATAAGAAAAATAAATGCCTGGACGGGATTCGAACCCGGATCTCTGAGTCTGTACCTCAGCGTGATATCCATTACACTACCAGGCGAATTGAATTCAAACACTTATTTTTCTTATATAGGCCTATGTATTATATTCTCCATTATTACTAGATGTCGCGAGAACTCTGTCTTCACTGCCATCTAGTAGCTGACTATAACAAGTAAGCAAATTAAAGAGAATATTTTTACCTTATAGCAGTGACGCGTTATAGATGTTATAATTATAACATATATATACATTCGTCTTCAGACATAAAATCAAAAAAAAGACTTTTCCTCAACATCCGAGCCCTAGTTATTATTCTCTGGACGACTGAAGACTGAGAATAACAATTCAAGTGTACTTTCCTCTCTCTCTGTTTATAATTATGAAATAGATCCTGGGGTTGAAATTCCGACCCCGCATTTATCTTGCTGAGTGAAGATGACCACGAAATTCCAGTCAAGTTGACCGGCCAGCGCTAGGACTTCGAGAATACGAGCTTTCTATAGATTATTTCAAATTTGGAATAAGAATATCAGAAAATAGAAAATTAAACACCATATTGTTTGCAGATGACCAAATAATAATAGCAAATTCCGAAGATAATCTACAGAAAGGTCTGTATGAACTTAACAAAATTACAGAAGAATATGGATTAAAGATATCTACAGAAAAAACAAAAATTATGGCATTTCAAGGTGTAGATCCTGTCAGAAGTAAAATTGTACTGGACAATACAATTTTGGAGCAGGTGAATAATTTTACATATCTAGGATGCACTATCTCATATGAAGAAGAAAAGGATGTAAATGCAAAAAATATCTAAATTTTTTAAGAATTTTAGGGTTAATAAATTCTATCTTCAAGCCACAGTTAGTCCAAAAGCATTCAAAACTGAAAATGTATAAAACACTGGCTCTTCCAACTCTTTTGTATGATAGCGAAGTATGGTCGTTGAAACAGAAGGATATACAGAGACTTAGATCTGCTGAAATGAGATATCTTCGGAGGACTGCAGGATACACACCACTAGATCACACAAAAAAAGAAGACATCTTAGAAGAATTACACATGGAATATTTAGAAAACAAAATTTCTGATTATAAGTCAAGATGGATGCAACATGTTCATCGAATGGAAGATCACAGAATACCCAAACAAATGTTAAGATATCAACCTGCAGGAAGAAGAAGACCAGGACGTCCACTCAAAAAGACTTTTGGATGGTGTTTCTCTTGAGGCCGAAACAGGTCAACAAATGGCCTAAATTCGTGAATGTACTATGATGATGATGATCTCCTTCTGTCTCTCTTGTTGTTTTTCTTTTCTGTTTTTCTCTCCCCATATATATATATATATATATATATATATATATATATACACTTATATGTATAAAATAATTATGTAGATTCTGGTGTGGGAGTGTATAATAGCCGACATTTATGTACGCATTTGAAGACTGTTTTAATGCATGGCTTGTTTGTAAACATTTATATTAACATTATTTAGGCCCGAAAAATAATGTTTATGAATTATTTTTAAATTTGTAAATTTGCAGAATAAGTGGAAATAGTTCTTACTATGTAACTGTTGGTCATTTTGAATTTTCATAGAATAACCACAGAGCAATTTAAATGCAACGAATGTTTTTAGATTTAATATTAAGTACTGTACTTTTAGGCCTAAAATAACCTAAAAGCTAATCTAACGTAATTTAAGTACTATAACCTGTAAAAGTATGAAATAGAATGTCATTTAATGCAACGCCCCAATTGGTAAAATGCGGACATAATCTTTATTATCGACTGAGACGCCCTGTTATGGACAGAGCTGTGTTAAAGCAGAGGTTTTGGAGTGGTCATGACAAGATAAAGTTCCATTTTATATAATTCCACAAAGTATTAGAGAGGCCATGACAAGAAATAGTCCCACTTTTTTTTCATATTTGCAAGTAACATAAGTAATTAAATTCCATGGCTAAATACATTTAATATACCGTTTTATGAACATTTGTTGTAATAAAATAGTGTTTAAGTGGGTAAATCATGTTCTGGTTTTATACAACCGTGCCGATTCTGGTAATGAAATTCTATGCCAGATTTTTTAATATATTTTGACGAGTAAATCGCAAGTCTGTTTAGTGTATCCCTGATTTAGTACCTTGCATCAATATAATACGAATTTATTCTTGATTTAACAGAAAATAAAGTATGATAATTAAGATAGTTGTAATTAGTATAATGAGTTAATGACTTTATGATTGATACACAGTGTGATTGACATTGAGTAGAAGGTTTGAAGGTAGAATGCAGACATGGCTGTAATAAAGTTACACACGCACATGACCACCTGCAGCGTTTCAACTTGTAGCTACAACAAAGTTAATACACGTCCACAGCCTTAATTTCATGATGGCCTAGTAAACCACCAACCGTTACTTTTACTGCCCCTCCATTAGCACTATTACTACGCCAGATGGTAAACTGACCACATAGCAAACAACATAAAAGTATTACACTAATAACTAATATATCCCGACTGAGTAGAAGTAGACAGTTGAGATTTGTAAATGAGAAGTGTGTCAGTCTGACTGATGCTTTATTGGGCTTTTCTGAATTGTAAAATCAAAATCTGAATTGGATTTTTATTGACTACTACGACCATTTTCCATCAAATATTATTTCATGTCGATCCTAGAGGTTAGTAATTTTGATGCATGCTGCTGGATCTGAGGATCATGGGTTCAAATCCTGTCGCGTCAATATATTTTTTCAAGGTGTTATAATAAATTGATTCTTTCACAAGGAAGTAAAGTTGTGTGAGCAATAAAGGATTATTATTATTATTATTATTATTATTATTATTATTATTAGTGAGCCACGAAGGGCAGTTCCTCTAATTCCGAGGGTTGTGAGTTCAAAATCGGTCACGATCCATGGATTTTTAGGATGCAAAAATCCAAGGAACTCCCTAGTAAAGCTGCAAAGCATAGCATGAAAATGCTATGATTGCAGTGAAAGACTTGCCTTCGGGCAGAATTACTATGGATATATATATATATATATATATATATATATATATATATATAGTTAGTCCACCGCTTTGCTCTCGAGGTAGCGGGCTGCCTTGTCACGTTGATAAAGTTCCGAGTATTTTCATTGTAGGCCTACTTATAAAGTTTTATTTTTAAGGGGGGTAGAATTTAAATTGGAATATATCTAATTTGCAATTATCCAAGGGACAAGTCCTCCAGGAGGGATTTTAAGCAGTGGATCCCGAGTCTTAAGATTTTCAGGCTCGTAAAACAACCTCAAGCCTGAATAAAGAGGCCTCTGTGCAAACTTTATCGACTGTTATCCATCCACGTAATAGCTTAGTTATCCTCTAGGTGTCTCACTGAGGCAATATGCCGACCACATATCACTCGTTGACACCTATAGGCAAATAAGCGTAAATAAATTAGCTTCATTAAAACACTTTCACTAGGGGACGCCCTAATCCCCACACGGGGAAGTAGAGAGTGGATAGACACAGAGATTATTATAATTGCTATTATTATTATTATTATTATTATTATTATTGAATGATATTTTATCTATGTTAATATGCCTACATTTCATTCCTATAAGAACTTTCAGTAGGATTATATGGAGTTGCACCTACAGATCGCAGTAAATCACTAGGCCTATTTATTGAAACTGTATTCTTACTTTATCTTGGTCTAATACTCGCAGTTCAAGATCAGTTGAAGAAATGTAATTAACAATTCCACGGCTTGTTCTGATATTCATAATATTGTTACATGTCGTGTAAGCGGCGTTTGAATTGCGCGGGTGAGTCGTCCCTAGCGAGTTACCCGCAGAGCCGCTTGAATGGTCTGGGATGTGTTGCCAGACCTTTCCACCAGCGTCTCCTTTTCCTTGGAGAAAGATCGAAAGCCATAGGTTTCTGGGCTTCGAAATTGCTCGAAGTTATTACTAGAGCTTTCCTCCCCGCTTATACCGGGCTTCCAATATAAACCCGAACCGGCCTCACGGGGTTTCACCCGTCAGGCAGCGCTCTCTCCTCGTCCGCATTTCACTCTGCCAGCCGCTCGTCCTTGAACTAGTCAGTTTACTATCGTTCGACAAGATGAGACGTCAGCTGACATTAGAGCAGCGCATTTATGTGTGTAAATGTTATTATAAATACGAATCAGCTCGTCGCGTTCGCGAGGAATTTATTCGGAACTTCCCTGGACAATTACCTCCTTCCAGATCGACAATCCACGATCTTGTGACTAAATTTGAGACCACTGGTTCAGTACAAAATAAGAAACACACGCAAAGATGTACGGTTCTCACCGAAGAAAAATTAGACGAAATTGGCGAAAATTTGGAACGTTCACCACAAAAATCATTACCGAAATTAGCACAACAAGTTGGGATTTCAGTATCTTCTGCACATGCAGCAACAAAATTGTTAAAACTCAAACCTTACAAGTGTACACGTGTTCATTGTCTAAACCAAGGTGATCCCATAGCACATGTGCGGGAGGACAACATTTCCAGAATTTTCTATAAGGTAAGAAACAGTTCAAGGACGGGTGGCAGGCAGGGTAAATTGCGGGAGGAAGAGACAGCACTGCGTGCCGGGTGAAACTCCGTGAGGCCGGTCCGGTTTTATATTGAAAGCCCGTTATAAAAGAGCGGAGAAGGCCGGCCAGTCAGTTGTTGCGATAATCAGTTGTGCGATAGTCTGACAGTGAACGCCGAGAAGTTAAATTGGAAGCTAGACTGTGAGGAAGTATTGTGTATGCAACTGTGTTAGAAGTGATTATCTGATTAACGTTATCAAAATAATAGTTGTGAAACAAAATTGTATTTGAAGATTTAGTGATAATTGTGGAGAAGAAAATAAAGTGAAAAAGGAAAATTTTAAATAAGAACTGTGTACTCATTTCTTCTTCTTCTTCTTCTTCCTCTACGCATGAAAGCTGGCAGCTTGTTGCGTGTTCATTCACTACAGGTCTGGGGTATGGTGACATCCTTCCATCGTAGTTGTGATCTTCCTAATGGCCTTTTCTGCTGATGTGTCCAGTCACGTACTTTTCACTAATCTACTGTTCTCCATTCTATCTATGTGAACGTTCCAATTTAATCTTCTATAATTTATCTAAAGGTTCAATTTCACATTCTTCTCTAATAACAGAGCTGCGAATTTTCTCTCTCAGCGATTTTCCTACGATTTTCCTTAAAACTTTCATCCAAGTCTAAATAAGTAAGAGGAAAACCCCGTGCTATCAGCGACAATGCTATCCTGTCTGCAGAAATAATAATGTGTGTACGTATAAATACAAATATTCTACCATTAAGAACAAATTTTAAAATGCGTACTTATTTTATTCAATGGTGTTTTTCCTCATATAAGACATTTTATTTTTTAGGGGAATGGCTAGATCACAGTTAGCGTTGCATTTAATCTACAGTTTCGATTATTTTGTATGATTAAAACCAAGATTAATTCTATTGATCTGTGGAGTGAGCTCTGCTCTCGTAGGAGAGAAGCATGAAGTGGGGGCAGCAAAATACAGGGGACGTGAAGACAGTGACCATTCCTAGAACTGCACAGAAGTAATGATGCCATACGGATTGATTTGAATGTATATTATTATTATTACGCCCATTTTTATTTACCTATTGTTATTAGGCCTATTATTATAAGGCCTCTTATCGTTAGGCATATTATTATATAGTCTTACAGTATTATATTTTTAAATGCAGAATAAGTTATAGGCATATATATACTTTTTGTCATATAATAATTAATAAAATATTTAATTCACTGGCTTAATCGAACCCGGAGGTGCGGACATAATATCTCCATATATATCTATCCTGAGTCAATGTTTTCCAACCACCCTGTATAATTCACCTCTGTAAATCTTGGTTAATGTTGATCTCACACATAATTGTTGAGTTACATTCTCGGCGTTTTCGCTCTGGCTTTCCTGCAACTAGTTTACATGCCTCTCTTTTATTTCCCGTTCCATTCTCATGTTATGTCTATCGCGGTCTACGAGACTAAACTGTTATTACATCTGGTTTCCTATAAAGATCGGTTAGTTCACTCCTATTAAGTCTCCATTCTCCTGTTTGTTCAACTCTCAGTGTTCAAACATTTGTCTAAGAGCTTTTATTCACAAATACTAGTAATATTTTCTAGTAAGTAAGAGTAAGAGATAAAATTTGGCATCCATAAAACTGGATTTATCATGTATTCTAATAGTATTATAAAATAATAATAATAATAATAATAATAATAATAATAATAATAATAATAATAGCTAACTCACTGGCGCTATCGAACCCGTAGGTTCATGGCTGCGCTGATATGAGCTCTCCATACATTTCTATCCGGAGCTATTTTTTTCTAATCATTCCCTGTATAATTTACCTCCCTGAAATCATGGTTAATGTTATTATCCTATCTCATTCTAGTATTAATAATAATAGTAGTAACAATAGTAGTAGTAATAATAATATTAATAACAATAGTAATAACTCTAACTCACTAGCGCTATCAAACCCTTAAGTTCACGTACGGACATAAGATCTCCGTAATCCCTTTCCTGAGATAATGTTTTCCAGTCATGCACTGTATAATATAATTCCTTCAAATCATGGTTATTGTTATTCTCCCACCTCATTCTTGCCTGCCTATTGGGCCATTTGCCTCTGGTTTTCCTACAATAAGTTTTCATACCCCTTATATTATTTTTGGTCTGGACAAATCAACATTAATATTGAGGTAAGATGTCCAGACCAAAAATAATATAATTAAAATAACCTCAAAATATAACTTCCTAAAATTAAATATTTCATACCCCTTTTTCATTCCACATTCGTGCCACATGTCCTGCCCATCGGAGTCTACGAGATTTAACCAACCTTATCTTAAAGATCATGTAGCTCACTGTTATGTAGTTTTTCCCATTCGCCTGTCTGTTCATCTCTCTTCGGCCCAAGTGTTTTCCTAATATCTTTATTCTGAAATAATCGTAATATTTTCTTCTCTCTTAAAATGAGAGTCTATTTTTCGCATCCATATAATATAACTGGAAGAATAACAGTTTTATATATTTTCAATTTAATGTTTTTTTAGAGAAATTGGGATGAAAAGTGTCCATCTAATGCGTAATAGCATGTATTTCTACGTAGAATTGAGCCAATGTTTAATTTCTTTCTCCACCTCATTCTTGTTTATACTTATTGTCCCAAGTTATTTAATAGCAATTGTGGTAATAATAATATTGTTAATAATAATAGTAATAATAATAAAAATATTCATATTATTGTTATCATACAGGAGAAAGGAAAATATTTCATTGTCTCTAGTGATTATTTTCTTAAACGTATTTTCATTGGTTTTACTTAAACAAAGAAATAAGTTGGTCCTTCTGATAGAAGTATCTGTAACGGAAATACTAATTATAACGTTATTTAATATTTTTGGGCTTAATATTTTTATGCCCACCGCTGTGGTCTCGAGGTAGCGTGCTGCCTTATCACGCAGCGGGCCCGGGTTCGATCCCCGGTTGGGGCAGTTCTTCTGGATGAGGTTTTTTTTATCGGGGTTTTTCCTCACCTGTAAGATAAATGTCAAGAAAACTTTAAGGCCAAAACGGTACCCGAAATCATATGACCATCCTTATCATCATCATCATCCTTCGTCGGTGTGGAAAGCAACGGGAAGCTACCACACCTACAATTCCCTAGTAAAGCTGCAAGCTTAGCATGAAAATGCTATGATTGCAGTGAAGGACCTGCCTTCGGGCAGAATTACTATGGATGAAATATTTATATGATGAAAACGTAACAATAAAATGTAGAGGATTATCTTAAATAATAACAAAATAAATTTTAAAAATAATGCATGTTGTTAGTGTTATTATAAATTAAACACTTTGCAGGATTATCTTGTTCTATAATAAAATATGTTACCTGAGCTGTGCTGTCAAGGGAGGGAAGGTATATATGACGTCGACAGTTCCCTCAACTCTTCATATACTTGTTCACTCGCCCCGCAAGTATCGAGGAATTACCGACTCGAGTTACTCACCAGTTGATGATGGATGGCTGTCGATTCTCTTCTTTCTACTCGTACTATGTTGCCACTTCCTGTCCTCGTGTTGTGTTATTTGACTGGGAGGGGAGCGCTGGTAAATTATCCGACACACACGGTAGTCGTTCACCAGATGAATAATCCGGCAACCATGTTACTCTAAGGAATGAGCTATCCCACCTTTGCCTTCCTAATTACATGTTATCAATTCTCGTATCCTGTGTTGTGTTGTGATGCTGGTAATAGAGAGATGACAAACATTGTGATTTTAAATAATCCGAAACCTTTAGCAGTCATCGACCAAAGCACAAATTTAATAACCATGTAATGATATTTCACATGTTTTCAGGGATTCTCCTTTCTATAGAGAAATAATCTGGCGACACTAGCGCTAATAGGCCTATATCCGTGCAGACTTAACTTGGACGAGTAATGTGCAGGTGCGACATCCTGATAAAACATTCCTTGAATATCACAAAATATTACTGTCGTATCAGAAGAAACCAATTTTGCTTTTTGGGCGTTGGTGATAAAAGTTTCCACACAGAGATTTGCTGTTTGCTCAGAGGATCAAAATGACGTAGCCAAGTTTCTTCAGCAGTGATTATCTTTAAAAGAAACTCTGGATCATCTTCATTGTAGCCGTAGGCAATACCGTACAAGTCTCGACTTACATATCACTCACAGACAGGAACCGGGAGGGACGAAATTGAAAATTGTATCACCTGTACCTGGCGCATTAGACTATCGAATATCGTAAAATACATTTTTGCATGTTAAATTATGGCTTCAAAATATGATCATTGTTTTTTAAACAGCCCTTGTAATATAAATTTTGTTATCAATCATAATGCACTATGCCCTGGAAATTAATAGTTATGTACGCAACAAGGGAAGTAAGCAGTACATAATAGTCGAGGACGTGTTTAAGGGCTAGCAAGTAAATTCGAGACTAGTAATGTACTTACTTCCCGAATTGCGTATATAATTTTGCTCACTCCTGTACTAATGATTATGTTCAATTTTTAAATTTTGTGTGAATTTATATCTTGGTTTGAAGAGTTCAATTGTTTGATAGCAAGGGAATGTTGATAAAACAACTGCAATTGTTTATTGTTGTCTGAATTAGTGGCAGACATTTTAAATAAGGTTCAAACTGCATGTTAATTACAGATATGACTAATTGTGATGTAGAGGAAGCGGTTCATTTTATATTACCAGCAAAGTGAGAAATAAATGTGATACAATACAATTGTATTGTATTACTTAATAACATTTTAAGTAGGTAACACTTTTACATTATTAATTAAGTTAATTATTTTTTCCCCTAGGGAAGTAAGTTGAGCTATTACATGCCGTGGTCAATGGATACCAATGCCTCTCTGGTAAATTCAAATTATTTCCCTAAAAACAGAATGATAATTAGGTCATTATTAGTATAGGAGTAAGCATACAGCTTTGTAGGTTCGGGCGAAGTGAATCCTCGTATTCCCAAATACATACGTATATATATATATATATATATATATATATATATATATATATATACACATACATAAATACATACGTATACGTATATATATAATTTGTATAAAACGCGACCCTTGAGACAAATAGTTCGGCAATAAAAAGTAATAAATAAAAATATACAGCGTGAATTTTAATTAGACCGACAGACTGCAAGGACTGATTCCTGACTGAAAATGGAGAAAAAAATGTCCTATGAATAAGTGTCCATAAATGCATTGTTGCCACGGTTATAACTGGAAAAGTTATCCTTATGCTAATAATAATTTGGGAATTCTTTTTATTTAATTTTTAATTTAAATAATGATTTGTACGTGAAGGTACTTATCAAGGGCTCCATACTAAATTTGTTACAAAGGGGCTACGATGAGGATTAATTCTATTTATTATTTCAGAAGTATTTTTCTTTATTTCATTTTTTTGAGCATTCTTTCATAGAAGTCTTGAAACTAAATATTATTTATTTTATAATGTTAAAATACAATAGATGATTTTTTGTAACATCGATGTGAAATGTAACAATGATTACGTCACATATATTATTATGGTAAACAATAGATACAAATTCACAGACAAAAGATTACGACAAAAGTATATTCAAATAATGTGGACTTAAGTCGGCCGAACATTAAAAAAATGATTGGATATTGAGAAATGAAGACGGGCGTATCGTGTTCTTTCTTGATTATTTCCATTTTCCAACCAGAAAAAAAAACCTGGGAAAACACATGATAATCTGCAACAAAGAAGAGATGGCTACAAGAATATGATAAATATAGACGGCATTGAATGTTCTCCAAATAATAAAGTTTATATAACTTATGTATTTATTGAATTATTTTCAAATATATAGATGAAAAACAAAGTTAAAATTGCGTGAGTCTAGTGAACTTAATTTTATATAAGAAATAATTTAATAGTGGCGTAATTTTTATAATAAATAAAAATAGTATATAAAAAGTTCATATATGACTATTAAAATAATTCGTAATAATAATTAAATATTATCAAAAGAATATTAAAGTGAGAAAAATCCTTATATAAATAAAGAAGCTTTAATGTAATTAAACAATTCAAATTGTGAATACGACTAATTTGAAAACATTAAATAAATAGTCATCAGATCAAATTATTGAAACTACAATAAAAATGTTTAATCTTTATTACTAAACATTGTGAGAAAGAGATACATGCCGGTGCAAATAAAAAATAAACGGTGAAACTAAATAAATGAATGAGGGAATACCTAATAAAAAGGAATTCATTACCCAAAACACCGTTACACAGCAAATGGCACTAACGAATGACATTATTCTCTCGGCCCTATTGCATGGCCTGCTAGATCACCGGACTTAAACCCTATGGATATTTACCTCTGGGGGCATCTGAAAAGCATTGTGTATGCTGAACCAGTTTCTGATTTGCATACCCTTTAACAGCGTGTCCACATCGCCTGTGACCCTATTCGGAGAGAGAGACCAGAACATGCGAAATAGTGAGGCAATCCATGATACGACGTGTGAGCACGTACATTGCATCCCATGGAGGCCACTTTTGAACATCTGTTGTGACGTGGATGTGATTATGCTATGTAGTCTATGCCGGGACGATTTGTTGTCGTTGCACGCACATCGTCTATTTCCGGACACATGTTTATATGACCTTTTTTCCTTCATTTCCCGCCAGGAATCAGTCCCTGAAGTTTGTCAGTGTAATTCCGTTCACCATGTATAGCAGAAGTTGTATTAATATTAAATTTTGTTAATCGTCCATGCTCGCTTCGGATCCGAAGTTAGCGAGTTCAAACCCAGCCAGGTTCGTAGAAATTTTCCTCACATGAAATTTCTGAGTATGATTTCCTTCGGAAGGGATGTAAAGCCGTGAATCCCATATCGTAAACTTAAGTAACACAAAAGAGTCACTTATCTGAAATAAGAGACCTCTAACTAACTCACTGGTACTATCATGACTACGCGGACATAAGTTCTCCGAACATCTTTATCCTTGCTAATGTATTTCAATCATCCCCTGTATATTCTACTTCCAGCAACTCATGGTTAGTTATTCTCCCACCTCATTCCTTACCTACCAACTGGATCGTTTCCCCTCTCGTTTCCTACATGTAGCTTCCATGCACCTCTTTCATTCACCATTCGTGCCACATGTCCTGCCCATCGCAGTCTAGGAGACATAACTGTTCTTGTATGTGGTTTTCTATAAAGGCCATATAGCTCAATATTATGTCTTCTAAGCAAAATAATTATTAGTTGGGCGTTTGACATCCAAGTTTGAATAGGACGTTAATGATCATGAGGTGTTAAAACTGAGTTAAATAAATATACTACTACGCCTATTATAAACACAAGATCTGAGTTTCTTCGTTGATAATACACATGTTTCCTAGTAAGAATTGTCAGATGATCTTAGAATTGGAATGTGCTCATTTAAATAAAAACATGGAAAATATGAAGTTTTACCGCTAAAAGTAATGTATCAAATTCTCAATGTAGATACTTCTTAAACTAAAAAACCTCTCACTTTCTGACAGTGTCACGCAATGGTTCAACTCCTACCTTCATGAGCGCCAGCAATATGTTGTAGGAAATTCTACATTACGCTCTTCTTGGACCTACCGTAAAGCTGGAGTTCCACAGGGCTCGGTGCTCGGCCCATTGCTTTTTTCAATCTATATAAACGACATATCTGACTCCCTAAAACATTGCAAACATCATTTATTTGCGGACGACATGCAGATCTACCTTCACTCAGACAAATATTCTTTAAATGACGCGGTAACCAAAATTAATGAGGACCTTGACTCGCTAACGGCGGTGGACAGAGAAATATGGACTTGAATTAAATCCTAGAAAGACACAAGCAATCATTATGGGCCATCAGAGACTATTATCCTCAATTAACACAAATGCAGTATTACATGTGTCACTTAATGGGGTTCAGATCCCTTATAGTGAGACAGTAAAAAATCTAGGAGTGTTTATGGATAAAACATTTAATTTGGAATAAACAAATAAATAACATTTGCAAAACTATCTTCTCAATAATACACTCATTAAATCGTATAAGAAATTGTTTACCGTTTTCTGTAAGAAAAATGCTAGTAGAAAACACTTGCAATGCCCCATTTTGATTATTGTGATACTCTTTTTACTGACCTAAATACTGTTCTTACCCAAAGACTTCAACGTGTTCACAATTCTTGCATACGTTTTATTTGTGGTATACGTAGATTTGATCACGTTACACCATCCCTGGAACAATTGTCATGGCTTCGTCTTCAAGATCGTAGAACCATCCATTCCCTATGCCTTCTCTATAACATATTACACACATCTTTACCTTATTATTTATCACACCGCTTCACTAAACTCTCTGATACACATAACTTAGATACCCGATCCCTTGAGCACAGTGTCCTTATATCCCTCCTCATCATACTACCTATTATTCGAAATCTTTTACAGTTTCTCTTGCTAGAACATGGAATTCACTTCCACCCTATGCAGAGACTGCCAAACTTTACCATCTTTCAGAAATAAATTGAAAATAAAATCACTAACAGAAACAACTCACTAATACTACTTTTTAAGAATTAATAATGCGTTTTTGCATTATTTAATAAAAATAGACTTAGGATTTGTTAATATATTTACCTAATGCCTTGTATAAAAAGCGTAGATTAATTCATTGTAGTTTATTACTTTCTTTGTATTTTTTGTTCTCTTCTTTTTATGCATAGTAGATTCGAGCTGTTATTCCTTTTTTTATTCATTGTGTCATTAATTTAATTTTAATTGTATTTAGTTTCATTCTATTATTAGACATTAATTTCATTATTATTCAATATGACAGATAATTAATTGTTCAATGACTATTATTGTAACTTTTTTTTGTATTCATATGTAACATGTTTGTCCTGTTTAATATGACTATTATTGTAATTTTTTTGTATTCATGTGTAACATATGTTTGTCCTGTTTTATATGACTATTATTGTATTTTTTTTGTATTCATATGTAACATATGCTTGTTCTGGTGAGTGGAAGAGAAGGCCACATGGCCTTAACTCCACCAGGCTAAATAAATCTATTCTATTCTATTACTTCTAAATGAAGCCGTCAGTTGGCGTGATGGTAGCGACAGCTATTAGCCTTCGGACGAACGATAATTGTATAAGTTGAAAGAAATATTAATGTTTGTATCGTTATTTGAATGGTGTTATCGGACAACACACTAGTACGTAGAACTACGGGTCTAGGTTTCAAATCCCGGTTCAAATATTAATTTTTCTTTCTTAAATTAGACCCTTTCAATTTATTTGACATATACAGTAAACACCAATAGTACGTATTAATATTATTATTATTATTATTATTATTATTATTTATTATTATTATTATTATTATTTGTTATTATTATCATCTACTTCAAGCATGGGACCTAATGATCCGTTGCAGTCTTGGCCTTTTCTTTTCAGAAGTGTTCCAATTGATCTTCTCCCAATATGCTGTTATTTTGAAGTTTGTTCTGGCCATCGGAATCAGGTATTTTATCAGCATGATTTCTTCATTTCAGTCAATAATTCATGTAGGATTTCAATCACCTCAATTGACTCCTACTTATTACAAAGTATAGATATTGAGCTTCTTGCCTAAAATATGAATCTCGCTCTGTATATTTGTTGTTATCGCTTAGTGCCCAAGCCTCCCAGCCATATGCTAGAATGGGTCTTGCTAGAACACTACAAACTTTTAATCTCGTATGACGTTGAAGTAGGATTGTTTTTAAAACTGAATTAATAATACCTTCAACTTTCGTAAAATTTATAATTTTCAAATTTATATATTTTTCTTGTTTACATGAAATGTGATAACCCTAATAATTAAATGCGTTGATAACTAACTAACTCACTGGCACTATCGAACCCGTAGGTTCAGGCTGAGAGGACATAAACTCTCCATACATCCATACCTGAGGTAATGTTTTCCAATCATCCACTGTATATTACACTTCCCTCAAATAATGGTTAATATTATTCTCCCACCTCATTCTTGGCCTGCCAACTGGATGTCTTTCCTCTGATTTTTCTACAACAAGCTTCCATGTATCTCTTTCATTCCCCATTTGAGCCACGTGTCCTGTCCATTGCAATATACGAGACTTAAATAATCTTATTATATCTGGATTCCTATAAAGATAATTTAAGCGCACTGTTTTGAAGTCACCATTCGCCTGTCTGTTCATCTCTCTTCGGTATAAATATTTTTCTAAGAACTTTATTCTCAAATACTTGTAATCTTTTCACCTCCGTTAAAATAAGAGTCCATGTTTTACATCCATGGGCCTATAATATACCTGGGAGATTAAGAGTATATTATATAATTACAGTTTAACGTTTTTTGAGAGAAGTTGGGACAATGCATAATAACACGCATTTCCAGAATTGAGCCTATGTTTAAAATCTTTGTGCATCTCATTCCTATTTGTAATTATTGCTCCTAGGTATTTGAATTCAGCCACTTCTTCAAAACTTACCTCATTTGTCATTAACTGTCCATTTCCTTTATATAATATATTTCTAAGTGTGAACATATATTCAGTTTTATTGATCTGTTATTTCCAGTCTCAATTTATTACGTTCACTCAATAGTGTATGCGTGTTGTCCTTTAGTATCTCCTCGATATCGTCTAGTAATAGGCCTACTACATCATCAGTTTAAACCATCAGCTTATTAATATCATTGAGTTGTACGCATCCTTTATTATCTAAATTTTGATGAAATGGTCTAGTACAAAACTGAATAGTAAAGGAAGAACTTATATTGCATCTCCTTGTTTGAATCCATTGTGAATTTCAAATGTATTAAAAAACTGTTTGCCTTCACGCACCCTACTATTTGTGCCATTTGGACACATTCGTATTAGTCTAACTAGCTTTTTAGGAATTCCGAATTCCAGATACTATATAACTTCTCCCTCTTAATTGAATTGTATGCCTTTTTGAAATCAACATATAGGTCATGCACAGTGTCATTATATTCCCATTTATTTTCTAAAACCTATCTTACACTAAAATTTGATCTGTTGTACACCTATATTTTCTAAATCCACATTGATAATCTCCTGTTATATGATAAATATAGGGATTAAGTCTGCTTACTAATATAATTGTTAGAAGTTTGTACGAAGTTGAATGTAATGAGATTTCCCTGTACTTGTTACAATCAGTTTTATCTCCTTATAGGCTGGTACGATAATAGATTATTTCCATTTATTTGGAAGAGCCTTCATTTTCCAAAATCATACAAAGCAACCAACGTATCTTGTCTATCATTTTTTTCTCCTCCTGATTTTATCAGTTCTGCTGGGATTCCTTCTGAACCTGATGCAATTTCAATCTATAACGGATTGGTTCTATGTCTAACATTTCTGCTGTCTGTAAAATAAATGTGTTGATATGTTCTAAAATTTTATTATTTACACATATTTTGTTATACCCATGTATATCTGTCTTGAAATGACATTACTTTAACTTTTGAAGGAGTACAATCATATTAAAATCTTCTGCAACTAAACTTAAATAACTTTTTAAAATACATTCACTTTTATGGTTGAGAATTGTCTACCAATTTGTCATTAGAAGTGAATCTTCTTCTTCTTCACTTCACGGGCTAGGCAAAAATTGCCTGTTCCGCCTTCCGCCTCACAGTTGTTCTGTCCATCTTGTCACTGGCCTTCCTACATTCCTTGACCCTCTTGACTTGTAGTTGAATGCTGCTCTTGGTAATCTTGTTACATTCATTATTTCCACTTGTGTAAACCATTTCTTGCTATATTCTCTGATTTTCTCATTCAATGGATATATATATATATATATATATATACATAAGGACTTTATTAAACTAAAAGTAAGATACGTACAATGATATTTACAAATATGGATCGCACGGGCAGTAAGCCGTACGTGCTGTTGACAGTCCGTTACAATAAGTTGATGTTTAAAAACAAAAAAAAGAAAAAGAAAACAATAATATTACAATTAGATATCAATACAATTACATTATTCATTAACGTAGTTATGTAGAATTATCAAGAATTAATGGCATTGAAATTTGCTAACATATTTATTTATTCCTGAATAAGTGTTGTTCTTATTTTCCGCGTTTTGTCCAGAAATCTACCCAGGTTTATCCAATTTTCTGGGTTTACCAGTAACTCGTAGCATGCCAATCTTCCACGATTTGAATTTAGAAATCTTTCCGGTAATAACTGATGCCTCCAATATTCTAAATCGTTACATTTTCCTAGTATATGTATCTCGTCTTCAAAGCTCCCGCACATTGGACATATTCGCATATCGTGATCGTCGCTAATTTTTAAAAAATTCCATGCCCCTAACCTGAACCAAGCAAGCCCTGATCTCTCTTTAAATCCTAGATTGAGTATATAAGATTCTTTTCCCCAAACTTGTTTTAGGTCTCTTTGTAAAAATAGTGATCGTTTTCCCGTACATTCGGCCAAAATATTTTGTCGGTTTATATCTAAGTATCTCATCCTAATTTTTCTCCACACATTCTTGCGATTTTCAGTTCCTTTTTCCCATACCCAACCCATCCCAATCTTTTGGAGTTCTCTCTTAACCTCGACTGCCCAGAATTTCCCATTTGCGTTCCTAATTTGGTGGTCGTAACAAATTGCTCTGAGCACTGTTTGTTCACCTTGGAATAGCCGCAACCAGAACTTGAGTACACGAATTTGAAATTTATGTCGTCCTGAAATGACCCAAATTCTTATATAATTCCACAGTTAGAAACGGTCTTACTAAGTCTTGTAATATATTTTAGAAAATGCGTATATACCTTATTTAGTATTTCCATTCTTTGAAAACCCCAAATCTCACTACCATAGTGCATTACTGGCCTCACCATCGCTCCATACATTTTTTCTAACGTACTAACTGGAATATCGGGCACTCTACCCAGAATACTGAGAATACTGTTAAGTTGTCCCCGCCCTTTGAATAATGCTATATCAATATGTTTCTTCCACTTTCCGTTCATTTTCAACGTCGTACCAAGATATTCAAAATGTTTCACGTTTTGAAGTGTTTGATCTCTGTATTTCCATTCCTCTGCTCTACCATAAACCGTCCCATTTTTGAACGTCATTGTTTTTGTCTTACTAATATTTACTGTCAATCCCCAATTTCTACAGTATATTTCCAGTAGGTCAAGACCTCTTTGCAATCCTTTGATTGTCTTTGAACAGATAATTAAATCATCTGCATACAATAGGACTGGGACTTTAACATTTCTTATCTCCGGAGCCTCAATTTCTCCTTGTTGCATTACGTCTACAATATCATCAACGAATAGATTAAATAGCATTGGTGACAAAATTCAACCTTGTCTCACTCCCCGATTGGCTTGACTGCTCTCTGTGATGTGCCCTTGGTCTACTTTTATACAAAATTTAACATATTTATAAATTGACATAAAGGCATGTATCATTTTATGTGACAATCCTTTCCGATTTAATTTTTCCCACAGTGCACTTCGGTCCACAGTATCAAATGCCATCTTAAAATCAACGAATGCACAAAATAATTTACCCCTCTTGTTTTTCAGATTATCATCAATTAATGTTCTCAGAACGAATACGTTGTCCACTATGGAGTACCCTTCTCTAAAACCTGCCTGATATTCTGAAATCCTATTGTTCACTTTAGCCCATTGTCTCATCCGTTCGTAAAGAACTTTACAATATATTTTTCCGAACACTGACAAGAGGCAAATTCCCCTATAACTTTCTGGTTTATGAGACCCACCTTTCCCTTTGTATAGCGGTTGGATTACCCCTGTCGCCCAGGCTTCCGGATAATTTCCTCCATTAAATAGTTTGTTGAACGCTGTTTCCAAAACTTCTAATAATTTATTTGATGATATATTTTTCAAGAATTCGCCTGGTAATCCGTCAATTCCGGGTGCTTTACCGTTTTTTAAATTTTTCTTCTTCTTCTTCTTCCTTTCAAGTATTAGGCCAAGGCCTGTTACGATCCTATAGAAAATTTTCCCTTATGGGAAATTCTCATATAAGACTTGAAAGCATAATAATAGTCCCTTCCATTGGTTGCTGGCCAAAGGAAGGCAAGACCAGTGATGGGGCTGCCATCTTATAGCCTCTGGTCAGGCTTTCTGGAGAAGAAAAGAAAATAAAGGAAAGAAGAAATGGAAGAAAGGAAGGACTCTCTAGTCCTCGGATGCCCTAATAGCGTCGGGGTCGAAAAAAACAAAAGTTAACCAAGAGAGGTTAGATAGTAAAGTTAAAAGAGTGCAAAACACAAGTAAGTGGAAGAAATGTTTTGCACAGCTTGGGCACCTTGTGGTCGCCATCCACATATCCCCTAGATGAGGACCCCTGAGGGCTTTTTTAATGGAGGAAATCACTTCATTTTTCGAGATATCCTGATCTAGTAATGGTATATATATTGCGTCGGGGATCTCCACTATATATCCTTGATTATATCTTAACCCCCTCACCTCCCAGCACCCTATCAAAGTAGTTTTTCCATTCCCCGGGCGATATTCTTGTCCTATTTATGTTATTTACTTTGAGTTCTCTTATCGCTTTCCACATGTCCGTACTGTTCCCACTTTCAGTCGCGGTTTTAATTTCCTCCGATTTCTTATTTTGCCATTCAAGTTTTGTTTCACTTAATAATTCTTTGTATTCCCTTCTCTGCTGCGCATATATTTTTCTTTTTTCATCTGTGCTTTCTTTTCTAAACTTTAAGAGACTATTTTCGACACATTTCTTCTTCTTTCTACAAACCTTATTGTACCACCCTTTGTCATTCTGGTTCATTGTGCATTTAACCTTGAATTTTCCCCCAGCTTTTTGAAAAGATTCTGTCAAAGTTTCAATAATTTCATACCCGCTAAGATAATTTATTTGCAAATCCTTTATTAGCGTCTCCAGACACCCGATAAATTCTTCTCTCCGATCCTCAATCCACTTGAAACGTGTAGTTGGCCGTAATGTTGTTGCCATCCCATCAGTAATTGTCTCCCTATTATCTTTTATATTTAAAATAAGTTTGTTTGGGAAATGGTGAGATTCGATTCTGGAAACTATACAGAAATGATTTAGTACTGGAATCATGTCTTGTGTGCATAATGTATAATTGATTACACTCCCCCCATTTTTATTAATAAATGTCAGTTCTCCATTTTTATCTTAACCATACTTCCCGTTCAAAATTTCAAGTTCAAATGCATCGCAAAAAGCTAACAATTGATTTCCTTTCTGAATTTATAATTTTATCTTTACTGCTCCTATCCTCACCTCATGTTTCATTATCATATGTTTTTAAAGTGATATTTTCTCTCCCAATCCTACAGTTAAAGTCCCCTAAAATTAGTATTCCAGCTTCCGGAAACCTATCTTTTATATCCGCCAACAGATCCGACAATTCCACGAAAAAATTTGGATTGGCATACCTAGAAGGTAGTGGTTGGCGGTAAATAGACAACATACAAATTTCTGCTCCGCCTGCTTTGTAATAAACACAAATTGCCTCTTTTAAATGAGTATATATACTAGCTGGCCCGGCGAACGTCGTATCGCCTTTAAATATTTTTACGTTAATTTTTCCGATGTTTAATAGTTATCTGCTTTTCGGGGCGGAAACTAAGCCAACAAATCAAAGATCATAAAAATCGGTACAGCCGTTCTTGAGTTATAAATAGTGTAACTAATCCGGCCATGCGTTGCTGTGGCTAAGGTATACGTTAAATTATGTTGTAGTAAACTAAGTCAGAAATCTAAATCAGAAAGCTTTTGTTTTACACAGTTTTTTAGTTCTGGTACGTTAACTACACCCGGTATAAATATGGGTGGTGGTTTATGTGGAAGTGGTTTTGTTGATTGAGATGAATTTATGTTATCTGCATTCTCAGTATCATCCATAAGTGTATCATAAGGATTATATACATTTATTGATGGAATATTTTGAGGAGGCTTGCTGATTTCATTATACTTTCGCTTTTTTCTACGAACTTGTTGGCAGTTTGGATTCTCATCATCATCAAGAAGTCTCTGTATAGTAATATCATCTTGTGATATATTATAGTCATCTTGTTTTTCATTTTAATTGAGGCATGGAGATTGTTTCTGTACTATTAGGCATATTATTATAACTAACAGACTTACTTACAATTCTGTTACTCCGTTCCTTAGGATATTCATATGTTTTTAAATTGACATTCTTCTTAAATGTAAGATTTATGTCACATAGGCCTATACCAATTTGCGGAAATTCACTTGATATCTTATCATTCAGGGTCTCTAGAACTGATTCGCCATATTGTCCAATGTTCGCTTCTCGGTCCAGTTAAATTTAAATGGAGTTGCTGTCTTTCAGCCAGATTACTTAAAACTAATACTTACACACCAAATTAATATTATTATCAATAAATTGAAAATAAAATAAACACTGAACATACTTAAATTATGAAATAACCAATATTTGTAATTCAATTGAAATTCGCGGTTGCAACAAAAAGCACAGCCACCTGGTTAAATAATAAACCAATTACCTTACACGGCCAACTGTTAGAATCGTATGGAACCCACAGATAATTATAACTTTTTGTTAAATAATAAACAAATAATTTACAATAAAAATAATGCGACTATAAATTTAGTTATAATCAACCGTATGTCTCAAGTTGGATCAAACAGCACACAGTGTGCAAAATTTTATTAAAATCGGTTTAGTAGTTTAGGATTCCATCGCGGACAAACAACGTGACACGTAATTTTTATATATTAAGATATATATATATATATATATATATATATATATATATTTAACTCTGTTCTTATATCTTCATTCTTTATCCGATCCAATCTTGTGCAGCCTTTTGTTCTTCTAAGGAAGTTCATTTCTGCGCTTTGTATTGAACTTTGTAATTTTTTGGTCATTACCCAAGTTTCGCTCCCATAAAGTAATGCAGGAACTGCCAATGTTTTATAAAACTTCAATCTAATATCTCTTCTTGATTTATTCTTTAATGTTTTATGTATAGTTCCGCATATCATTTGAAATTTCGGCAGTTTCATATGTATGTCTCTTTCAGTTTTTGTGTTTATAGTAAAATTACAATCCAAGTAATTAAAATTTGTTACTTGTTCCAGAGATTTGTTTTCTATTACGATTTTTGATCTTATATGTTCGTTTCCCCAAAATGCCATTATTTTTGTTTTTTCTTTTGATAGGCCTATTTTAAAATTATATTCTTGGCATAACTGATTTAATTGATGTAAAGAGTACTGAAAATTATTTTCATATTCTTGAATAATAACCACATCATCAGCATACATTAAAACGTTTAATATTTTAAAACGGTCCATTCTTATACCTATATTAACAATACTTTTCCAATTTTGGATGGCGTCATTAATATATAGATTAAAAAGACTAGGTGATAAACTACACCCTTGCCTTACACCTCTATTATTAGGAGTGAATAAAACGATAATGTCATAGAAACGGAAAAGTAATGAACTCTTCTTAGATTTTTAATTCATATATTTTAACTGAAATACAGATCACGAATAAAATGAACATAATATTTTTACGTCCAAATATACGTATTTATTGAAATTATATAAAGGTAGAGAACTGACATATAGGCCTCTTTAATAGATCATTTTTGAGAAATGCCAAAGAGTTTTTTAATAAAGTTGAAGTTAGAACGTAATGAGATGTTTTATATTAGTAGTTCCAGGAAACAAATGTAGGCGGCGTCTCATCTAGACGCCGTCATAACACTTGAAAATGCTCTTGCTTACAAAAGAATTCAGACAAGTATAGTCGTTAAGGATTATTTTACTTGAGGATGTTTATGTTATTAAAAAGAACCACATTATCATATTTTCAGAGTAAGGTGGAATATTAGAATAAGAATATTCACAACTTAGAATTAAATATTTTCATAAGCAACGTGCACTATTATACATTTATGGAATCATCAAAATATTTTGACATTGAGATTGGGTTTTTTTGTCAATAAGAGGCCTGCGAATTTATGGCTATAATATTCATGAAGTTTTAGCTTGTGTTATGATGATTATATAATAATTCTGTAACTCTTAGAGCTAATATAAATGGATAATAAAGTATTAAATGATAGGAGACCACTTTATTATTAAAATATTTATAGTATAATAGGTATACCTGGATCTTGAACTCGCCGAGAAAGAAATTAGATGCTACTCAATTGGTAGAAATGAGTTCTGGATTAAAAATAATTTAGTCCCCTTGTTTGCACTTGTAGTGATTTCCAGACTTTAATTGCAATTCCTTCACTATACTTGGATATATGGAAAGAGAGCTGTTGTTTATTATGATGCTTCTGTTTACTGCAATATATTTAAAGCAGAGTGTGTGTCACCTGATTGCCTTGATGGCGGAACTACTATATTCCATTTTCTATTGAGCAACCTGTTTTTTGACAAAATCTATCTTATTTGTTCCTTCAGATGCGTTAAGGTTACCTAGTCTTCTTTTTCGTCTTCGTCTTTTTCATCTTCTTTGTTTTCTTTTTCTTCCTCGTCTTATTTTTCTTCTTCGTCTTTTTTCTTCTTAGTCTTCTTTTTCTTCTTCGTCTTCTTTTACACTTTCTTCAATGTTTTCTCCTTCTTCGTCTTATTCTTATTCAATCTTATTCCTCGTCTTCTTCTTTTTCTTCAATCATATTCTTCGTCTTCTTTTTCCCCAAACTTATTCTTCGTCTTATTCTTCTTGAATCTTATTCTTCATTGCATTCTTCGTCTTACCATTCTTCTTCTTCTTTGTCTTACTATTCTTATTCTTATGAATAAAGGTGAATATGTGGACAATGGAATAATAAGGAAGCCTGGAGAAGAAATTTAATTTCCATATTTAACACACAGAATATTGAACACCACAAGATGTTTATATTGTTAATCCAGTGTTAGGTAAATTATTATTATTATGATTATTATTATATTGTTACCGTTTGTGAAGGACCCTAACCTCTCTTATAATGACATTCTATTCTTCTCTTTCCAAAATCTTAAGTCTCCATCTTTTAACTTCGCTTCTGTTACGTCATTCTCCACATCGATCGTCCAACCTAATTTGCCACTGAAAAGTCTTCTGACTGTTCTATTTACATCCATTCTGACTACATGTCCCATTCAGGAGATCATTTTTCTTTTAATAATATTTGCTTTAATATATATATATATATATATTGAAATTTATTATTATTACTATTATTATTAATTATTATTATTATTATTATTATTATTATTATTATTATTATTATTATTATTATTATTATTATTATTATTATTATTATAGCGCAGAGGCATGCTATTTCAAAGCAGGAACAATAGATAAATAACGTTCGATTACATATATGGCCTTCTAGCCATGATCGACAAGGATTTCAAGGAGAGCCAAAATTAAAAATTATGTTATAAAAGAAAATATGAAAATCCAAGGACTCCTAAAAGAAACTATCGGAACTATACAAGTAATAAGTTTAGACACACGAAAAGTGTGATCGAAGAATATTAATGAATGGAATCTGACAGGAAGAAAGAATGGAAGACCAAAGCTATCATCATGGACACAAGGAGTAATCAGATTAATGGAAAAAAAACACTTGGAAGAAGTGGCATAGAAAAATAGAAAGAAAAGGAGACTGGCTATCGAATATTGACATATAGATATGAACATGTCATAGGCCTTGTATTACCTGAAAATAATAATAATGATGATGATAAAATAATAATAATAATAATAATAATAATAATAATAATAATAATAATAATAATAATAATAATAACAATAATAATAATAATGGAAAAAGTAGAGAGGAATGGAGAATATTCTACAGCATATTGAAATGTACAGCCTTTGAAATAATTGATGACGCACAGATAATTTTTCGTCTCAGAACGAAGTCACTGCGCATGATCAGAGATCAGCTATTTGGTTTACAAGTATACAACTATTTGAGAAATTAAATCCGTTCTATTTCGCTATGTGTCGCGCAATGGAAATAAGTAGTGCGGTAAATACTGAAAATAAAACAAAGCTAAAGGAACGAAGCAAAAAAAAAAAAAAAATTGAAATAAGGACGAGAGAGGAAAAAAAAAGCATGACTGCAGGACAGAACACGCGACCTCATCCACAAGAAACAGAAGCTGCCTCCACTAGACCACAACCAATTCTCCTAGAAATTGTTTGTATGAAGCGATGCATTATTTCAGGACTTAAAAGTAATGAGACGTTACAATCGTTTTCATTTTTTATATATATATATATATGTGATAATAATAATAATAATAATAATAATAATGATAATAATGGAAAAATAGAGAGGAATGGAGAATATTCTACAGAATATTGAAATGTACAGCTTTTTAAATAATTGATGGCGCACAGATAATTTTTCAAGTCTCAGAACGAACATATATATATATATATATATATATATATATATATATATACATATGAGCTGTTTCCTTTAATTTATTTATTTCCATATATTCTATTCCATACTAATTCTGCCCGAGGGCAGGTCTTTCACTGCAATCATAGCATTTTCATGCTATGCTTTACAGCTTTACTAGGGAACTGTAAGTGTGCAGCTTCCCGTTTCTTTCCACACCAGTGAAGAATGATGATGATAATGACAAGGATGATAATGATGACCGGATGATTTTCGGGGACCGTTGGGCCCTAAGCTTCCTGACATTTATCTTACAGGTGAGGAAAAATCCCGAAAATATCTCGCCCATAAGCCTGTCCCGACCGGGAATATTTCCGTATATATACAAATTGATTTATATAACAAAGTCTGATAACAAGTAGGCATTATGACAATTAACGATGTTATTAAATAATAATAAATAAAAAATCTACCTGACCAGAATCGAATGTGGGCCCGCGTCGTCGGGAAAAGAGCATCTTACCGACTGCTCCACTGAAGCGAACGATTAGAAAGTTGCATGAAGAGATAATAATGCCGTCCGCTTTATACTCAAACGAGTCAGAACATGTAACAACGTACTGGTGTGAATCGCTCTTCAATCTAACTTTCCGTCATCAAGAATTGCGCCATCATTTTTTTTCAAAGGCTGTACAAAGGAAGATGGGTCTATTAATTAGATTTCATAGTTTCATTCAAAACAAAATAAAGGTAAATTAAAATTAAAATTTCACTTAAAAATATTCATCTAAACCTCTTAACTTTAATAACTAACTACTAACTAAAAATACAGTGTGTCCATAAAGTCCTGCTACCAAAACAATGTTACTCAGCTCGTAAACTATTTGAGATAGCGACATGCGGTTTTTTTTGTAACGTATTCTACATCTCTCAAAGTTTTGTTTACTATTGTTGAGTTGTTGCAGATTGTGATTTAAACTACAATGACGACACCACAACAAAATACCCAATGTGTATGGTGGTATGCTGAGTCTGGTAAATCACCAGTATCCCCATTTCCGAATGTCATGGCGGTTAACATGTTTAGACACAAAGAAATTCACTTCATCAGAGAATATCGCCCTCTGAAGGGACTCATTGTCTTCGTCAATTGCTTTTAGCATGGAATCAGTAAATTCTGTACGCCGAGGGAAGTCAGTTGGCAGCGACACTTCCGTAATTTGTACTTTATAGGCCTGAAGATGTGGCTTATGGATGACTTTATGAATGGTTGATTTTGGTAAATGCAGTTCCAGCGAAGGACGACCAACCGATTTTTGAGATCTGAATTGAAATGCAAGTTGCCCATTGTCGATAGTTTCTTGGCTCATACCTGGTCGTCCAATCCGTGACAAGTCCATTACATTGCCAGCCGCTAGAAATTTCTCGGCCCATCTAATTATGGATGATTTGGATGGAGAATCTCTTCCATATTGCCGGTGGAA
Source organism: Diploptera punctata (assembly GCA_030220185.1). Classification (NCBI taxonomy): domain Eukaryota; kingdom Metazoa; phylum Arthropoda; class Insecta; order Blattodea; family Blaberidae; genus Diploptera; species Diploptera punctata. The sequence goes on along the minus strand of JASPKZ010004201.1, from coordinate 604,182 downwards.
ATTTCGCTAAACAGTTACTGGTGATTTACCAGACTCAGCATACGAGCATACAAATTAGGCCTTTTCCTATGGTATCGTTATTGTCGTTTAAATCACAATTTGAAACAAATGTAATCAAAACTTTGAGAGATGTAGAATACGTTGCAAAAAACAGCATGTCTCTATCTCAAATAGTTTACGAGCTAAGTTACATTGTTTTGCTAGCAGGACTTTGTGGACACCCTGTATTTACTTACATTCTACATACACTAATAATAATAATAATAATAATAATAATAATTACAACAATAATAATAATAATAATAATAATAATAATAATAATTACAATAATAATTACAATAATAATAATTACAATAATAATAATTACAATAATAATTACAATAATAATAATTACAACCCGTGAGGGGTTGCTGATCCTCCATCGGGCGCCTCCCCAGGTGGTGGATAGGGGAATGCCTCCTAAATGTAGGTGGTACCGGGGAAATGAAATACCCAGGGTGAACCAAAATCAGCATAGCGTCTGTTCCAGATTGGACGGCTATAATGGGCAGGTAGAGCTCAGAGCCGAAGAGAAGGCAATCTACCTAAGGGAAAGCACCCTAAAAACAAAGCTGAAGCAAGTTGGGAGGCTGTAAGGTGGCAATCCCACCACCCAACTATATCTGCGCAGCCCTTGTAAGGCGGCCAGATGAATCTTTTATTACTAAAAAGCGAAGGAGAAAGCCGGACGGAAACACTGATGATGGACCAGGCAAGAAAAGGACAATGATAAAGAATAATTTACTATTGGCAACATGGAATATAAGAGGGTTAAATAATAAACAGACAGAACTTTTATATGAAATGAAAAAGAAAAAGGCAAATATAATGGTCTAAACAGAAACAAAGAAAAAGTTGAAGGGGACACAGGATATAGAAGATCACCTCCTTGTATATCATGGTGTAGAAAGACAACAACATGCATCAGCTGGAGTAACTATAATAATAGACCCCATTTGGAGGAAGAAAATACATAGCTATACTTTTATATCAGAAAGAATAATTATTGTCAGGTTTAAAATACAAAGAGGATATATGACAATAATATGTATATATGCACCAGAACAAGGGAAAAAAGAAAACATTGAAAATTTTTATAAAGAACTTCAAAAAGTAGTAAAAATGATTATATAGTTATTGGAGGTGATTTTAATGGAAGAATAGGGTGTCATACTATACCTGATATAATTGATACACAAGGAGAAACAATAGAAAATGATAGTGGAAAAGAACTTCGACAATTTGCAATATTTAATGGATACAGAATTACTAATATCTATTTTAGAAAGAAAGAAATACATAAGTACATCTGGTCGGCTAGAGGATTAAGATCAATTATTGATTATTTCTTGGTAAACAGAAATTTGATACCCTGGGTCACAGATGTAAGAGTATATAGAGGTTTCGATGTAGGAACAGATAATTTTCTCTTGACATGTAATATAAAATTATTAGAAAGATGGAAGAAACCAACAACAAGAAAAATTTACAATGAAGAAACATATAAAGTGAATTTATTACAAGAAGAAAGTATAAGAAAGTTGTATGCAAATAGGTTATCTCAATATATATTACAGCGAGAAATAAATAATAATATAGAAGAAGAATGGAGCAGCATCGATTGGGCTCTAAAGAAAGCAGCATATGAAGCTCTAGGATTAAGAAGGAAAAATTGTAAGAGAGGATTGAGAATATGGAATGACGAAATTAAAACAGTTATAGAGGAAAAGAAGAAAGCATATTTACAATATTTACAAAAGAAAACTGAAGAAACAAGAGAAATATATTATAACAAAAGAAAGGAAGCAAAGAAAATTGTTAGGAAATCCCACCAAGACAGTTGGGATCGATATGTATCTAATCTAGAACATGATCTACATGGACGACAATGGACTGCTTATAGAACAATTAAATATTTAAATAAATCAGAAAAAGAAGCTGCATATATACCTATATCAATATCAGAAGAACATTGGATAGAATATTTCAGAGACCTGTGGTACAACGAGAATGAAAACGAAGAAGAACCAAAATGTGAGAATTTGAAAGTAGATAAAATACAAATGGAAGAACTGGAAGAATCGCTCAAATTAACAAATAATAGAAAAGCTAGCGGACCAGATGACATCAATTCAGAACTAATTAAATATGCAGATATATTTTTTAAATTAAGATTCTTGAATTTTCTTAATATGTGTTGGGAGAATCATAATATACCAGCAACATGGAGGCAAGGTATAGTAAAACCAATTTACAAGAAAGGAGAAAGAAACCAACCATCTAATTACAGAGGCATTACCCTCCTAAATAGTGGATGTAAAATATATGCTAGAATAATACCAAAACGAATACCCTAAATAGTGGATGTAAAATATATGCTAGAATAATACCAAAACGAATACAACGAATTACTGAAGTAACACTAGCACAAGAACAAAATGGGTTCCGAAAAGGAAGATCTTGTACCGATGGAGTATTTGCCCTGAATCAGATAATAAACAAAAGACAAGAAAAAAACCTAGAAACACATTTGTTATTCATAGACTTAGATAAAGCATTTGATCGAGTAAACAGGGAAATATTGTGGAATATCCTAAAAGAAAAAGGCCTCCCTATTCAGATTATAGAAACAGTTAAGAGCTTGTACTATGGAACAAATATTTGTATTGACCTTCAGTTGACTAAAAATAAGACATTTTTTCAAATAAACCAAGGAGTACGACAAGGGTGTTCACTCTCACCTATATTATTTAATATTTATATGGACGATATCCTAAAAGAATGGAAGAAGGTTTTAACTAATGAAGGAATATTAATTGATAATAAAGATAAAATAAATGCTTTATTATTCGCTGACGATGTTGTACTTTTAGCAGAATCTGAAAATGAGCTCCAAATGTTAGCATATAAATTTAAATTAATAGCCAATAGATATAATTGTAAAATATTAATAAATAAGTCAAAAGTAATGGCATTTATTGGTAAATATGGAATTAGATAAAAAATTGTACTGGATCACAAAATAATAGAAGAAGTATCACATTTCCAATATTTAGGATGTGATATAACTTATAGAGAAAATAAAGATATAGAAAATAAAGTAAATAAATTTCAGGCTATTTGTGGAACCATAAAAAGAACCTTAGGTCGGAAAACAAGGAAAGATACGAAACTTAAATTATATAAAACAATGGCTGTTCCTTTGTTGTTGTATGGAAGTGAAAACTGGATAATGAAATCAAGGGATAAAAGCAGGATACAGACTGCGGAAATGCTGTTTTTACGTAATGTGAAAGGATGCACAAGAGCGGATAGAATAAGGAATGAAACTATCATCATCATCATCATCGTCACTCCAGGGATTAGGCAATTGCCCGTTCCGACTTCATATTGCATCAGCCCAACGTCTTCTAGGTCTTCCAACATCACGCCTTCCTCTTGCTTGATAATTTCTGGCTAACAATGGATATCTCTCCTTACTCATTCCATCCATGTGATCAATCCATTTCTGTCTGTAATTCGTGACTTTATCCAATAAAGGCTGTACTTTCAATTCTTCTCTTATATCCTCATTTCTTATTCTATCAAGTCTTGTACATCCTTTTTCTTGTCTTAGGAACCACATCTCTGCCGTCTGTATTCTATCCTTCTGTCTTTTCACTGGAGCCCAAGTTTCACATCCATACAATGGAATGAAACTATACGAGAAGAATTAAATATATATAAAATTGAAGATAAAATCAGCGAAAATAACAAGAAATGGACAGAACACTTAATGAGAATGAACAACGAAAGAATACCAAAAAGAACCTTCCTGTATAATCCCAGAGGAACAAGAGATGTTGGCCGACCACGCAGAAGATGGACTCCACTTTTAACTTCGCCGGAACAGGCTGCATAGCCTAAATCTTGTAGTAGAAGAAGAAGAAGATAATAATTACAATAATAATAATTACAATAATAATAATAATTACAATGATAATAATTACAATAAGAATAATAAAAAAATATTGTTTTTGTTATTGCATGTAAGAAAATACGTATGGGCGAAACTGTTAGAGAGCTCTATGAGGAATATCTCTTTTTTAAAATGAATATCTAGGCCTATTTATTATTGAATAAAATGGTTTTGGCTAATGGAATTATACAGCATTTGCGCTATTGCAGTAGTATGGTGTGATGTAGAATTACTTTGATAGCGGTGATACGGGAAGAGGATTATATCCTTGTCTTTACAGTGCTGCCATCAACGTTGATGAACTTTGCGACCAAAGTGATACAGCCGTTGAACGTCTTTGATCTTCTTCTTCAAACTAAAATGTCATTACTGGGATTTCACACATTGAAGATAACACATAACACGATATTGCAGTCTTCTCGTACATTCAACGTCTATATTTATGTCTTTTCTTCCTTTTTTGTTATGTTGTCCAGTTTCAGTTTCCAACAGATGAATTATTTAAAAAAAAACTTTATTAATTAGACTAGGTTGACACATCTAGGAAAAATTGGTAGCTTTAACGATTACATTTTAATAGTCAACTAACCTTCCCTCTTTTTCTTCCCACTAGCAGTAACTCACTGGCGCTATCGAACCAGTAGGTTTATGACGGACATAAGCTCTCCACATTCCTGAGCTAATGTTTATAATCATTTCCTGTATAATTTGCCATCGTTAATATTATTCTCAAAACGCCTCATTCTTGGCCTTTTTCCTACATGTCTTAATCTAGTCCAACCAAAAAAAAAAGAAAAAGAAGCTTCAATACAAGAACGTCGCATAGAATATACCGATGTCACTTTTATAGTAAAAAAATGTTGTTTACTAGCAATAAAATGTTAATTTTGTTATAGCTTATCACAAGTTAATTGTAAATATCTGTATTTTTGTCCTTCGTGAAACGTAACACAATGCCTTACAAACTTCCAACAGATAGAATAAATTATTATTAGCATTGTTGTTATAATAATAATAATAATAATAATAATAATAATAATAAGAATAATAAGAATAATAATAATAGTAATAATAATAATAATATAACAATTATTAAATATTATTATTATTATTTACATTTTTGTATTTATTAATGCTTTAAAATCTAAGTACTTATTGCGTCTATTTATTTTATTGTTTAAAGATACTATATAAATATGAAGATTTCGGACTAAGTAATGATATTCTAACCCAGCATTTGTCTAGATGAAAAATCAGGCAAAGCCTTATTCAGGTTGGTCGACACCGGAATTTGAACCCGCAAACTTCCGAATATCAGTTTCAAGCGCTAAAGCTTGAGTCATCTCATTCGGTATTATACTTACTATTATTACCTTATGTTAACGATAACGAAATAACAATAATATCAGTAACTAACACACTGGAACAACCGAATCCTTACATTCATGGCCGCGCTGACATAAGCTCTCCACGCATCCCTATCGTGAGGTAATGTTTCTCAATTATCCCCTGTATAATCTGTTTCCCATCTCATTCTTAGCCTATTTACTGAACGCTTTCCCTCTGGGTTTCCTACAGTTTCCATGTCCCTCTTTCATTCCCCACTCATATCACGTGTCTTGCCCATCGCAGTCTGTGAGACTTAACTGTTCTTGTTACATATGATTTTCCAGAGAGATCATGTAACTTTCCGTTATGTAGTATTCTCCATTCGTCTGTCTGTTCATCTCTCTTAGGTCCACAATTTTTCCAAATAACTTTATTCTTAAATACACGTAACTTTCCCCCCTCCCTTGAAGTAAGATTCTATGATTCACATACATATAACATAAGCACATTGTATTATTATCTTCTTCTTCTTCCTTCCAAGTATTAGGCCAAGGCCTGTTACGATCCTATAGAAAATTTTCCCTCCAGCGTTTCATAGGACGGCCCAGTGATCTTCGTCCTCTTGGTATATAATTATAAACAGCTTTGGGGATCCGATTTGAACTCATTCTTTCAAGATGGTGTTTCCAATTTAGTTGGATTATTATTATTATTATTATTATTATCATTATTATTATTGGTTTATTTTTACGTTCCCTAGTACTATAGTTTTAAAAAAGGAACTAAGACGATTTAAAATAATCAATCTAAGTAAGTAATTGGAGTTTTTATCCATTTAAGTTTAACTTTTGTGTAATAAATTTACTGTATTAATAAACATTTTGTTTCAAGAAACTGTATGAAAGGATATAATCTCTTGACATCCATCAATGTTTATATATATATTTTAATCTTTTAGGTCGATGGATTGAAGCGGGTTCTACTGATCAATAACCTCAGAATGAAACGATCTTCTGTCATCAATGTGATTGAGCTAGTTTCATAGAATTGTAAGTGCATAATTTATAATAATTTGCACTAATGTGATCTTATATATGGTTTAAAAAAATAGATTAATTAAAATATTAAATAAAGGTTTACTTATAACAAATTTTAAGTATAAATCCTATTTGAAACAATCAGCTCTCCTTGGTGGGCCATTTTGAAGTACGAGTGTTTGCTCTGACCACAATGACAAAATATCTTCTATAATTTTTTTATTCTCTCTGATCACCTTTTAAAATAATTCACCTAACTTCATATAATCTTACTTAATATGCTATTTGAGAATCGTAACTGTTGAGCAACCAATTTCTGCGAGGTGTATTGGAAGCTTGGCAAAGTAATATCAGCACAGGCTTTTTTGATTTTTTATTGATAAAATAAACATAACTGGATATTTTTTTCAATCTCATTTCCTTTAATTTCTCCGGATTGACCAAAAGCACGCATAGTTGGGTTTTAAATATTTCCATTACCGCAAAACACACTTTTTGGATTTGGCCACCCATATTTTGAAACGGAGAAGTAACTTCTGTTTTCTTTCAGGTAATCTTTAAGGTAATTCGTATACCTTCTTTATTGACAGCTGATTATTTTGTTATAATTCGAATCATTATTAAATTAATATTGTTTTCTAATATACTTAGGGTAATAACATTCTTGTTCATACAGCTGAGATTTTGTGATATAAAGTAAATATTCTATCTTCTGAAATGTTATTTATTTCAGACTTTCATTTCAGAGTATCATAATAGCCTAACACGCATATACTTAATAAAATAAATTATCTTTTGCACCCATTTATATTCAACATATAATTAAAACTAAAACCAACGAAATTAAACACTCACTTGTCTGCAACGTTTCTGTTCACACACTTAAAACACAAAACCAAAGCACACTCAGTGTCTTCAATTAATATTTATTAGAGTACCTCTTAGCTTTAATCACTGGTTGGTATCGTCGTTGCATGGAATTAATCATTTTTTTATTGTCTCAGGTGTGATTTTATCCCATTCTGCTCTAATGAAACGTTTTACCTCTTCTTTTGAAGCCCCTTTCCTTTTACGGATATTTTTCTTCAACTCAGCCCAAAGATTCTCTATTCGATTTAGATCAGCTGACTATGGAGGTGTTCTCAGCTGCTTCGGAACGTTCCCGATCAACGAAAGCTTGTTAATGTCTGCAGTATGTTTACTGTCATTGTCTTGTTGGAATATGGAATTCTGTCCCAGTCCCATTTTTATGGCACTTTGTTTTACATTTTCCTACAATATCCTGTTGTAATGCTACTTATCCCCCTCCATGGTATCTTTACCTTGTCGTGGTGGAGTGGCTTGTGTGCTTAAATGATCCTGAGAGCTATGCCGGCGGTAGCATTGCTGCCGATAGGGTTACCCATGCCGGACTGGTCGAAGGTGATAAGCCAGACGAAATAAGTACCTTGGTCGAAAGAGTGACGATCTTTCACCGTAAAAATACAACCGTCAAGAAATGCGGACATGGGTTCTACTGGGGTAAAATTTTCCGGAGGTCAAATAGTCCCCCATTCGGTTCTCCGGGCGGGGACTACTTCAGGGAACCCATGCCAAAGGCTCAAACACAGGGACATGTTCCTAGGAACATGGAATGTTAGGACTTTATACAATAGCGGGGCACTAGAGATATTAACGCGGGAATTGGATAAATCGCCCTTGGATATAGTTGCTTTACAGGAAGTTAGGTGGCCAGGAGAAGGTAGTCAGGAATCAGGAAGCTTTGCATTATACTATGGGGGTGCAGAAAGACCTGCATTTGGAACGGGTTTTTTAGTCAGAAGGAGGATCCTATCCGCTATCCGAGATATTAAGTTTGTTGGTGATAGGATATCATACATAATTCTAAAGGGTAAACGACATGATTTTATAATTGTAAATGTACATGCCCCCACAGAAGATAAAGATGACAAGATCAAGGATGAGTTCTATGACGAATTAGAATGCTTATTTGATAGCCTTTCACGATATCATATGAAAATTGTCTTAGGAGATTTTAATGCAAAAGTGGGGCGGGAAGATATATTCAAACCAACAATAGGCAAATTCAGTCTTCATGAAGATAGTAACGACAACGGGGTTAGATTAGTCACATTTGCCACATCAAAGAATCTCATTGTTAAGAGCACAACATTTCAGCATAAGGATATTCATAAATACACCTGGACGTCCCCAGATGGAGAAACTCGGAACCAGATAGATCATGTATTAGTGGATAAACGCTGGCACAGTAGCATCATCGATGTTAAATCAGTTAGAGGGACAGACTGCAATTCGGATCATCATCTGGTCAGAGTGAAAATCAGACAACGGCTATCGCTTATGAGAGGAACAAACGCTAAAGATGATTCTGTAAAATATGAATTAAAAAACTTGAAAAATGATGAAATGCGGCAAGAATACCAAATCAAAATTGCTAATAGATTTGAAGTACTGGAATCTTCAGATGACAATGTGACAAACGAAGAAGAAACTGATATAAATAAAGAATGGGAGGCTATAAGAGATACTATTAAATTGTCAGCATCAGAAAGCATTGGTTGTTTAAAAAAGAGGCAAAACAAGAAATGGTTTGATGAGGACTGTGCCGACATCGTAAAGAAAAGAAAGCTAGCAAAAATGAAATGGTTACACGAGCCAAATGAGGTAAATTTAGAGCAATTGGGTAGTGTTAGACGGGAAACCACGAAGTTACTAAAGAGTAAGAAGAGGGAATATTTGAGAGAGAAGATTAATGATCTTGAAATGAATGCAAAAAATAGGAACATTAGAGAATTATATCAGGGAATTAGTATAGAGAAGAAAGGGTTTCAGGCTAGAACAAACATAATTCGGAATGAAAATGGGGATATGATTGCAGATTCCAAGAGTATATTAAATAGATGGAATAGTTATTTTAATCAGCTATTAAATGTACATACAGAACAGGACATTGAGGAGGATAAGTTACAGACAGCAGAAATGCTAGTCGCAGAGCCAAGTGCATTAGAGGTTGAAATGGCAATTGAAAAATTGAAGATGTATAAAGCATCAGGTTCAGATGAGATCCCAGCAGAACTGATAAAATCAGGGGGAGAAAAATTGATGGACAAGATACGCTGGTTGCTTAGTATGATTTGGGAAAAAGAAGCTCTTCCAGATGAATGGAAGGAATCAATTATCGTACCAATTTATAAGAAAGGAGATAAAACTGATTGCAACAACTATAGGGGCATCTCATTACTTTCAACATCGTACAAAATTCTAACAAATATATTAGTAAGCAGACTTACTCCCTATATTGATGACATTCTAGGAGATCATCAATGTGGATTTAGAAGAAACAGGTCTACAACAGATCAGATTTTTAGTATAAGACAGATTTTAGAAAAGAAATGGGAATATAATGGTACTGTACATCAACTATATGTAGACTTCAAAAAAGCATATGATTCAATTAAGAGGGAGAAGTTATATAGTATCCTGCTGGAGTTCGGAATTCCTAAAAAGTTAGTTAGACTTATACGAATGTGTCTAAATGGCTCAACGAGTAGGGTGCGTGTAGGCAAACAGTTTTCAGACACTTTTGAAATCCAGAATGGGTTGAAGCAAGGTGATGCACTATCTCCTCTACTATTTAATTTTGTACTAGAGCATGCCATTAAATCTTTAGAGAATGAGGAAGGCCTACAACTGAATGGTATTAATAAGCTGTTAGTTTATGCTGATGATGTAGTACTACTGGCCGATAGCGAGGAGATACTAAAGGCCAACACGCACACACTATTGAGTAACACTAAGAAATTAGGACTGGAAGTAAATATCCGTAAAACTAAATATATGGTCACACGTAGAAAGACATTATATAATGGAAATGGACAGCTAATGACAAATGAGGGAAATTTTGAGGAATTGGCTGAATTCAAATACCTAGGAACAATAATCACAAATAGGAATGAGATGCACAAAGAAATTAAACATAGGCTCAATTCTGGAAATGCATGCTATTATGCATTGCAGAGACTCTTGATGTCCCAACTCCTTTCAAAAAATGTTAAGCTGAAAATATATAAAACTATTATTCTACCAGTTATATTATATGGGTGCGAAACATGGACTCTTACTTTAAGGGAGGAAAGGAGATTACGAGTATTTGAGAATAAAGTTCTTAGGAAAATTTTTGGACCAAAGAGAGATGAACAGACAGGTGAATGGAGAAGACTTCATAACAATGAACTACATGGTCTTTATAGGAAGCCAGATATAATAAGAACAGTTAAGTCCCGTAGACTGCGATGGGCAGGACATGTTGCGCGTATGGGGAATGAAAGACGTGCATGGAAACTTCTTGTAGGAAAGCCAGAAGGAAAACGCCCAGTTGGTAGACCAAGAATGAGGTGGGAGAACAACATTAAATATGATTTGAGGGAAGTAGATTATACAGGGAATGATTGGAAAGCATTAGCTCAGGATAGGGATGTATGGAGAGCTTATGTCCGTGCGGCCATGAACCTACGGGTTCGATAGTGCCAGTGAGTAAGTAAGTAAGTAATGCTACTTATCCATTATTCCGTCAATGAAGTGCAGGTTTCCAACCCAGCTGGAAGACACACAGGCTCAGATCATAACTGAACCTCCTCCGTGTTTCACAGTCGGAAGAGTATTCACCTTATCATTAGAAGTATGGGGGGGGGTCCTCCTAACCCTTATCATCCCATCTGATCCGAAGATATTTATTTTGCTTTCATCGGACAAATTACATGATCCCAAAACTCCTGTGATTTGTTTACATGCTCTTTTGCAAAGATTAATCTAGCAGCACAATTTTTTCACTTACATATGACCTTTTTCGCGGTCTGGGGTCATGACCACAGCACACAACGAATAGCCTAATTGCTCATTTGCTTTTTAGTCACTTCTTCTACCATGGGTCTAAGTTACGGGGCACGTTCTTCTCTTTGGTTTATTATTTTTTCTCTACCTTTACGCTGAAAAATTTCTATGGTATCTTCATACTTGAACTTGTTAATTTGTACTGTAGAGTTGCATGTGATTTTCCCACCATATTGCCTATTTCCCCCAGTGATTTACCTCATCAAGCAAGGTTGACAGTATTTATCTTTAAGTTTGAACTTAAATGCATTCTCTTCTCTACTGTGTACACAAATGAAGAAAGTACGTCAATGCTATGAAACGACCTTCTCTACTCGTTCATTTGAGGTAGCGCAACTTTAGTTTACAAACACACAAAGGTTAGAGACAGCATTTTTTGAGTGTACGAACAAGACTGTCGCATTCCAGTTCCATCCATGTTGTTATGCTAAAGTAATTATTGGTTTTTCAAATGAGTTTAAATGTGCTACAATATAAAATTAATTGTCATATATTTCCGTAACACAACTAATACTATTACACCGCCTAGTATAAATTTAAAAACTTAAATAGGCCTAAAATTAACAAAAATATATGATGCATGAACAAGATTGTAAATAACTGTATCTCCTTTGTCGCTATAACAATTTTAATTCGAATTTATTCCGTGTTTGTTTATGAACATAAATATTTGTTCAAGTTGGAGTATCTGTTTTGTTGAAGATAGAAATTAGCGAATATTGCCTATTGGTAGTAAAATATATACAGTACATACTATAATAGATACTATGACCAATAAACTTCAGTTGAAAAGTTTTACTTGTATTTCATTGTACTGTTTTTAAGACATTAAAGAAGTTTATGTTGAAAAAATATAAAGTTAATACATTTTTATGATAATCTAGAGGAGCATCTGGTTGTATGTTTGAATGAGATAAACATTGTTTAAAGTTATTATCCATTCTGTTGAAATTAATTGCCACGGTTTGCATCTTCAAGATTAACGACTGTTTCCAGATACAGTAATATCTAGTTAAAAATAATCTCCCCACATCTTCAAGTTAATTGCGTGTAAAATTAACGATGTTTGAACAAGAAATGAGATATTTAAGTATTCAAGACGTTTAGTATTTATTTAGTTACGGGATGCTTCAACGTTTTTAATGCTGAAATTAAGAAGAAAAATTCACTGTAGCAAAGCAAATCTATCTTAACAATACATCTTCATTTTTAACAATTATTAGTTTTCTAGTTTCATTTGCTAGTTCAGCACTTGGCACAAATTCACACTACTACTACTATTACTACTACTACTACTATTACTGCTGCTGCTGCTGCTGCTACTGCTACTACTACTACTACTGCTGCTACTGCTGCTATTGCTGCTGCTGCTGCCGCCGCCACCGCCGCCGCACTACCGCCACCACCACTGCCGCCACCACCACCGCCGCCACCACCACCGCCGCCGCCACCATCGCCGCCACCACCACCGCCGCCACCACCGCCGCCACCACAACCACCACTACCACCAATAATAATAATAATAATAATAATAATAATAAATACATTAATTAATGAAATCACGTATACAGAAAATCGCATCCAAGCGACTTTAGTACCTTTAAGCGGCTACCTGGAACCAAAAGGGGTTTCAACCTTCAATCTGTAACAACCACATATAAAAATTTAACATTTAATGTACATTGCATGGATACTCCTCTATTGCTGTGAATCATTACTAATTACATCAGAATATTTACTAATTAAGCTTGAAACTCTGCAAAACCAAATACTCAGACTTATCACAGGATCAGTCAAAACAACCCCCATTGCGGCTATGCAATGTTTCCACAGGACTCCAACCAATCCGGCAACTGATGGCTGAAAGGATAATCTTACTATATGAGAAGCTTCTAAGTACTGAACGGTCGACATACAAAACACACAATGGAATATAAAGACCCAATAAGGGTTCATCCATGTACCCGGAAAGCGTAAAACCCTATATAGCATAAACAATTAACCTCAACCTTTAATAACATCAGTTCATACAGCAACAAATAACTGCTAATGGGAACGGATAAAATCTGTAATAAAAGCCAGACAAGTACAAGCGTACTCGAAGAACCTGCCTTGGAAACTATTCACTTGCATTACTCCTGAAGAAAACCAGCTCCATATAGCCCATATATAAACACACACCGTTGGATCAAAAATGGTGTACAACGAAATTGTAGGAGTTGAATACGTTCCAAACTATTTTCTATCTACACACCGGTTGGTCAGTTTATGTCAGCATATGATGGGGAGATTGAACCCATTAGAGTAACTCTGATGCAACTGGCATTCAATATAAGGGCATTTAAAAGTGCAGTAAAATTTCAGATTCACAGGCTGCCATCCAGTCCATTACCAACCCAGCTATTCCGCATCTGAAGAAAATAACTGCCAACAATTCTCCATCAACTGGCATTGCAAGGAAAAACATTGAAACTGCAAATTATTGGGAGATGACGGGGGATAATAAAGCTGACCAACTGCTCAAGAGAGACGCCTGCCTTCCGATCTTCACAACAAAAGCAATATCTTATCAGTCTCAAGCACTTTCTCAAATCTATCACCCAAAAGGAACTGGAAAAAGTGATACATTTCGATAACTAGAAAAGTGACATTGCCAACATTACGAATGGACCAAGAAGAATTACGTTGCAAAATTCCGCCTCAGAATTGGTCACGACTGTCTCGAGAAACATCTTCATCGCTTCGGGATAATGCCATCACCAGCCTGCTTCCTCTGCAACTCCATCGAAAACAGTCAACGCCTCCATACATATAATGCTCTGCACAGCTCAACATGGAACTACAATACTGGGAAACAAGAACTAAAATGTTGAGCTCATGGGCCGATCTATCCCACCATTAGATTAAATTAATAAATATTAATAATAATAATAATAATATTAATAATGATGATAATAATAATAATATTATTAATAATGATAATAATAATCATAAATAATAATAATAATAATAATAATAGTTTTATTTAAACTGGCGGAGTTAAGGCTATACTGCTCTATCTTCCACTCAACCATTAAATAAATGTATAAAAAATGCATTTATATACTATGATTCCGTCCATAGTAATTCTGCCCGAAGGCAGGTCCTTCACTACAATCATAGCATTTTCATGTTATGCTTGCAGCTTTACTAGGGAATTGTGTAGGTGTGGTAGCTTCCCGTTGCTTTCCACACCGGTGAAGGATGGTGATGATAATGATGATGGCCATATGATTTCGGGGACCGTTTGGGCCTTAAATTTTCCCGACATTTGTCTTACAGGTGAGGAAAAACCCCGATAAAAACCTCACCCAAAAAAACTGCCCCGACCGGGGATCGAACCCGTGCCCGCTGTGTGACAAGGTAGCACGCTACCTCGAGACCACAGCGGTGGACGATTAAGACTCAAAATAATTTTAAATATTTCGAACTTACCAATCCACTTAAATTAAGTTCATTTGTTTCAAATACTACAGTGGTTACAAATACATCTACTATATAAAAATGAATGTTTGTTTGTTTGATGGGGCCTTTTGAAAAATGTTCAGGAGATTCTCGGGATGAGCATAGGCTATAAGATAGTTGTGATACTCAACTCCTACACACTTAAAAATCGCCCTATATAGTGGAAAATGTGAAAAAGTAGCTCTTTGGACGCTTAAATGGCTTACGCTGCCCAAACCATAAAAACTACATAATATTAATGTACACAGAATTGAATATCTCAAAACGCTCTACAAAAAAGTCCACGACAGCACATTTTTATCTCTTACGGATAACTCAAAATAACAATTTTTGTCCTTCATTTATACCAAGAAGATCGAGACAAGTACGTAGATTCCTGTATAAGCATAGCAGCACCTGGCGGTGTATTCTTTTACGGATAACTCATAATAACGAATTTTGTCTTTTACCTCATTTATACCAAGAAGATCGAGATAAGTAGATTCCCGGGCAACACCGAGTAAACAGCACGGGGAATCTTAAAATAATTACGATATACATATATAATTATTTTTCATTTTACTTACTCAACTAATCGTAAAAAGTACATTATTTTTTTGTCTTTCAGCTCATTTATGTGAAGAAGATCGGGATGAGTAGATTCCCGGGCAACGACGGGTAATCAGCACGGGGTATCTAAAAATATAAATTCATAATTATTTTCCCTTATGCTTATTCAATTAAACACAAAATCACATTAACTTAAATGTATTTGGGCGTAGCAGCGCATTAAATAATTTGTGAATTATCAAGTAACTTATGATATTACGATATAAAGTGACATCATTGTAGAGTATTGAGGAATGATGTTAATTTTCATTTGAAAGTGACTACTGTCCGGCACCTCCTGATTTCTATTGGTAGCGAATTCCGATAACGGAAAGTGATTATAAGTACATATAATTATAAATAATTTGTGATTTGTTAAGTAACTTATGATACTACTATAAAAACTGACATTACTGTAGAACTTTTTCAAATGACATTAATTTTCATTTGAGAGTCACTACTGCCCACCAGTTCCTGATTTCTACTGGTGACGAATTGCAATAACGGGAAAGTGAGACAGTGGATGAAGAAGAATCATGAGATGTTTTGTGATCGGGTATGTTTAATATTTCAATGAACTAAGATCTAGTGTTTCCGTTATTATTAAAGGATAAATTTACACGACCCGCTGATTCTATTCCCTATAAGGGAAATTAATCTTCTCGAAGAATTTCGACCAGTGTGTGAGATATATATATATATATATATATATATATATATAGAGAGAGAGAGAGAGAGAGGAGAGAGAGAGAGAGAGGGAGAGGGAGAGATAGGCCTACTCAGCCAGTATCGTGAAGAATCTGGGTAGCTACGATGGTATGAGAGGGAATAATCTACAACAAAATTGGGGGATCCAATATACTGACGCATGCTACTTTAATATTTTTTAGTAGAGATAATTTAATTTCTATCTGAATTTCTTAAAGTTTTATGAAGTTATCGGTATGGTATTTCCTAGTGGTAAAGCCTAACGCATTTGTTTAGTTAAATTGTTTCTAAATTGATTAATTATCCTGACCGATTATATTTAGGGAGACAATATAATCATACCTTAATAGCTGATGTTTGATACCAGGTGTCTTAGAGATGCGAGTAAAACAATGTAATTACCTGGAAATGCGCCTTGATCGGAACATATTGGATGACGGGATAACTCATTATCATCAATTTCACAGTTAGACGTATTGGACCATTATGAAGGTGTAATTTCCAAGTTAATCTTTCAGTTCTCATTCTTGTGAATTGATTCTTATGTGCATTTAAGTTTATACAATGAGTTTCACTCGACTTACGACCACTAGCGTGGACAGCGCGAGTCGATGACTAAATACTTGCAGTCACTTACCCCGCTATCGGCCTTAGGTCGAGTGAAACTCACTGTATATGTCTATTTTGTGGAGATTATTTGGGATTTGTCATATCTTCAGTATTTTGATGATTATAACAGTGCATACCCTCTTCGTGATCTCAGGAATCTCTCTCGCTTTCTCTGTCATAAATATATGATTAGATAAATAAATAAATAAATAAATAAAATAAATAAATAAATAAATAAATAAATAAATATATATATATATACACATTTGGGGAATGAAAGAGGTGCATGGAAGCTTCTTATAGGAAAATCAGAAGGAAAACGCCCAGTTGGTAGACCAATAATGAGGTGGGAGAATAACATTAACCGTGATTTGAGGGAGGTAGATTATACAAGGGATGACGGCAAAACATTAGCTCAGGATAGGGATATGTGGAAAACTTATGTCCGAGCGACCATGAACTACGGGTTCGATAGAGCCAGTTATATATATATATATATATATATATATATATATATATGTATTTTCTAAAATAAATATTGATTACGCAGTTTATGTAATTTATTTAGAAACATATTCTAGAAAGAAGACATCACAGAAGTTTATATGGAAGAGATTTATTCTGTTTGACTTGTTCAGTGATATTCTCTTTTTGTCTTGAAACGAGCGTGCTGTTCTTTGCTCTGTGGAATTGAGAAACTTGGAGTTTAAGGAAAATACAAAACCACATTGTAGATTCTGTGATAGTTGGTGTCAGTTTCAAATCGTCTTTATGTCTCTCTTTCATTTTGTTTTTACTTGCAGCTTGAAACACTGGTCTGATTTAAATGGATGGCTTAATGTTATAGTGGCCTAAGTAATATTTTCTTTGCTTTGCAGAAATTAATATAACGAAAAAAATACTGCAATAAATTTGGAGCACAAAATGTAATATTTTGAGGAGTGTTACGGTTCCAAATTGAACATAGAGGCGGAAATTGAATTGAACTTGCACAAAGCAATATAATGGTTACAATAAGTACCGGTACTGCTGATGAAAAATAATTACACCACTATAACTTTAAACTGTCCATAATATTTCAAATCAAAATCCTCTTATACCATTACTAGTTATTATTTCAAGTACCGCTAAAAGATTGTGCAGCATTGAAATTCTCTTTTTGCCATCAATTACAATTTTATTATTTCTTGCAATGCTTAGCCTGTTGAAGTGATAAACTTAGGGATTACGGAAAACATAAAAGAGGATTTTCAAGACAGGTAATCACGTATAAGAGAATCTGGAGTGCCCTATGCCCTATATCGCTAATCTTAATATATTTCTTAAAAAGGTAATATTTTCTCATTATCTACACAAAGGATTTGCTTCAAACGTTAAGAATATATTGAAGAAATCCTACTTTACTCAGGATTTAACACACGGATTTTACTTACAAGTTAACAGATTAATATATGAAATTAATTTGAAAATGTAGCAAAAATAAATACTGTATCTATTAATTAAATAAAAATAAAACTTAGTTTTATTTGATTTTCATATTTATTAAGATATAATTCAGTGACAGCTGTTTCGGTACACTGTACCTTCTTCAGACATGTTAACAAATTATGAATTGTGTTATTATAGTACATATCAACTGATCTAAGCAACAATACAACAATATTTTATTTACATTTCTAAATTTAACAAAGGTGATTCATTCAATTTAGAATATTCAAAATATGCTAACCACCTATTCCAATTTAATCACTGTTTCGATCCAAATTTTGAAATTGTACATGTTTGTAATAAGGGTAAGAAGTTGGACCTTTTGGAGGTTGTAGAAATAAATACATTGAAAAGTAGTAATAAACTATTAAATTCTCAACTTGACTTGAATGAATCGCCTTTGTCAATTAAAAAATTTAAATAAGGTATTGTTGTATTGTTGCTTAGATCAATTGATGTGTACTATGATAACACAATTCATAATTTGTTAACATGTCTGAAGAAGGTACGTGTACCGAAACAGCTGTCACTGAATTATATCTTAATAAATATGAAAAATCAAATAAAACCAAGTTTTATTTTTATTTAATTAATAGACATGGATTTTCATCAAGTAAACACCAACTCAATTGATTATTAAGTATTGTATTATTAGAAAATTACATTTAGGCAATTAAACAAATAAATTAAAATACAGTTATATGATTAATTAATGATTAATAAAATTTAATTCTCTTACTATGAAAAAATTGTCATCAATTTGGATTTAGAGGAAGTAGTTCTACAACAGATCAGATTTTTAATCATATTATAGGAAAAAAATGGGAATATGAGAAATTGAACATCAGTTATATAATATATAGACTTCAAAAATACATATGAGGGAGAAGTTGTATAGTATTATTATTGGTAATTGCAAACCAGATATATGCTAATTTAAATTCTACCCCCTTTAAATAAAACTGGAATTCGGAAGTCATAAAAAGTTACTCTTATTCGAATGTGTCTTAATGGCACAAAGAGTAGGGTGTGGGTTGGCAAACCGTTTACTTCTAAAATTCACAGTGGGTTAAAGCAAACAGATGCACTACAAGTTTTTCTCTTTTCTGCTATTCAATTTTGTACTTGAGCTTTTCATCAAATCTTCAGATAATAAAGAATGTGATAGGTGATAGGGAGTAAATATTAAACGCCAACACACACATTTTATTAAATAACTCTAAGGAACGGGGGCTGGATGTATATATCAGTAAACTTAAACGTAAGGTCACACGCAGAAATACGACATTAAAATGAAATCGACAGTTAAATACAAATGAGGGAAATTTTGAAGACGTGTCTGAATTCAATTATCTAGGAACAATAATTACAAACAGTAAGTATAGACTGAACCATGTTATTCATTTACAGAGGATACTTGTTAGCACAAGTATAAAGAAAAGTAAACAGTTCATATAACAATATATAAGACTAGTTGAATGCAGGCTTTCACGGCCGGTAATCATAATGTTGAGTGATTCCGGGTTATGTGGCCGTGGTCCATAGTTGGTGTTGATACCAGACGTTTCGCCCTCAACTGCGGAGGGCATCTTCAGTGGCGAGTGCTTCTAGGCGTGTTTCCTAGATCTTCCGACCAGGAAACACGCCTAGAAGCACTCGCCACTGAAGATGCCCTCCGCAGTTGAGGGCGAAACGTCTGGTATCAACACCAACTATGGACCACGGCCACATAACCCGGAATCACTCAACATTATTAATATATAAAACTGTTATTATTCCAGTTATATGGATTAGAAACGTTGTCTCTTACTTCAAAGGAGGATAAAAAAATACGATTATTTGAAATAATTTTACATATCTAGGATGCAATATCTCATATGAAGAAGAAAAGGATGTAAATGCAAAATATCTAAATTTTAAAGAATTTTAGGGTTAATAAATTTTATCTTCAAGCCACAGTTAGTCCAAAAGCATTCAAGACTGAAAGTGTATAAAACACTGGCTCTTCCAACTCTTTTGTATGGTAGCGAAGTAAAAAGGACGTTGAAACAGAAGGATGTACAGAGACTTAGATCTGCTGAAATGAGATATCTTCGGAGGACTGCAGGATACACACTACTAGATCACAAAAAAAATGAAGACATCTTAGAAGAATTACACATGGAATCTTTAGAAAACAAAATTTCTGATTATAAGTCAAGATGGATACAACATGTTCATCGAATGGAAGATCACAGAATACCCAAACTAATGTTAAGATATCAACCTACAGGAAGAAGAAGACCAGGACGTCCACTCAAAAGACTTCTGGATGGTGTTTCTCTTGAGGCCGAAACAGGTCAACAAATGGCCTAAATTCGTGAATGTACTATGATGATAGTGATGATTATTTGAAAATAAAGTTCGTAGAAAAAATAGGCAAAAGAGAGATGAACAGGTAGGTGAATGGAAAAGACTACCTAAAAGTAAGTAATATAATCTTTATGAGAAAATCAGATGTAATAAGAACAATTAATCTCGAAGACTGCGATGGGCAGGACATGTTGTACGAATGGGAAATCAGAAAGGAGCATGGCAATTTCTTGTAGGAAAACCAGAGAGAAAGCCCGGTAGGTAGGCCAAGAGTGAGGACGGGAAAATTACATTAATATTATTTAAGGATGGTAAATTATAGAGGGGATGATTGAAAAGCATTAGCTCAGGATAGGGGTATACGGAGATATTATGACCGCGCGGCCATACATCTCAGGATTCGATTGTGTAGTGAGGTAGTTAGATAGTTTACTATAAATTGGTTATGACAGAACATTCACATTAGAAGCAGTACTTAATAGCAGCATAGGTCTTGGTTATTTCGAATCTATTTAAGGAGTCTTAAATCGTACATTTGTTAGATGGAAGTGGGATAAAAAAACTCCGTAAAAAGTTTATAGTTTTTTGAGAAGCTTATAAATTATTTCAGTGACATGTAGTTCTATTGTCCACCGCTGTGGTCTCGAGATAGTTTGCTGCCTTTTCACGCAGCGGGTCCAGACTCAATTCCCGGTCGGGACAGGCTCCTGGGTGAGGGTTTTTCGGTTTTGTTCTCATCTGTAAGACAAATGTGAGGAAGCTTAGGGCCCAACGGTCCCCGAAAATCATCAGACCACCATCATCCTTAGCCGGTCTGAAAAGTAACGGGAAGCTACCACACCTATAATTCCCTAGTAAAGCTGCAAAGCATAGCATGAAAATGCTATGATTGCAGTGAAAGACCTGCCCTCGGGCAGAATTACTATGGATGGATGGTAGTTGTATTTTGTCATATATTTATATAATTAGCTTTTTACAGATATTAGGAAGGAATGTCACGCAAGTCACAAGTATCTTTTATTATTTGTTGTATTGTAATTTATATTTTAAATTTATAGATTTAATTGCATTAGAGATATATATGGTAAATAGTTTTACATTTCATATTACTACAATTAATGATTTCCTACCATTTTTTGCAATTTTTATCTCTCTTTTAGGTCTTCCAGCTCTCGTGGGTCAAGTCAATTTCATTGTTTGGTCGCCTACACGTAGATAAAAGGTATGTGAATATAAATTAAATTATATTAGATAGATACACGTTGGAGAACTCCCTGAATATGAAGTTAGCAGGACTGCAGAGCCATCGAAATATATTGAAAAAGGCAAGAAGTCAGTCTCGATGAACTAGTGCTCACCTCTGGCTCCATGATTTTCAGATTCGAACATGGTCCATGCATTTTTAAGGGCTTAAAAACCAACAACGAGTGTGGCTTCCTTCTGAAGACAAGTAGTCTAAAGTCATTGGTTCTATGTCGTAGGTTTACGGTATTTGAAATAACCTCAAGCCCGAAATAAGAGGCTTCTGAGAAGAAACGGTCACCCCTTCAATTGTCAGCCCTGGTTTTAATTGTGTCGCTGATGACAAGAGATATTGCAGAGAGTCATTAAATAAAATACTACTCCCTGCAAGGAAAATTATACAAAATTAGCCCGAGTATTAGACGGGAAACCACCAAGTTACTAAAGAGTAAAAAGAGGGAATATTTGAGAGAGACGATTAATGATCTTGAAATGAATGCAAAAAATAGGAACATTAGAGAATTAAATCAGGGAGTTAGGATAGACAAGAAAGGGTTTCAGGCTAGAACTAACATAATTCGGAATGAAAATGGGGATATGTTTGCAGATTCCAGGAGTATATTGAATAGATGGAAAAGTTACTTTAATCAGCTATTAAATGTACATACAGAACAGGACATTGAGGAGGATAATTTACAGACAGCAAAAATGCTAGTCGCAGAGCCAAGTACATTAAAGGTTGAAATGGCGATAGAAAAATTGAAGATGTATAAAGCATCAGGTTTGGATGAGATCCCGGCAGAACTGATAAAATCAGGGAGAGGAAAATTGATGGACAAGATACGCTGGTTGCTTAGTATGATTTGGGAAAAAGAAGCTCTTCCAGTTGAATGGAAGGAATCTATTATCGTACCAATTTATAAGAAAGGAGATAAAACTCATTGCTACAACTACGGGGGCATCTCATTACTTTCAACTTCGTACAAAATTCTAACAAATATATTAGTAAGCAGACTTACTCCCTATATTGATGACATTCTAGGAGATCATCAATGTGGATTTAGAAGAAACAGGTCTACAACAGATCAGATTTTTAGTATAAGACATATTTTAGAAAAGAAATGGGAATATAATGGTACTGTACATCAACTATATGTTGACTTCAAAAAAGCATATGATTCAATTATGAGGGAGAAGTTATATACTATCCGGCAGGAGTTCGGAATTACTAAAAAGTTAGTTAGACTTATACGAATGTGTCTAAATGGCACAAAGAGTAGGGTGCGTGTAGGCAAACAGTTTTCGGACACTTTTGAAATCCAGAATGGGTTGAAACAAGGAGATGCACTATCTCCTCTACTATTTAATTTTGTGCTAGAGCATGCCATTAAATCTTTAGAGAATGAGGAAGGCTTACAACTGAATGGTATTAATAAGCTATTAGCTTATGCTGATGATGTAGTATTATTGGCCGATAGCGAGGAGGTACTAAAGGACAACACGCACACACTATTGAGTAACACTAAGAAATTAGGACTGGAAGTAAATATCAATAAAACTAAATATATGGTCACTCGTAGAAGTTCATTATATAATGGAAATGGACAGCTGATGACAAATGAGGGAAGTTTTGAGGAAGTGGCCAAATCAAATACCTAGGAACAATAATCACAAGTAGATGTATAAAGCATCAGGTTTGGATGAGATCCCGGCAGAACTGATAAAATCAGGGAGAGGAAAATTGATGGACAAGATACGCTGGTTGCTTAGTATGATTTGGGAAAAAGAAGCTCTTCCAGTTGAATGGAAGGAATCTATTATCGTACCAATTTATAAGAAAGGAGATAAAACTCATTGCTACAACTACGGGGGCATCTCATTACTTTCAACTTCGTACAAAATTCTAACAAATATATTAGTAAGCAGACTTACTCCCTATATTGATGACATTCTAGGAGATCATCAATGTGGATTTAGAAGAAACAGGTCTACAACAGATCAGATTTTTAGTATAAGACATATTTTAGAAAAGAAATGGGAATATAATGGTACTGTACATCAACTATATGTTGACTTCAAAAAAGCATATGATTCAATTATGAGGGAGAAGTTATATACTATCCGGCAGGAGTTCGGAATTACTAAAAAGTTAGTTAGACTTATACGAATGTGTCTAAATGGCACAAAGAGTAGGGTGCGTGTAGGCAAACAGTTTTCGGACACTTTTGAAATCCAGAATGGGTTGAAACAAGGAGATGCACTATCTCCTCTACTATTTAATTTTGTGCTAGAGCATGCCATTAAATCTTTAGAGAATGAGGAAGGCTTACAACTGAATGGTATTAATAAGCTATTAGCTTATGCTGATGATGTAGTATTATTGGCCGATAGCGAGGAGGTACTAAAGGACAACACGCACACACTATTGAGTAACACTAAGAAATTAGGACTGGAAGTAAATATCAATAAAACTAAATATATGGTCACTCGTAGAAGTTCATTATATAATGGAAATGGACAGCTGATGACAAATGAGGGAAGTTTTGAGGAAGTCGCCAAATCAAATACCTAGGAACAATAATCACAAGTAGGAATGAGATGCACAAAGAAATTAAACATAGGCTCAATTCTGGAAATGCGTGCTATTATGCATTGCAGAGACTCTTGATATCCCAACTCCTTTCAAAAAACATTAAACTGAAAATATATAAAACTGTTATTCTACCAGTTATATTATATGGGTGCGAAACATGGACTCTTACTTTAAGGGAGGAAAGGAGATTACAAGTATTTGAGAATAAAGTACTTAGGAAAATTTTTTGACCAAAGAGAGATGAACAGACAGGTGAATGGAGAAGACTTTCATAACAATGAACTACATGGTATTTATAGGAAGCCAGATATAATAAGAACAGTTAAATCTTGTAGACTGCGATGGGCAGGACATGTTGCACGTATGGGAAATGAAAGACTTGCATGGAAGCTTCTTGTAGGAAAGCCAGAGGGAAAACGCCCAGTTGGTAGACCAAGAATGAGGTGGAAGAATAACATTAACTATGATTTGAGGGAAGTAGATTATACAGGGAATGATTGGAAAACATTAGCTCAGGATAGGGATGTATGGAGAGCGAATGTCCGCACGGCTATGAACCTACGGGTTCGATAGTGCCGGTGAGTAAGTAAGTAAGTAAGCCCCAAGGTGAAGATTTAAATTCCCTACTTCTCCGGAAATTAAAACTGGACCGCCGTAATAGAAGATACTGTTTCCGTCACAATCAGTTTCTTCTCTTTAACTCAGTTTAATTTCTCATCTTGTAGGCTACACACCACCTGAGCCTTACAGTGGGGCGATCTATCGGAAGAGGGATTTAAACTATACATCACACAATACTGTCTTCACACACAAGGAAATGGAGGGCCTTCCTGAATGAGTGATCAGCTCAATGTCAGGACTTCCTCCGAGACAACACAACATTAATATGAAGCACATAATTCACACATACGTTCTTGATAAACATGTCGAATAATATTTTTGTTTCCAATTAGTGTTTTAAATTCTTTATGAAGAGTTCTTAAGATAGAATTTCATAGAATGAAATTTCGTGAAGGAATAAGTCAAAACGTTGAGGGGATAATTATCAATCCTAGGAATGTTCTAATTCAGTTTAGTGAAAGGCTGTGAACTCTTGTTTGTGATAATGATGGCCAGATGATGTTCGGGGAGCGTTTGGCCCTTAAGTTGGTAGAAGTACCTTC
This sequence comes from Diploptera punctata, assembly GCA_030220185.1. NCBI lineage: Eukaryota > Metazoa > Arthropoda > Insecta > Blattodea > Blaberidae > Diploptera > Diploptera punctata. The sequence goes on along the minus strand of JASPKZ010004201.1, from coordinate 578,661 downwards.
GAACATTATAGATTTCTTCTTCCCAAAAATTGTTGCTGTATCAAATCATTCATTTTTAAATGAATTATCACATCTTCCTCTTTAAGATAGAACATTTTCACATTACAAAATGGCTGTACTGTTAATTTCACATTCAAAATGGCACCTAGAAAAATGCAGTTCACTAATAATTTCCAGATAATTTTCACATTTCTGAATATTTTTTTTTATTCTTTTCTGTACTATTCTTAAATCATACATCTACAGACTGTACTAGATTTTCTTAAGTAACTGTAGGATAAATATTCCGTTTTTAAAACTTTCGCCCGAAAACTAAATGTTTTAATTTTCTGGGACAATTATTTTTTTAGATGAAATATTCTTATTACATGAGATATTCGTCTCTATATATAACACACTTGCATGAATAATTTCATTACATTATTAAAATAGTTTTCAAATTATAAGGGATGCAGGATTGAAAAATATAAGTTATGGAAAACAAATAACAAACTTAGTGAAGGTTATAGGATGGAGGGAATTTAAATTACTAACTCGAATGATAAGCTGTCACGTTCTAACAAAGGAACCGTCAGCCATTGCATGCCGAAACCTCCTTGAAATTTCTTCCAGAGAAGCGTTATGATGTACCAAGCCCGTGTCAAAAAATCCTGCCTTTTTAACTGCAAGACACTAAAATCTAGCGCCAAATCTTTCATTTAAATTACAGGAAAATAATACAACTCCTGTATTGGCAGACTGGATAACCCTCACTACCTGCCGTCCGTGGCGCGTAATGCCTGACTTCACTTCGCTGTTAACTTATGCAGGGATGTACATCTGCTCCATTTTAGTGGGTTACCATTGCCGAATTTTGACTTCAATTTCTATGCCTTGTAGTTAAAAATGGCAGATATCAAGATAGGTTTTGGTAGCAATTGTTGGCAATTTCCTTGTAAGTCATAACTCAATAATTAATAAATATAATTAAATCTAGCTTTCTAAGAAATAAAGCGAAAAGTCCGCTTTACATGAAATAAAAATAAATTAAAAAATTACATTTTTTGACCATCAAAGGTACTTCTATTCCCTTAAAGTTTACTGACGTTTGTCTTATAGGTGAGAAATAAAAAACATCCGATCAGGGATCAAATCCGAGACATTCGTTTCTTTATCATCATTATCCTCGTCACACCAAAGGACTATGCAATTACCCTTTCCGACTTCATAATGCATCAGCCCGACATTTTCTAGGTCTTCCGACATCACGTCTTCCTCTTGCTTGATAATTTCTTGCTAACAATGGGTATCCTCATTCCATTCATGTGATCAATCCATTTTGTCTATAATTCTTAACTTTACCCAATAAAGGCTGCACTTTTACTTCTTCTGTTATATCCTCATTATTAAATCTATCAAGTTTTATACATCCTTTAACTTGTCTGAGGAACCTCATCTCCACCATCTGTATTTTTTTAACGTTGGAACTCAAGTTTCAAATCAATACAATATTGTGGGAATTCCCATAATCTACATATTTTTTATTTTAGTTTCTTTTTAAATTTTATTTTAGAACGTTCTCTTTATTTTTCCATATACCGTCTGAAATGTATTTATTTTGGAATCAATATCTCTCTACATATTGAAGCTTATATCGCAGCCCAAATATTTGAAACTAGACACCTATTCTGTAGTTTTGTTTCAAAAATAATTTTGGATCTCACTGGTTCTTTTCTTTATAGAACATAAGATAGTTAAGTGATCGGCTCTTCACATGCCAGCTCTGTGTAGCACACATGAATGGATTGCAAAGAACATTGTAATTTCATAGCGCTTGTCTATGAATGTTGATCAACTTCATCAATATAAATTGTGTCTGATGCCAACTGTTTTTAAATGCATATTAGAATCTGCCTCGTGTAATCAAAGTGGAATACATTATTTCGATCCATTGCATCTTGTCTTAAGCAATAACTTCAGGCACGTCTAAGAGCTTTAAGGCCATAACTTTAATGTTCATGTTATGAATATAGCACCTTACTTAGCATTTAAAGGCAGTTAACGGCAAACTGCCTTCACAGTTTCATAGCAAATAAACTTTTTAATGCCTATCATTTTCTTTGGATTAAAATTCTTAATTGTATTTTCTATCTAAGTTTAATTCACAGGTTTTTATATTAATTCATTTTTGTTCATATTTCTCCGCTCTACATAGTTTTTAATTTTTATTTTATCTTTAAGACTTTTGTGATAATGTGGAATGTATTTTATTTCTGCATATCACTATAAAATAATTATCCGAAACAATATTTAGGTTGCTCGCATGTTTTTTTTTCCCTCCATGATATCTTTACCCTGTCGTGGTGGACTGGCTTGCGTGCTTAAATGATCCCGAGAGCTATGCCGTCGGTAGCATTGCTGCCGAAAGGGTTGCCAATGCCGGACAGGTCGAAGGCGATAAGCCAGACGAAAAAAGTATCTTGGTCGAAAGAGTGACGATCTTTCACCGTAAAAAAGAACCGACAAGAAACGCGGACATGGGTTCCACTGGAGTAAAATTCTCCGGAGGTAAAATAGTCCTCATTCGATGATCTCGTAGAAGATTTCCGGGCTGTTGGCCGTGGTCTTGAGGCTTGTAGTTCTCAAACGTTTCGCTAGAGACTGCGTCCGGCATCCTCAAGGGTTGTCTGAGCCACGGCCAACAGCCCGGAAATCTTCTACGAGATCGTCGTAGCAACTCCGGCCGTGAAAGCCTAAGTCAATATATTAGTGCTCATTCGGTTATCCGGGCGGGGATTACTTCAGGGAATCCATGCCAAAGAGTCAAACACAGGGGCATGTTCTAGGAATATTAGGACTTTATATAGTTAGGGCTGTATGGAGACCTTATGTCCGTGCGGCCATGTACCTACGGATTTGATAGTTTTTTTTTTTAGAATTTGAACTATAAAAGTACAAAATCAAATAAATATAGCCTACACCAATAATCGCTTAAGCGACAAGGGTAGCCTCGCCGACTTTCTATCAATTGGCTTCAACTATCGTCCCTGCTGTATATAGATACTTATAAATAATATTCGATTTATCTGTCGTTGTTAAATTCGTTCCTAGTTCTTTATTCAGATTGAGAGGACGCCGCAGCGTAGTTGGTTAAGGCAATACGTTACAAACCGAAAGATCGAGGGTTCGAGTCCCGGTGGGGCCAGGATTTCTAAACAAACCCAAAAACCTGGTGGCACCATGGCTTTCGGGTCAACTGAGCCTCTAACGGAAATTTAGTACCAGGCGCTTGTTCTGGGGGTAAAGGCGGCCGTCACGCAGCGCTGACAACCCAACTGACATCAAGTGCAATTGTCTACCTTCTACTACCCCAAGCGTCTCCTATGGCCTGTAGTGGGATCATACTTTTCTTTTTTCTTTGTTCAGATTGGGAGGGCAGACTGCCCTCAACGCAGCTAAGTAAAAAGTATTATAGAGATAACTGGAATGAAAGTCTACTCTTTGATATTCTGTAAGTTGTAGGTCCGACACACCAGGTTCTAACTCCCATGATCCATACCGACACACCAGGTTCTAACTCCCATGATCCATACCGACATTTTAGGGTTGGGCCCTGGAGGGTTACGAACCTCCCGTTGGCCATTTCTGCTCTTTCTTATTGGTCAAGCCCGGAGTCATGAGGCAAAACCCTGATTAGACTCCACTAGATCCTAGCAGTCACATATTTGCAACACCAGTGTATTGGCAAGCATACTATTTTTCCTAATATGAGATGGGGTGAAGAGTAATATGAAATTAATAAATGGGAAAAGAAATGACACGAAGCGAAAGAAAGGAGGAATAGGGAGTGTTGATGGAATAAAATTCGGGAAACGGGAGAACCCCGAGAAAAACTCGAAAAATCCCGGTACAATACACCACCAGTACCTCTCTGGAACTGCCAGGATTCGAACCTGGGACCTGAACGGCCGCGCGCGCAACTATCGAGACAGCCCTCTTTATTTAGTTGAACTGTTATTGTGACATGAATCATGGACATATGCCAGTGATGTATGATTGTTGTTTTGTTAGTATTATTATTTATTATTATTATTATCATTATTATTCTTGTATTGACTTAGGCTTCCACGGCCGGAGTTATTATGATGATCATGAATAATAATAATAATAATAATAATAATAATAATAATAATAATAATAATAATCATTTATTAACTAACGGATTGACACTATCAAACCCGGAGGTTCATGATCGCGCAAACATAAGCTCTCCGTACTTTTCTATCCTGAGCTGTTTTTATCCTATCGTCCCTTGTTTAATTCGAGTCCCTCATATCATGGTTAAAATACTCCCACCTCATTCTTGGGCTGACTACTGGACGCTTTTCCTTTGAATTTCCTACATGAAGTTTCCATTCTTCCCTTTCATTCCCATTTGTGCCACATATCCTGCCCATCGCAGTATACGAGACCTAACTGTTCTTATTTACCATAAAGATAATTTATCTCACTGCTATATAACCTTTTACATTCAGCAGTCTGTTCATCTCTCTCTGGTCCAAAAATATTCCTAAGAATGTTATTATCAAATAGCCCTAAACATAATATTTTTTCCTCCTTTAATGTAAGAGTCAAAGCTTTGCATCCATGTAACTGGATAAATAACAATTTGATATATTAGGTTTAATCTTTTTTTTTCTTTTTTTTTAGAGGTGTTGGGATGGCAAGAGTCCCTGTAATGCATACGCTTAATAGCATTCTCATCTCATTTCTATTTGTAATTTTTGTATGTCCGGTTTAACTTGGCAAAGAGGAGATGGAGATATAAGGCTAGGTCGTTGACCGCTTTCTTCCAGTTACAAAATAAAAAAAACCACCCTGTTGTCAGTTTTCGTCTTCCCCCTTTTCCCTATTAACATCTGGTGATGAAACTCCGACAATACTGGTGCGAGTGAGAGAGGTGAGCACAGTTGTCTCTTTCTACAAATTGCTTGCAAAGATAAGCCAGACGAACTATAATGTTCCTAGATATTTTAATTAACCAATTTCTTTAAAATTTCTCTTATTTGTATATAAATACTCATTTACTTTGTATACTGTATTTCTAGGTGTGACGATATATGCATTTTTATTGACATTTACTTCCAGTCCCATATTTTTATTTAATACATGTGTGTGATTTTTAGTAATGCCTCTCTATCCCATAATAATGTTACGTAATTAGCACATAGGCCTGCCAGTTATTAATACCATTAAGTTGTAAGCCTTCTTTATCCTCTAAATATTTAATAGTATGTTCTAGTATAAAATTGAATAGCAGAGGAGATAGTACATCCGCCTTCTTTAACCCTTTATGAATTCCAGAAGTATCTGAAAACTATTTCCTTGCTGCATCGTACTCTTAGTAATAATGAAACACATTCTAGTAAGTTATGTAGATAGGAAATAACACTATGAGGTTTTTTAATATTGTTTATTTTTTATTATTTCACTCACCTCATAGCGCAGAGGTCAGTCTGCAGGATAGAAAGCCGTTGGACTTCAGTTGCGAACGTGACACAGCATTGAGAATGTCACAAAAGATGTGAAGAAACCCAGGGTCTGCTATGAATTATGAAGTATGAGGTGAGTGAAATAATAAAAAATAAACAACATTCTAGTAAGTTTAACTTTTTAGGAATTTTGAATACTATACAACTTCTCTCTGTAATTAAATTGTATGCCAATTTTGAAATCTACATTTAGTTAATGTAAAGTGCCATCATATTTCCATTCCATAAAACTATCTTATAGGTCTGCTAAATTCTGATCTATTGTAATTCCTCTAAACTCATATTGATTATCACCTATTGCGTCATCAATATAGGGAGCTAATTTGGATACTAAGATATTTATCAGAATTTTACAAGAAGTTGAATGTAATGAAAGTCCCTATATTTGATGGAAACATGCTATCTCCTTTCTTGTAGATTGATACAATAATATATTTTTTGCATACATTTGGATTAGCCTCATTTTTCAAAATCATGCTAAGCAACTCAGTAATCTTGTCCGTTTATGTTTCTCTCCTGATTTTATCAGTTTTGTTGGGATCTCATATAAGCCTGATGCTTTATAAATCTTTAATTTTTATAGCCATTTCAACTTATAATACTCTAGGCTCTATGATTAATATATCTACAATCAGTAAATCATCCTCTTCAATTTCGTATTTTGCATGTAGATACTATAATAGCCGACTAAATCAATTTTTCCATCTGTTTAATATTTTCCTGAAATCTGGAATCATATCTCCATTATCATTCCTAATTATATTTGTGTAGCCTTTCCTTTCTATCCTAACTCCGTGATACAATTTTCTGATGTTCCTATTTTTAGCATTGTTATTATGTCTTTAATTTAACGTGTATGCTATTTAAATTTATTACCGTGATATTAGCATTTTCACTAACAATGTAAAATATTATGTCGCAGGGAAGCTGAACTTTTTTGTGTATTTTGTAGTGTGGACGTCAAGTGATGGATTAACATTTTTGGGTTGAATACTTCATGAAGTAGTGTTGGTTGTACGTCTTTAAACCTCTCTCTCCTCCCCGAGGGAATGTCCTGCGGTCTAACTATGGAGCTTAAAGTGTTATTTATCGCACTACCATGAAGAATAACTTGCACAGCGTTAGCAAGCTGCTAACCGAGAGCCCAAAATTGCACTGTAAAAACTTAATGCTATCTCCACAGTGAAAGTTATATATTTTTTACTTATTCACAACACGAACTGGGTATTTTATTTTTATTAGTAGGATTACAATTTATAAAGAGTATCTCTGAATTAAACAAGATATTTTGGATTCGTACATTTCTTTTTAAATTTTACTTAATTGTTGTCGGCCGCGGTGGACTAGTGCTTATGCTCCTTGCCTCTGGTCCCGAGGGTCGCGGGTTCAAACCCGGCTGGGGTCGATGGATTTTTTAGGACGGAAAAATCCAAGGAGCAAGTCCTCCTGGGTCCCGAGTCTGAAGATTTTCAGGCTCGTAAAAAATCCTTAAGCCTGAATGAAAAGGCCTCTAAGCAAAATTTACCGAATTTTCCCGTCCTAGTACTACCTTGGTTTCCTAGATGTCAGTATGAGGCGGAACGCTGACCACGAGCCACTCAAAAATGATATCTATACGAAAACAGGTTGTAACTAAATTAATATGGTTCAAATTCTTCCTTGTAGGGGGAGAGCGCCTAAATCTATGTAAAGGGAAAATATAGGCTTACAATACAATACTTAATTGTTACGATACGTATGAAGACGTTAGGTGATGTATTATTTTTAAATGGCACAATCACAGTTAAATAGAAATATAGCAGATATGAGCCTGCTAGATATCTGAAACAGAAACATACATTTTAAAGCCCAAGTTTAATAACTGATGCCACCGCATAATTAAACCATTTAATTAATAAGTCTATTATAATACTTTTGGATTTTCTTTACCAACCTGATGAAAGAAGAGATTTGGGATACCACGGTATAGGTGGAAATATCAGGATCATTTTTAAGAATACGATAGTCCAATAGTGGCTTACGAGATTACTCGATCTTATCCGAATATACTCACGACATATGCGATGATGATGTAATTTATTTTAATTAAGATTTTCAGATATATCATAAAATTAAATTTGAGATATATCGGAGCATTTACTGAAATAATGACTATACTGTAAAATGATAATAATTAATGTCACATCGATGCCTTTCGTGAAGTTCATTTACATGACCGAACCACGAGTAAGATTTATATATTTATAGTGAACAAAATTACGCTAATTCTCTTTGAATTCTCTTATAAAATTAATTTTGTTTTACACATAATATGTAACGAGCAGCTCTGTTCTCTGCTGATATATTGGGCCTGAATCGAATATATAAAGTAATCGTATTCTAATAAAACGTTTACAATATTGTGTTTAAATAATTAGGATGGTTTGATCATAGAATCATATCTTCACAGAGATGAAAAGACTAAACTAAAGTTTTCTATAAAATTATACAAACTATAGAAACGTTAGAGCGTAGGTGCAGAATGTTCTGTCTCGTTCTATATTTTTCTTAGAATGTTAAACCCTTACAATGACTGCCTGATACATCAGTAGATCTCAACTAAAATTTTAAAATTTTTGTTATACAGTTAACAAATATTGGTCTTTCAGAATCGTGTTCCATCTTCGGCATGTAATATACTAAGGTTTTTGTATATGTTATACAGAGGATTCAGGTCGTTGAGTGTGCCTTCGTCAACCATACGCACTTTCTTCTTTTAAAATACTAGTGTCTTTATGGATGTTAATTTGTTAAAGCTTACTATGTCTGTAAAATATTACCATTGTATTATACAATATGTTCAACTGATGACCTGTTTTCATATACACTTAGCATAGTTTGATTTTCCGTCGTGATTAATAAAATCTTTGAAATGCTAATTGAATCTTGTGTTAAAATTCTTTACGGTTCACCCGATGTAAAACTTGTCACAACTACTGCATTTTAGTTCATAAATACTTCATTTTCGTACTTGTTAGTTTATTATACCTTTCTTTGGGATGAAGATGTTTAGTTTAATGTTTTAGAAGAGGCTTTTTATATTTTATCGTATTTTTTATTAAATTAGCCAATTTTAATATTTCGTTTCTTGTATACGTGCGTGAAGTTATATTCTCTTTCTGATTTCGTTATATTTGTTAATTTTTTTTCTGACCAATGTGTTGATTATTTGTTGCTTGTATCAGTTTTTTACGGCAACAAATTTTATATAATTTAATTTTTTATTATAATTTTTGTTTTATGGTAGCTTTAACATTCTGTTTATTAGGGTACATGTTTTGTTTGACGAGATTTTTAAACATAAGTTTATTTTAGTCGAGGACGACTGATGTATTAGGTACTCATTTAAGATATTAGCATTTTATTTCGTAACCACAACAGTGATTCACCATGAATTTTAAAACTACTATGTTTTTTCTTTCCAAAGCTGTCTCTGTCCAAAAATAACTTGTTGCGAGTGCAAAGTTATCGTGACTTGCGAGTCAAGTCCAAATATTTTTCCATAGCGCTACAGGTCTATAAGCATCTTGACTTAACAGCCTTTCATCCACATGTGTTAACCAATACTGGGGTTTGTCAGCATCTCCAATCTCTCGGTCATTATGTATCTCATTTCCTCAATCTCGAATCGCTGCTTAGCTTATCGTACCTAACCATATTTATGACGATGCTAAGTAGGCATTGCTCCCGTATGCTGACCGTAATAGGGACTTTAACCATCTCTTATTGCCAAGCTTAACCCTAGACAGTTAGATCACGGTACGGGACATTGTAGGACTATATTTTATGTATTGTTAATAGTATTCCTCCTAATGGAAGCAGAGACAAGAACACTTCTTATTTGATATACTAGGCTCATAGCCTAATATTTAAAACAATAAAATTTGTACCTGTTGTGGCAGTCGTCCTCAACAAATTATATTTGTATAAAATATTCAGCTAGGTCTTTCGGAACTGGTTCCATTTTCAAAGCTGTTATTTGGGTACTGGTTGTTTTTAACGAATATATTGTATAATTTATTAAAATTTTTTGTAGCCTAATATTTTTTTTTAAATTTTGTACCGTTTATTCCTCTCACCATACATTTCTTTTGTACTTAACATAACATATTCATTATGGTTCAGTGGAATAAAGGGACACGATTTCGCTATATAAATAAATACATAGATAGAATGAATTAATAAAAATGAATGAATAAATGATTGCATATGTATGCCCTATTATATCATAATATAAATCGTTTTTTAAACGGAAATTGTATGTGTTCATTTTTTAGATCATGAATCATTAAAGTCGTTCATAATGGTTAGTGTGCTCGCCTCTGATTTCAAGGCTCGCGAATTCAAACTCGGCCGGGGTCAATGGATTTTTCAGAGCGTAAATTCTGCAGTATAGGTTCATTTGGAAGGGATTAATGGTCTGTGTCACGGCTTATGTAATAATATCAAGTATGAAAAAGAGACCTCTGAGGAAAATTGTCAGCGCTTTCATGCCCAAATTTGAATTGCGACATTAGCTATGAAAGAGCGTTGTTAAATTATATATATTTGGACCATTATATATTCCGACATGACTCTGGAGCATTGTCACCAGAACGTTGTACACATATGATTTATAATATGGAACATATATATAGTGGGGGTAAGAGACCGCTTGAACCAACAGGATGGGGGAAAAGAGGGTGATATATAAAAATAATAAAAACGTTATTGATATTGTTGTCGAATCCATAGTTTTTGGGGTCGCTAAGCTGATTGCTGACGAGTACAAATACTTTGGTAACGCCATTTAATCAGCTACGAGTCTTCTAAAATTATTTCATAGTGAAATTCAGAAGCTATAATATACAGTGACAGTATTATCCCAGATTTAATCGCATTAATACGTGTATTTGGAGGACATGCGAAGCTTCCCGAAATTCCACAACAAATTGATAGCATTACGTCAATCAGTATTCACAGACCATCATCAACTATGCACAATTACAATTCCACATATATCTCTAAGGTATTCCCTGCTCAGCACTCATTGATAGCATAGGGTGTTATAAACTTTGTTTTAGCATTACATGAATTAGCGAAATATGTGGAACTGTAGGGGATTCTGTGGCTCCACACCACCAACACATTTTAAAATAAAAAAACGGAAAACACACGATTTATTAAGATTAAATTAAAATACTTCATACCTCATCTCATATCCAGTGTTCTAAGTAGACCGCGGTTTCGAAGCCTTGGCGGCTTCATCTTAAGTACTTTCTTGTCGACTGATGTTATGTCGATCAGAAGAACTAACTTCTTCTTCTTCCCTCTGTCAACTTAGGAGACTAGATATGAGGTGAGGTACGAAACATTTTAATTTAATCTTAAATTAAACCTCATAGTGATGCTTTAATACGATAAAAGTTCAACACAATTAATTGTTGCATAATGCGAATAATTACGTGATAGAAATATACATCTTGATTTTTTTCCACAAAAATGTGATAAATGCCTTAAAATAAAGTAGAAAATTGAGAACAAAGTAACATAAAATCAGCATATTTGCAATGTAAAATGTGTATTAGTCATTGCTCAGACAATGTAGCCAACATATGACAAAAACCAGCTAAGAAGTAAATGAACGCTAAACTAATGTACTAACTCGCCCATTTTCTCACCCTAATTTGCCCATCAATGTAGGTGGACTCTTGGGATAAAATCCCCTTATATGTGAGCAAACATGATGGCAATTGGCCCTGGTGGGAACATGTGTTATCACATGGCCAACACGAGGTAGAAAGTCACTTGTTCTCCGATCGAATATTCACTGGTGGCATAGAATATCCGAACTGTATATTGGGATACAGATGTGGGAAGTGGACTTTCGAATTGAGTAAAAAAAATTAAAAAGTGAGGCGGATTGATCGTGGCCCAGTTATTACCATGCTCTCCGCTAGTTGCTAGGTTCGGATATTCAAACCGACTGAGGTCGTTGGGATCCCGTTTTGTAGATTTACACCACGAAAAACTTGAAGCCGGAAGTACGAAGCTCTGAAAAAAAAAAACCCTTATCACATTCAGTTTTGAATTGTGAAGCTAATAACCTGAGATGCTCTTACAGTAATTAAAAATAAATAATAGTTTTAAAAAACTAAAACAACACGCTTTATTACAATACCGAACTAGAAAATTAAAAATAATTTTAATTTCGAACACGCTTGGGATAAAATTAAAGTGGTCAACAAAAAAATCGTCTCCAACACATATAGAATAAAACTAGAGTTATTAACAAAAAGAAAATAATTTTACCATCAAAAGCGTGGGGTGCTTTTTAAGATTTTTACATTTTTTTCTTAGAGACTTTACTTTTACCAATATCTGTTTATTATCAAATATATTAATTGATATAGAGCACCTCACGCTTTTGATGGTAAAATTATTTTCTTTTTGTTGATAACTCTAGTTTTATTCTATATGTGTTGGAGATGATTTTTTTGTTGGCCACTTTAATTTTATCCCAAGCGTGTTAGAAATTAAAATTATTTTTACACGCTTTATATTAGCTTGACCTGTATCTATCTATGTAACTGAATCTTTTAACGCGATTTTCACCCACTTAAAATCATTGGATCGACTTGAAACTTTGCATACTTGTAAAAGACCCGTGACAATATAATCATTTTGTATTTTGTTTCTAAAATCATGGCCAGAATCATCAGAAAATAAAAAAAAGTGTCTTTGTATCTATGTAACGTAATTTTTTAACACGATTTTCATCCACTTAGAAACATTGGATCGACTTGAAACTTTGTGTACTTGTAAAGGACCCGTGACAATACAATAATTTCATATTTTGTTTCTAGAATTCTGGCCAGAATCATCAGAAAAAAAAATGAAAACTGGTATAATAGGTTGCGGACTTGCCAACTTTTTAGTCAATCGTTGTGAGAGCTCAGTTGGTAGAGCGGTACACTGTACTGGTATATAATTTCTGTAATCCACAGGTCGCTGGTTCAAATCCGGCTGGGAGGTTTTTTTTAGAGAGTATTACTTTCAGCTCATACTACAATGGAATCGAATTTAAATATATTTACATTTTTATCTTATTCTGTAAAATATTAAAACTAAAAAATAAAAAATAAATAATAGTTTTAAAAACTAAAACAACACGCTTTATTAGTAAACCGAACTAAAAAAATGAAAAATAATTTTAATTTCCAACATGCTTGGGATAAATAATTTTACCATCAAAAGCGTGGGGTGTTTTTTATGATTTTTACATTTTCTTCTTAGAGACTTTACTTTTACCAATATCTCTTTATTATCAAATATATTAATTGATAAAGAGCATCCCACGCTTTTGATGGTAAAATTATTTATCCCAAGCATGTTGGAAATTAAAATTATTTTTAATTTTTTTAGTTCGGTTTTCTAATAAAGCGTGTTGTTTTAGTTTTTAAAACTATTATTTATTATTTATTTATTTTTTAGTTCGGTTTTCTAATAAAGCGTGTTGTTTTAGTTTTTTAAAACTATTATTTATTTGATTTTCTGACGATTTCTGACCAGGCAGGATTAGAAACACCTGACACAATATTGTATTGTCACGGGTCCTTTCCCAGTAGATACCATTTCATGTCGATCCAATGTCTTCTAAGTGGTTGAAAATCATGTTCAAAGCTTCAGTTACATAGATATAAAGATGCTTTTTTTTGATTTTCCTGATGATTCTGTGCCAAAAAATTTTAGGAATATAATCATGAAATTATCTGTATGTGTCCCGGGGGTACCTTTATAAGGATACACACGTTTCAAGTCTGTCCAATGTTTGTAAGTGGGAGAAAATCGTGTTCTAGGATTCCGTTACTTAGATACAAAGACACTTTTTTTTATTTTCTGATGATTCTGGTCAGGATTTTAGAAAAATATATGAAATTATTGTATTGTCACGGGTTCTTTACAAGTATAAAGTTACAAGTCGATCTAATGATTTTAAGTGGGTGAAAATCGCGTTGAAAAATTCAATTACATAGATAGATAGATACAGGTCAAACTAATATAAAGCGTGTAATAAAAAACTAAGGATGCACAGCCCATAAGTAATCATAATACAAGTAACGCTACAATTTCTTTGTTTCAGTAACAGTCGGAAAAGATGACTGTATTTACATTGAAATAATTTCTTATTGGAGAAATTATGTAACAAATTATTTTGGAAATTTGCAGATTTAATATAAAATGCACTTAAAAAATTCATAAAAATAGTAATATATAGTATATTTGCATTATATACATAATAGATTTTCATAAATTGGGATAGGGACGGAGCAGGGACAAGATTTTTCCTCGATTTTAAAAACATTTTCTCGATGTTGTTATATTGCAGATAGTAAAGTTGTATTTAAGCCCAAGCACTTATTTCTCTCATAAAAATGCTTTAGAACATATCGCGTGTAGAATATTTGGGTATATCCAGTAAACCGGTTATGTCTTTTGAATTTATTTTGTGTTTTATTTCTCGATAGACGCCACTAATTTAATTCTAGTAAGTGTTGAAACTATGTTTGTAATGGATTGGGTTCTGACGATGAAATTTCAACCCAGTATTTGTCTTAAACACTGTGAAAACACCACCAATCGATTTAATCAAGCTCTACACTTGAGCCCGTGTATTACCAACTGACGAGGGAACTGTCAAATATTGAATGCCGAAACTTACCTTGAAATTTCTCCCAGAGAAGCGTTGTGATGTACAAAGACCCAGTCGAAAAAAATTATCTGCCGTTTTAAAGTCCAAGACACAGAAATCTAAATCAGAATCCAGCAATGGCAGCCCACTGTACGGAGCAGATGTGCATCCCTGCATGAGTTAAGCACAGAGTGGAGTGAGGCGGGACGGTGGGTAGTGAGGGTTTTCCAGTCTGCCAATACAGGTGTTGTATTACTTCCCTATAGTTTAAATGAGGGATTTGGCGCTGGATTCTAGTGTCTAGTAGTTAAAAACGGCAGAATTTTTTGGACACGGCCTTTGTTCATCACTATGATTACTGCTGTGATAAATATAAACATTGATAACATTTCTTTTCTTATTTTCCGATTAACAATTTCGATTTCATATTTTAATTCGATTTAATATTTTAGTCATAATGTTGACCGCGGTGGACTAGTTGTTATGCTCCTTGCCTCTGGTTCCGAGAGTCGCGGGTTCAAAGCCGGCCGGGATCGATGGTTTTTTTAGGACGGAAAAATCCAAGGATCAAGTCCTCCGGAAGGGACTTTAAGTCGTGGGTCCCGAGTCTGAAGATTTTTAGGCATCTAAAAGATCTTTAAGCCTGAATAAAGAGGCCTCTAAGCAAAATTTACCGACAACAATGTCCTAGTAGTACCTAAGTTACCTGTTAGATTTCACATTGGCTTGGTGTCTTGACCGCATGCCATCCATGACATCTAAGAGCGAATAAGGCAACCAAAAAATAACTTGGTCTTGTAACTCCTTACAGAGGAGAGACTCAATAATGGGCTACATTATTATGGATAGATTTTAATTTGAGACTATTTTTTTTGCCATTGCTACCAGGTTTTCTTTATGGCATTTATAGTATTCTCTCCTGGCATTGCGAAATTGTATCCCACTTCTTAAGTTGGCAAATCTGGAAGGCAGAGTTACGTTATCCCGATGATATAATAAGGGATGGATTATAATGAAGCACCAGTCCTTAAATCTAAACTTAGTCTATATCCAAACTTGGGCGATTGAACGAATATTTCTCTTATAAGGAAAAATTCCTGTGTCGACCCAGAATATAATCCGGGATCCAATGAATTTTAGTCAGAAGCTCTGAGCACTAGCCCATTAGGCTGGTCTTACAGACTAGTATTATATATCTCTCCCCGTCCCTCACCCTTTCTCCCTCTCCCTTTCTACCTCAACCCATTTATCATTCATTAACCCTCACCATTCTCCCTCCCTATCTTTGTCTTCCTGCATTCCTATATTTAGCTCCTTCCAGCCTCCCTACCTCCCTTTGTCCCATACTGTTCTCTGCCATCCTTCTCCCACACTACTCTTTCTTTCCCTCGCATACCTCTACCACTTCTTACCTCTTTCCCGTCTTGCCCCTATATGACATCCTTCGCCACCAACCTCTCTCCATATTTTTTCCATCTCTACCAATGTTTAATATATCATTTTGTCCTTACCATTACATATGATATGTCTCTCAAGTCTTAGAGACACGTCCTGTCGGTAGATGATTTTTATCTCTGAATTTCAGGTATTTTTTTTTTTGGCCACAGAATAAAATTGAGGATCTCCCAGGTTGAATTATGAATTATAAGTTCAATGCCGGGGTAAAGTCTAAGACAATACGAATATTTAAGACATTCCTTACATTTCTCTTATAAACAAAGAATACCGAAAAAATTTGCTTCGAGAAAACTTATCCCTAACGGGGATGATCCCCGGCTTATAATGTGCCCTAGCAACGATGCTACACCTGGACCATAGATTTTCGGGTACGTTGTTAATAATACAAAAATGTTTGCAGACTGTATTTTATACAACCTGAATTATTTCATCCACCACAATTATACTATTAATTAATTCATAATGTTCATAATTGTAATTAGTGTAAATACATGCAGATGGTACGATCCACACGTGATGCAGATGGTTTACAGGGCTGGTGCCATCCCACTCCATGCTACAATCCTACATCCCATTGTAACTTTAATATTGGATTTCGAGTATAAAACGTAAACAACTTTAACATCTATCTAATAACTCAGATATTGCTTGACTGAGACCCCTAGTTCTTGTTTTGGAGCTCCTCTTTAACCCGGTAAATTTCTTCGGTTTAATTAATTTATGCTTTGTATATTTGGCACCAGTATTTGAGAATAAAGTACTTAGGAAAATTTTTTGACCAAAGAGAGATAAACAGACAGGTGAAAGGAGAAGACTACATAACAATGAACTACATAGTCTTTATAGGAAGCCAGATATAATAAGAACAGTTAAGTCTCGTAGACTGCGTTGGGCAGGACATGTTGCACGTATGGGGAATGAAAGACTTGCATGGAAGCTTCTTGTAGGAAAGCCAGAGGGAAAACGCCCAAGAATGAGGTGGGAGAATAACATTAACTATGATTTGAGGGAAGTAGATTATACAGAGAATGATTGGAAAGCATTAGCTCAGGATAGGGATGTATGGAGAGCTTATGTCCGTGCGGCCATGAACCTACGGGTTCGATAGTGCCAGTAAGTAAGTAAGTATATTTGGCACCTCCTATATGACAGGAAATGTATTACTCACTATTTAAGGGCACAAAAGTGGGTCCCATTGAATCATTAGCACAAAGATATATAAATATCTCGTTATTTAGTGAATTTAGAATTATCATTCTCGTCTTACGTGGAAACTCTCCGAATTTCAATAGATCTCCGCATGTGCGTCTCCAGTGGCCCGAATAATACCAAGACTGTATTCTGTTTCCATCCATGTGTATCGCAGCATTACAGGTGTGATGTAAGCACGATCGTCTCTTATCCGTCCTCTGAGGTCAGCCAGGACCTTTACAGGAGTTCGATAAACAAAAAAATCTAAGGAGATCAAATCTGGTGACCTTGGAGGCCATTTAATGGGTCCTGATTATCCGATCCACTTGTTTCAAAATTTCGTGATGAGATAGCCTTTAACTTCATTGGCATAATGTGGAAGAGTTTCACCTTGCTGGAAGAAGAGCTCATCGGGTATTTGCGGAACTGCATAGTTCTCCATCATTCATAAGTATCGTGTCTCTATCAATGTTTGTGTATTGGAACAACAAGTGCAGCACTCTATGGGCGGCTATGAAGTTCCTTTCGGAAGATTAATACATTGTATTAATGCCCGCTGGTTACAAGGCTGAGCCTTTCAGCCCCGCTAATTTTGAAGGAGGCTCCGAAGTGTAAGTGTTTATAGTAATAAAACGATGGCTGTGTTAGTTGTTTAATCATTATTCGGAGCGGTGAGCAGCAATAATGTTGTAGGTGTATTTTATAAATAAATAACTTTATTTTACCTGGCAGAGTTAAGGCCTTAAGGCCTTGTCTACCACTCAACCAGGTTTTTAAAAAAATACAAAAAAAATAGTCTTACAACTACATAAACAATTACATATTATAAAAACAATACAATACAATCAATATTTATAATCTATTTTGATTTACTCTAAATTTAACGAATTAAATATATAATACGTACAAGGTATAAAAAAAACGAGAAAAAATTATTAATGGTATAGTATACATTTAAATAAATAAAGATAAATTAATTATTAGACAACGGGTAACTGTATAAGCGTGACTTAAAGGTGCCAAGTGTGCGGCAACCCCTGATATCTTGAGGAAGAGTGATGAGCCCGAAGGAATTGAGTAGGTCGTCCTGCAGTGGTAGGGTGAAATTGGTGTTTATGGTGTTGTTTTGTATATTGTTGTGTATTTAAGTTTATTTGATGCTTGATTATATTTTGTTATGATGATTTTAGTTTGGTTGTTTAATTTATGTTATGTTGATTGTGCTTTTAGCAAAGAAGAAAGGTCCCTTTACAGTATAACAATTCAGCACACCACACGTTAACTTTGGGGCCATTACGTTCATATTCCGTCATGACAGGTGACTTTTCTTCTTCCCATATTCCACAGTTATGGCTGTGCATCTCACCTACCCTTGTGAAAAGTTGCTTTGTCTCAGAATGCGACGTGTTTGAGGGATTCATCGTCATCTTCAATGGGGCTAATATTACATTAGCGAACTCGGTCCGTCTGTGTTTATCATTTCGATGTCGCTTTTGAACAAGTTGGATTTTGTATGCTCTAAGACGCAATCTTCTCTGAACAATGTTGTAAACAGTTTACTTCGGAATACCCAGCTCTAAACTGGCTCGTCGAATTGATTTCCTTGTGTTGCGCTGAAATGCTTACCTATTCAACTTTAGCTGCGGACACTGCGTTTTTGCCGCTTCTCTTCTTCCTTAACAAATAGAGCATATTTCCAATATCTGATTATACCATTTCACAATGGTACAACGCTCTGGAGCATTTTCACCATATTCTTGCCTAAATCATCTTAGCACTGTAACTGGAAACTTCATCTCGGTTAACCAATAGCAACATTTTACTATCAGTTGTACCGTGAATTCCGCTATTTTAACTCTGTTGTCGTCATACTCGCACATGCGCACTAGAGTCATAATTTTCATTTTTAACAACCTTAGAGAGTTTCTAATAAGGGAACTGTCAACCATTTCGGGCCGAAACTTACCTAGATATTTATTTCAGTGAAGAGTTGTGATGTAGGCCTACAAAGGCCGTATCAAAAAAAAAATATCTGCCGTTTTTAATAGCAAGATACTAAAATCCAGCTCCAAATTTCTCATTTAAAATATAGGGAAGTAATATAACTCCTGTATTGGCAGACTGGAAAATCCTCACTACCGACGCCGTCCGCGACACGTCCCGCCTGACTCCACTCTTTGCTTAACTCATGCAGTGATGTGCATCTGCTCCGTACAGTGGATTGCCATTGTTGGATTTTGACTTCAATTTCTGTGCCTTGCACTTTAAAACGGCCGATAATTTTTTGGACACGGCCTTGGTACATCACAACACTTATCTGAGAGAAATTTCAAGGTTGGTTTCAGCATGCAATAGTTGACAGTTCCCTTGTTAGTAAGACAAGATGAGATACATATTTTTAAATTTACTGAGTGACAAGATATTTATATTTCTTTATGTTAGTGATTCAATGGGACACACTCTACTTGAATGACCTATTGGGTCTTGGCATTGTATTCATATATACCTATTAGTTTAATTTGTATATGTTGTAATTCTGAATCGCATCTACATTTTCAAAAGAATTATCCTAACGAATACGAAATCGATTTTTATGATTAAATATAGTTTAGTCTGAAATTATACGAACTCCAATTTTGAAGCTTTGATATGAGTTTTAATTTATTTTTCTTCATTGGATATGAGAGAGAGCTTATGGTTGATTTAACCGACGTTTTAACCGGATTCAAATATTGGCGGAGTTCAGATTCTCGGAATCTAATAATTAAAAATGTCATTTCAATCTATGGATATCCAACGAAATTACAGTTTTGTATAAACGTAACACTGTCTGTTTAGTATCAGCTGATAACTGATTTCTACGTAGAATTAAATTGCTGTTGAAATATCTTTTCATCTTCCTCTTCTTGAATTTTGTAGCAAAACTCTACAACGCACATATTACTTAATATGACAAAGTTTTAGCTTTGTGTTATATTACTTGTCTTTCTTGTACATTATTAATTATTAATTGCACAAGAAAATACAAACGGGTCTTCTATGAACATAAAACGTTCATAAGGGCTGAAAAAAGACACATCCTTTTAAATTGCAAGATTTTATTTTTATTTTCAGAGTCAGATTACTTACAACAAACAATGTGTAATTGGTCATGTTTATATTTAGCCTAGAAGTTGTTACACCTGTTAACCTGAATGTTGTTTAACAGACATCATCATCTTTATTATTATTATTATTATTATTATTATTATTATTATCAGAAAGATGTGTAAACATTAAAATTCTGTATATAAATAAAGATTATTATTATTATTTTCTTTCAACGAATCGGCTTAGTAAGGACCTTGTTAATTCAATTGCTTTACTTTAATTTTATATAACATTCTCCCATTTATGGCGTGTGTTTTTTTAATTTTGTTTTGTTATTGTTTCCTATTTTAATCCTAGTTTCTCGTAGAATGTAATATTGTTAATAATAATAATGACAATAATAATAATAATAATAATAATAATAATAATGTTAATGTCAATAATAATAGTAACTTAGACCTTAAGTTGAGTTCAAAATGGAAAGTACAAAATATAAAATATATAAATACATCCCAAAAATTTGATAATGTATTATATTTTCTAAATAAATGTTCAGTAAGCTTGTCTTGTATTATTTTTGAGTCGGGCATCCCCTTATACAAGAGGGGAGAAAATTCCAATGATGGGTGCCGAAACAAGAGAAGATAAAGAATTCTGAGATGTTCGAGTAATAGTTAGTTAAATTGTTTCTTATTGTGTGTTTACGTTGTGGATGAAAACACGTAAAAAGTCAAACTATATGAGGTGGAAAAATGTGGTTCAAGAAGCATAGACATCTTATCTTTCACCTGTCCTCAAATAGGGACCAAGATGTTTCAAATGCTGGAGTTACTAGATGTTATTTACGGAGGTGTATTTTATGTCACCCGCACAAATGTGTTGTGACTTTCATTCTAAGAAGATTCACTCAAGGGACTACTAATTTTATTGTTATTACTTTTTGTTGCGAATGACCCCATTTAGGACTGCGCAAAGTACTTGGACGCGTTTCTTTTACTCCATATGACCCTCCACTTTTGGCTAAGGAATTTCTTTCTCTCTTTTGTCCATGTTTTTCCAGTTTTTTGTTCTTGGATTTGTCCTCCTGGTCAATTTGCCACTTGTGCATATTAATTCTAAAGATATCTCTGTTTATGCTACCTTCTTGAGTAATTCCTGCCAATTTTAAGTCCTTTTTACTTCACCAATTCATTTTATAGTATCGACTTCTATTTTCGTACAATTCCAATATTTGTTTTTAAAGCCTATTTGAATCCATTCGTTTAATATGTCCATAAAATTTAACCTTTGTTTTCTAACATCACTATGAATGATTGTATACAATTTTAGTTTCCTTTTTACTTTTGAGCCTATAAGATTCACCCATGATTTAAATATATAAATTGTTTTCTTATAATTTTTAATTACTTTTTACTGTATTTTCAATATATTTTTTCTGTTCAAAATTAATGCTTCTGCTCCATAGAGGCACTCTGGTTTAATTACAGTGTTATAGTGTCTTAATTATGTATAAAAATATATGTATTTTTTATTATAGATGTTGTGAGTAAGCCGAAATGCTGTTTTCAACATATTTAAATTGTAATAAATCTATATGGTCACACGTAGCTAATGGACAGTTAATGACAAATGAGGGAAATTTCGAGGAAGTGGCTGAATTCGAATACCTAGGAACAATAATCACAAATAGGAATGAGACGCACAAAGAAATTAAACATAGGTTCCGTTAAACTGAAAATATATAAAACTATTATTCCACCAGTTATACTATATGAGTGCGAAACATGGACTCTTACTTTAAGGGAAGGAACGAGATTACAAGTACGAGAATATTTGAGAATAAAGTACTTAGGAAAATTTTTGGACCAAAGAGAGATGAACAGACAGGTGAATGGAGAAGACTACATAACAATGAACTACATGGTCTTTATAGGAAGCCAGATATAATAAGAACAGTTAAGTCTCATAGACTGCGATGGATAGGACATGTACGTATGGGGAATGATAGACTTGAATGAAAGCTTCTTGTAGGAAAGCCAGAGGGAAAACGCCCAGTTGGTAGACCAATAATGAGGTGGGAGAATAACATTAACTATGATTTGAGGGAAGTAGATTATACAGGGAATGATTGGAAAGCATTAGCTCAGGATAGGGATGTATGGAGAGCTTATGTCCCCGCGGCCATGAACCTACGGGTTCGATAGTGGCAGTGAGTAAGTAAGTAACATATTTAAATTGTGAAACTAGTTTAATTTTTCCATATCTGGTTTCCAGGTATTTTGGTACTTGTTTATTACATGAAATGTATTCGGTTTTTTCCAAAATAAATATGCAGACCAACTTTCTCTGCAATGCCGTTTAATAATTCAATCTGTTTTTGTGCTGTTATAACATAAGTTAAGATTGCTATTATTGTTATCATTATTATTAATTATGCAGAGATTGAAGCATGTTTTGGACACTTACAAACAATTTGATGGAAATTAGAACATGAAAATAAACCGATATGGTAATGTGAACTAAGTTTACACAAATAGAGGTATCAAATTTCAAGCAGTTGTAACTAAATAATAGCTTCAAGCAAATGTCATGATCTTAAGTTACATGATATAATTACACAGTTGTTGATGTAATTGGTCGGCCGTAATTCAGGAAATAATCTACTGTGGTTTTATAAATGTAACAAATTCCTTATTCACAACAATCAAAAGCCTAATGTTTTTGGAAAAGGATCATAGCTGTTATGCCTCATATATTTGAGAGTCCGGCTTAAATCCTCGGAACGAAAACTTTACCTGAAATTATTTCGTAGTTTTATTTTCCCCCAGTCATATCAATTACTGGATTAGATTTCCATCGCCAGGATTATCATTAATATCATACGAGTTTAAATTCTATAAAACTTAGCAACAAAAAATAAACTTTTTTTTTGTCTCAAAAAGAAAAATATGTGATTATGATAGTATTTTTTCTCCTGAATTCAAATATGATATCGGTTTTTCTGCATCACGCAAGGTTTCCGAGAGATTCCATCCATTTAGCCGGAAACCAAGCATTTCGGACTGGTTTTTGGATTCGTATGAGATCGTTAAGATCTTCTTGAGTCAATAAATGAGGCTCAGATGAACAGCTTCGTTCAAACGTTGTATCACCAAAATCTGTTTTTTCTTCTTTCTTACTTCCATCAGAATCTGAGTTCTCTTTATCTAATGTCACATGTTCTGGAGGCTTTGGTATGGGCAATTCTTCGTAGAGTGGAACTGGTCTCATTGCAGATTGCAAGTCAGGGTACACCACTGTATGTTTTGATTTTGACGTAATCTCTTTAATGTTTGTTAAGCAGAAAATAATTATTTAAATTCATTAATTGAAACTGAAATAAAACAAAACTGTGGGTGATGGAGAAATTCAGAATACATATTTGAAAACACGATAAAAAATGCATTAAGTACAACTGTTAGTACTCATGAGACAAAAATCATGTTGACCTGTGTAATTAATGAAAAACAAACTATACAGCACAGTATAAATACCATTCGTGGTAGTAATTATCGCTGTTGTTAATGTGACTGGTTTCCCAATGGATCGCGGATTCGATTCCCTGCTATGCCATAGAACGTTTCGTATGAATATAAAATCTGGATCGTGGTACACTCAGCTTCCTAAGAAAACTGAATATATCTTCTTGAGTTTAGAAGTATCGAAATCTGACTAGTAAAACAGAAACTAAGGTTGAGGAATTGGATCGCACTAACTAATTAACTCATTGGCACTATCGAACCCTTAGGTTCATGGCCGCATTCTTAACCTACCAACTGGGCGTTTTTGTCTTCCCTTAAAGTAATAGTTCAGGATTCGCGTGCATATAATATAACTGGGGGAATAATAATTTTCTATT
Source organism: Diploptera punctata (assembly GCA_030220185.1). Classification (NCBI taxonomy): domain Eukaryota; kingdom Metazoa; phylum Arthropoda; class Insecta; order Blattodea; family Blaberidae; genus Diploptera; species Diploptera punctata. Next base: position 554,783 of record JASPKZ010004201.1, on the reverse strand, counting down.
TTTTTCAGTTCAACGTTTTTTGAGAGAAGTTTGGATGACAAGAATCGTTGTAATGAATAATAGCATGCATTTCCAGAATTCAGCTACGTTACGGATTGCTTTGTAGGTTAATACCAAAGAGTTGCTAATGTTAGATATAAATTATTTTTAGAATAATTTCTCTTCATAATATGCCTACATCGGGGATAATGGTATAAAGGCCAGACGTTTCTTATATTATTTTCTTCTACAGGGGTCCCCACCTAGGGGATATTTGGGTGTATTAATGTCTCCTGAGTGTCTATTGTGTTCTCAAGTTGTGGAATGGACAGAGAACATTTAACAAACTGTGTAGCTCTTCAAAATTATCAAGATGTGACATCCAAGTATTGGGAAGCAAAAAGGAGAATAACTTTATTATTAACTCCAGAATTTTAGCTTCATACATACATATATGTATTATTTTCCGATATAATTTTCTCTATTTTTTAACATCCTGTATAATTAATCATCATCATCTTCAAGGCATGAGCCTATTGGCCCGTTCCGCTCCCCGCTGCACAATATGCTACAGGTCTTTCTACATTTCTTTGGCTGTTTATTAATAAACTTGAGACATTAGCATTACAATTAATCCAATACTATTACTAATTTAAATATGCTTTGAAATCAAGCTATAGGAACCAATTCTTTCTAGGATTGCCCTATTACATTTGCAATCTTCTTAAGAATATCATATTTGTAATTCCTTATATTATAAGGAGAGATATAATAACGGGAAGTTGGTTATACGGTTGGCTAACTTGACTGAAAATTAAATTATATTTTAAACTTTTTCCGGGATTTCTTATTTGAATTTAACATGGACCGATGTACGAGAAATGCGATGAGTGGGGAAGAAAAATTACATCCGCGTTTTTTAAATTAAATATTCATACGTTCATGATGCAGGAAAGTAATTATCTTAATGAAGACAGCAATAGATTTACACTTTAGTATAAGTTTTAATTTTCTGAGCAACTTCTCCTGAAAATGTATTAAGTTTTTTGTTATTAGCTCGGAGGATAAGTTTTTTATTTACGTACGTGGACCTTGTTTCCACTTAAACAGTGCAAAGTATAACATACGTCCGTCACGATGGAACTAGCGAATTCCTCAGCAAGCCAAATTTAAAGTCCGATTTTGTAGGTTTAAGGAATATATTTTTCTTTTGTTAACCCATAAATTGTAGAAACTCAATTTCTTATGCAAAATTATTTATAAATGTCGGATTGCAGTGAAAATAAATCATAGTAGAAATTATGGACTAAGTTTGCTCGTTTACGGAATATAGTCTCTATTTTCTTAACCCTTAAATTGGGGAAACTCTATTTCTTATGAAAACTTATTTAAAAGGTTGAATTGCAGTAAAAACGAAATAATAGTAATAGTTATGGAGTAATTTTACTAGTTTACGGAATATAGTCTTTCTTTTAATAACTCTTAAATTGGAGAAACTAAATTTCTTATATCAACTTACGTGAAAGTGTCGCACTGCAGTGATATAGTACGTAAGTCGACCAGCAGCCATGCCCCATTACGCGGTTGAAAACTGTAACCAGTATGATGCAACATACCATGAACATCACAGACTAAACAACATTAATGAAGGATGGCATAATATCTTTTGGTTGGCTAGAACCACAAGGATACTCACCTCTGATAGAGTTTCAGAAGGAGCAGTCAGACACGAATACCAATTTCGCAGAGTTTAGCCTTGGCAGAAAGTGCATCGCCATTATAAAACTCCGAAGCGTCGCCTTGCATTACGAAAAGACCGCGACGAAGGGCGAACCCTGAACTATATCAGAACATCGTCTTCTCTTAAGACAAATTGCTTTTGTTAAATTAAGACTGAAAAATGGTCAGTTAATTCTGTTTATTTATATCTAATACATCATTAAGTTCATTTTGAATATTTGTATGTTATTAATGCAATTTAATTCGTGAATCAAAGCATTCGGGAAAATATAATAGAGATTTGGGAATATACTTTCTGCGAAACTAATCGAGAATCCCCTGAATCCCTCATATTCGAAGCGACTTCTTTGTCTCCACGATGAAGTTTCTAGTGCGTAAGACTACGTAGAACTAATATATTTAATCTCTTCATACTGTATTGTCTGTTGAATACATGATTGCCGTGTACGTAAATTTTATGGAGGGATTCAAATTTGCTTGGGATCAATAACTTTTCTCTTAGCACGTTAAACTCCTTAGTATCTTTTCCTTCGGATGAGAAGTGAAGTCTTGATAGCCGCGTCGTGGATTTAAGACATGTAAAAGAGCCTCAAACATTAAGTAAGATACATATATGGCGTTTAAAATTAAGCGTTGTTTTGTGACAATAATCTCATTAATTGTGGGGCGGATCTTTCGGTAATGAGCTATGAGGGTCTCTAGGGTCGGGCTGGATTTTGTGATTTTACCCGGTGATGGTAAGGAGCGATACATCTATATTTTAAGGCGCAGCATTGAAATAATTTTTTTTATGTCAATCGTTATGTAATACTGGTATTAATAATTTGGCTAGGAAAATTGACAAATCCCGACTTATCAACTTTAATGATGCGAATTTTTGCAATCCAGTTTATCTTCAGTCAACATTAAGGAGAAAATAAAATTTGAAGTTCTTCTCCGATATTCGGGATAACTCCTCTTGTTTAATCTAGTCGGAGCGTCAGCTCCACGCTTGGTTTGACTACAACTTACATGACATTTTTTATATTCAATCTTTTAAGAAAGCCGTGGATTTGACTTTAGATTTTCCATCGTTATTACACTTTCAATACAAAATTTCCATTGGATAAAATAAATGTTTTTGACACCCTCTAAACATGTGCAAGTCGATATGCTAAATTAACGACGTGTCCTTTTCAGGACCACCTTCATCCAGGTTTAGTTACTACGGGGTCGATGATCTTGACTCAGCTACCCGCTATGTTTTTTTATGGATACATTTTTTTATTGTTAACATTTCTTAAAAGTAATAAACCTTTCTTTTCATCTTCCTCTAACAATATCCATGTTTTCCTTCACTGAATTTTAACCTTGGGGGTTGCATCAATGTATAGACCGTAATTTAACTGTCTTCAAACACGTAACGCGAGGCCGGAGAATAAACATATTCATACAATCTTCACAAAACGCCCTCAAATCTTAAAAACGCCGTTTTGTGGGCAGCTTTTTTGTTTAATAGAAACGTATTTTTTATATTTTTACAAGCAGAAATATATAAATGTTTGGGACAATAATGGTAGCCTTCCATTGTATCTGGTACAATTCATTGATTGATCTGTTAGCATGGCCGTGTCCAAATAAGCTAATTGAGATTTCACGCGTACCTCTGTCTCTGTTATACATTCCTGAGTACGAAATATATACCGGTAGTTGTAAGTATAACAGTTCTTACTTAAAAAGAGAGAATGTGCAATGCGTTTATTTTTTTAGACGTAGGTGCCGAAACCTTGCCGGTACACCTTCAATAAGAAACGGCCTGTGGCCCTTCGACCAAATGTTGCAGCATTTGCTTTAAAGTTAGAGGAAACCACAGAAAACCCTTGTCGGAACAGTTTAGGGAGTTTCGGTCATATTCCAGTGCGTGTAAGCCCAGGTTTGCCTCAGCTGAAGACTTCACCAGAAACTCGCTGTGTGAAGAAACATTAATTAAAACTCATCCTCTCGATAAACAACCGAGGTTGCCGAACTATACTAACTTTTAGTAGTAAAACAACCTGAAATATTTATGCAAATACCGTATGTGTGTCATAGATTACATATAATTATTTAGGACATAATTTCATACAGGTCTCCACATTTTGTATTTATTATATACGTAAATATTACGTAAGAACTAAGAAAACGCTGTCCTAGGGGTGGAAATCGGTATAAAGGCAGGTCAACTTCTGGCTCTTACACATACATAAATGTAAACAAAACACTGCAGTTACATGGAGAAGACGTGTCTGTGAGCATCGTTCATCAGTTACAAGTCAGCAGTACGTACAATGCCACGTGGAAAGCCTCTATCAAATGAAGATAGTTATTGCCTGGAAGTAAATGGCCCTTTCTAATCGACAAATAGCTACGAAATTGGGACGTTCAAGATGTGTCATTGATAAGTGTGTCAAATTGGGCTCACAATATAGAAAAAAACGGGAAGAATGGACGGACAAGAAAATTGTCTGAGCTCACTAAACGTCTCATTTTACGTAAAGCAAAAGGTAAGAGTATGCTATCTTCTCAAATCCAGGCTGATTTGAAGTTGTCATTAACAGCCAGATGATTGAGACAAATTCTGTCAGAAGACAAGAACCTAAAATTAAAAAAAGTCTTAGTAAACAACCTATGAACAATGCACATAAGAAAGCTAGAATGCCTTTTGCTGAAGAACAGATGTCCTGGATCTCAGAATGTAATAAAGTAATATTGGATGACAAGAAGAAGTTTAATCTGGACGGGCCTGATGGCTTTCAGTATTACTGGCACGACCTCCGTACTGAAGAGCAAGTTAGGATGAGTAGAAACTTCGGTGGTGGAGGCGTTATAATTTGGGCAGCATTCTGCTTTAAAGGAAGATCAAAAGTGGCATGGATACGCACCAAGATGAATTCTGAGTCCTACACTGAGGAGGTTCTGGAGTCCGAATTGATACGAATGTATGAATTCAAATACCTAGGAACAATGATCACAAATATGAATGAGATGCACAAAGAAATTAAACATAGGCTCAATTCTGGAAATGCGTGCTATTATGCATTGCAGAGACTCTTGATGTCCCAACTCCTTTCAAAAAACGTTAAACTGAAAATAGATATAACTATTATTCTACCAGTTATATTATATGGGTGCGAAACATGGATTCTTACTTTAAGGGAGGAAAGAAGATTACAAGTATTTGAAAATAAAGTACTTAGGAAAATGTTTGGACCAAAAAGAGATGAACAGACAGGTGAATGGAGAAAGACTTCATAACATTTGGAACTACGTGGTCTTTATAGGAAGCCAGATATAATAAGAACAGTTTAAGTCTCGTGGACTGCGATGGGCCAGGACATGTTGCGCGTATGGGGAATGAAAGACTTGCATGGAAGCTTCTTGTAGGAAAGCCAGAGGGAAAACGCCCAGTTGGTAGACCAAGAATGAGGTGGGAGAACAACATTAACTATGATTTGAGGGAAGTAGATTATACCGGGAATGATTGGAAAGCATTAGCTCAGGATAGGGATGTATGGAGAGCTTAAGTCCATGCGGCCATGAACCTACGGGTTCGATAGTGCCAGTGAGTAAGTAAGTAAGTAAGTAAGTATGAGGAATTTGGCGAAGATCTAATTTTTCAGCAAGATAATGCTTCCATTCACGTGTCTGCCAAATCAAAGGAGTTGTCCAGGAAGAAAGAAATGCCTCTTTTGACGTGGCCAGCCAGAATTCCTGATTCAAACCCGATTGAGAACTTATGGTGGATCCTGGAAAGGCGTGTGTATCGCAATGGACGGCAGTTTGGGACAACGATTGAGCTGAAAAATGCTATTCGGGAAGAGTGGGCTTCAATCTCAGTGGAAGAAATAAACACCCTCATGAAGTCAATGCCAAGGAGAATCTTCCAAGTAATAAAGAACAATGGAGGTTTAACTAAATTTTAGAACTTTGTTGTAAACATTGTATTCAGTCTTTTTGGTTTAATCTGTGAAATACACAAAGTGCCTTTATAATTTCCACCTATATGTGGGAGTGGTTTCAATTTTCATGTACTTTTTTGGACGAATTTGGATAATTAATTTTGACATTATTTGTGTGTGTTTTATACTCAATCACCTCCTAAGTTAATATAGAAAAATGTCTAGAAATAAACTTGTGTTCACACTTCTAACAAGTGCCTTTATACCATTTTCCTCCACTGTACAAGATTCAACTCATCAGAGCTGTAGTGCTAAGCTGAGGATGTATTCGGCTTTGTCTTCCGAACCTGTATATCCTCGTGAAATATCGACGAGTTTCCATTCGTCCCCTGGATTTGATTTATTTGTATTTGGGTATGAAATGCGATATACGTCCTGAAATAAATCCAAATATAAAAAATAAGAGCATTAATTGTAGTCCTATATGCATACGTAATATTGAAAATATTATACTTTTATTTATCGTAAGTTACTTGTACTTTTTCCCTTACAATGTATCATTTTTGGATAATCTGAAAGCATATTTACATTAAAAGAAAATGCCAAGCAATTGAAAGTGTACAATTTCAAAAGAAACAAGAAAGAAATATGACTTATATGAAAATGAAAGTGGAACTGTCGCCTCATATGCGTCCATATGAAGTTTTAGAGAACTGGATATGTAGGGTTTTGATTAAAGCATTTAGTTGAACTCATGTAAATTTGTCAGTTATGAACGATATATTCATAATTACAGAATGACAGCAGAGCTGTTATTTGTTAGTGAATGTGTATGACTAGTAAATCCCCACTATTAGTACTGTAATACTTCTCGACATTTGCCCGTTAATCATCCGTTGATAATACAATATTTTGAATGAATTGACTTGTTAGGTTAATCATTACTTCTCCATTTTTATATTATTTATAAAATATGTAAAGGAATGAGAACAACTAGCTTACTAATAATTATATGTAGCGATTCACGAATAAAAAATGAATGTTTATAACAAACACTGTAGTACTCTATGTCATCTGCTGAGTTAAAATGCATTATATACATATATAAATGCATACAGTGTGTTCAGAAATTCCCATTAGAAATTTATTATAAGATGTAGGGGTATGAGTACATAACGTTTTAAATAGAACATTTTGTCAGTAAACATATCTTTTTGTGCTGCAGGTTCAAGTTCGCATTAAGCATTTTCTCCCCCGCGTCTATCCGGGATAAATCGATGGCAATTCAATTATTTATTACTCAATTAATTACATTTGAACAACCGAACATTGTCTGATTTCGTGGCAAATTCAAATGTAATGGGAAAACTAAAGAAACTTCACTTTGTAACTGAACATTATTCGCAGATATAATGTGTGTAATGAGCATGGTAGTCGCCACATCAAACATCAAATTGCTGTTCTAGTGAATATGTACTAAACACAATATTAAGTACGTACAGAAGACACGTTTGTTAGTTTGCGTGTAAACAATTATTCTTTCAGTGACAAAGTGAAGTTTCCTTATTTTTCCTTTGGTATTGAACATTGTCATGAAATCAGTGAATGTTAGGTTGTGTAAATGTACTTAAATGAGTTATAAATCATTAAATTATTATCGATTTATCCCAGGTAGATGAGGGAGATTTGCACACTAAATGCGAACGTGAAGCTGCAGCACGAAATCAATACGTTTCCGGACTAAGGTTACTATTCAAAACGTTATTTACTCTGTCCCCAGTTAATACACAATTAATAATTATATTTAATAACTGATTAACTCACTGTCACTATCGAACGCAGAAGTTCATTATCATAGCTCTTCATACATCCCTATTTTGAGCTAATGTTTAGAATCACTCCCTATATAATTTCTTCTTCTTCTCATTTGGTGTTGCTGCCCGAGTGGGGCTTAACCTCCTCTATTACTTTCTTCCATCCTTTTCTATATATCGCCAACTCCCTCCAACTCTATATTCCAAATCCATTCACGTCCGCTTGTACACAATTCCAACATCTTGTTCTCGGTCTTCCTCTTAATCTGGTTCCGTCTGGATTTTTGTTAAAGGCAATCTTCATTTTCCTTGTGGTTTCCATTCTTGTGATGTATCCTAACCATGTCAATCTGTGACATCTTATATAATTATGTCTCCAAATCCAATTCCTTATACAATTCGCATATATCATTGTTGTATATGGATCTCCAGATTTAATAAAACATATTAATAACATGGTTAACTTGTTTGTGGTGGAGGGGTTAGTATGCTTAAATTATCCTGCTAGCAATGCCGGTACCATTCCTGTCAGAAAGGCGGACAGGTTAAAGCGGATAATCCAGACTAAAGAGTGACGATATTTCACTGTAAAAAAAAAAACACACACACAAACGCACAGAAATGCGGGCATTGGACAACTTAATGATGAAAAATAAATAAAAAGCTAAAGGAATCATTAAAACAAAATTTTCCAACTCGTCAAGCCTTAAGGTGCTCAAGAGTTGTGTCTTCAACAACTTATAATGATAGCAACTTACATTCCAGGCAACTAGCAAGTTCTTGTATTTACTCTTCAACTTCCTTAGTTAGAGTATCCGCAAATACCTGCAGGGTTTGTGGGGTTATATCTCAGCTTTTTTTCTTTTATTTAAACTAATTCAGTGAATTTGTTTGATGGATTTTTCAAGTGCTCATGATTAGGTTATAATTTTATTTTTAACGTATATATTGCCCAGCATTCAAAACTTTAAACGTGAATGAATTGAGGACACTAATTGTTTCCATCAATATGTTATATTGAAATTGCATGGCTCTGTGGTAAGTTTATCTGTAGTAGGAGTTGACTGTACATTTATTTGATACACTATGTCTAGAGATGGAACAATTCATTCATCAGCGTACGGTTGATGAGACCATTGTGATTCACGTCAGAGGTAAGGGGGTTAGAATAGTTATCTGTACCGACTAGTTACAGCAACAGTTTAGAATAACCGTTTTACATAGTTATATTTCGCTCTTTTGAAGATTCAGTGCGCAACTTCTATGTTCCACCGAAGTATACTTTGTGAGTCTGAATGCTGCTCTTGTTTACATGTGACCGCTGTTCATAGTTCAGAACGACCTCTACTGTATGGTTGAAGCTTAGACAACCTGGCGCCATTCGTAGGAGAGGTTTCATTCACCTCTAGTTATATCCATATCAGTGTTATGTTTTGCAAGACAGGTGTAGGTGTATTTTATATAATCTAAATTGTTTCTTATGCCCGACACCGATTTTTCTCCATATATCAGTTGTTAGCATATTGCCATTTAATTTGAAAGCGTTATCCATAACCACTCACTGGCGCTGTCGAACCCACATGTTCATGACCCCACGGAAATAAACTCTCCATACTAACAAATCCTAGAAGACCAATAGCTAGTATAGCAAAAATTATACCTAAGTTACCGAAGGCCTCCTTCTTCCCTCTTTCATGACAAATAATATGAGAAATTATCCCAAATCCAGGAAGAATCAAAATGTATACTTCTGATTCCTATCCCTCCATGGTATCATTACCTTGTCGTGGTGGAGTGGCTTGCGTGCTTAAATGATCCCGAGAGCTATGCCGGTGGTAGCATTGCTGCCGATAGGGTTACCCATGCCGGACTGGTCGAAGATCATAAGCCAGACGAAAAAAGTATGTTGGTCGAAAGAGTGACGATCTTTGACCGTAAAAATACAACCGTCAAGAAATGCGGACATGGGTTCTACTGAGGTAAAATTGTTCGGAGGTCAACTAGCCCCCCATTCGGTTCTCCGGGTGGGGACTACTTCAGGGAACCCATGCCAAAGAGAAAAGACTGCATAACAGTGAATTACACTCTCTTTATAGAAAGCCAGATATAATGACAACAGTTAAGTCTCGTAGACTGCGATGGGCAGGACATTTGGCATGAATGGGGAATGAAAGACGTGCATGGAAGCTTCTTGTAGGAAAACCAGAGGGAAAACACCCAGTTGGTAGACCAAGAATGAGGTGGGAGAATAACATTAACTATGATTTGAATGAAGTAGATTATACAGGGGACGATTGGAAAACATTGGCTCAGGATAGGGATATATGGAGAGCTTATGTCCGCGCGGCCATGAACCAATGGGTTCGATAGTGCCAGTGAGTTAGTTAGTTAGTTATACATTCCTATCCTGAGATAATATTTTCCAATCATGCCTTGCATAATCTACTTCCCTCAAATCAAAGTTAATGTTATTCTCCCATCATATTTTTGACCTACCTACTGATTTCCTTTCAATAAGTTTCCATGTCCGTCTTTCATCTCCCATTCGTGCCATATGTTCAACCCATCGCAGTCTACGAGACGTAACTGTTCTTATTATATCTTGTTTGCCATAAAGATCATGCATTTCATTTTATGCAGTCTTCTCCATTCGTCTCTCTTTGGTCCAAAACGTTTCCTAAGAATTTAATTCTCAAATACTCGTAATCTTTTGTCAACATCGTCGTCAGTCCAAGGATCAGGCAATTGCCCATTCCGACTTCATAATACATCAGCCCAACTTTTCTAGGTCTTCCGATATCATATCTTCCTTTTTCTTGATAATTTCATACTAACAATGGATACCTCTCCTTACTCATTTCATTCATGTGATCAATCCACTTTTGTCTATAATTGGTGATTTTATCCTGTAATGGCTGAACTTTTATTTCTTCTCTTATATCCTCATTACTAATTCTATCGAGTTTCGTACATCCTTTAACTTGTCTGAGGAACCTCATCCCGCTGTCTGTATTATATCTTTCTGCTTCTTCGTTGGAACCCAAGTCGCACATCCAAACAATATTGTGGGAATTGCGATAACTTTACACATTTTATTTTTGTTTCTATTTTAATTTTATTCTTCAACGTACTCTGTATTGATCCACATACCATTTGAAATTTATTTATTTTGGAATCTTTTTCCTCCCTTAAAGTAAGAGTCCATGTTTCGCATGCATATAATGTAACTGGGAGAACAATATTTTTCTATATTTTCATTTTAATGTTTATTGAGAGAAGTTGGATGACAAGTGTCTGTGTGATGCATAATGGCATGTATTTCCAGAATTGACCATATATTTAATTTATTTGGGCATCTCATTCCTGTTTGAAAATTTGTTCCTAGGTATTTGAATCCAGCCACTTCTTCAAAATTTCCCTCACATGTGATTAACTGTCCATTTCCATTATGTTATAATGTACGAGTATTTCTATGTGTGACCATAACTTATATTATTTAGTTTTATTAATATGTACTTCCAGCCCCAGTTTCTTAGTGTTACATGTTTATTATTATTATTATAATTATTATTATTGTTATTATTATTATATTATTATTATTATTATTATTATTATTATTATTATTATTATTATTATTAATATTATCATTATTCTTTCATGTGATAGACTTAGGGGTCTCTTTCGGTCTCAATCCAACGTTTGAACGGTCTGCCCAAAGATCTCTTGTTTGGTGGATGGTAATTTAAGATTTGACGTGGTATTCTTGTTCTGCTCATTCTTCTTACGTGATATTTCTAGTTGTTTCTGTATTTTTGTACATATTCCATGATTGATTTTGTTTGTAATTCTTTGAGAATCTCAGAATGCCTTTTATGGTCTATTCTTGAGTAACCTGCAGTACGTCTCAGAAATTTCATTTCTGCCGCAGTTAGTCTTATTATTATTATTATTATTATTATTGTTGTTGTTATTATTATTATTATTATTATCATTATTATTATTATTGTTATTCTTCTTATTATTATTATTTTAAGTCCTATTATAAGTACTACCACATATGGAGCTGAAGTTTGCAAATTCAACAAAAACTTAGAACAAAAAATTATATCGATGAAAATGGATTTCTTGAGGAGAGCAGGACAATTTTCAAAATTAGAAAAAATAAGAAATACTCTAACACAAAAAAAAAATAGATTTTCAATAGTAGATTATATAAGATACAAGCAATTAAATTGGTATGGGCACGTACGACGAATGCAAGAAGAAAGGTTATCCAGAAAAAAAAACATCGGAATGGTGTCCACCTGGAGGAAGAAGGAAAGGAAGACCTCGATACTCGTGGATGCAAGAAATATGAACTGGATTGAGAATAAGAGTACTGGAGGACATGGAGTGGATGGATAGAGACGAGTGGAGAAGGAAAAGAAAACTTTAGGCACAGAAACATGTGTAAACATTGAAAATCTGTATATAAATAAATAAATAAATAAATAAATAATAATAATAATAATAATAATTATTATTATTATTATAAAGACTAGGTGAAATGGTTACACGAGCCAAATGAGGTAAATTTAGAGCAATTGGGTAGTATTAGACGGGAAACCACAAAGTTACTAAAGAGTAAAAAGAGGGAATATTTGAAAGAGAAGATTAATGCTCTTGAAATGAACGCAAAAAATAGGAACATTAGAGAATTATATCAGGGAATTACTATATGGAGAAGAAAGGGTTTCAGGCTAGAACGAACATAATTCGGAATGAAAATGGGGATATGATTGCAGATTCCAAGAGTATATTAAATAGATGGAAAAGTTACTTTAATCAGCTATTAAATGTACATGCAGAACAGGACATTGAGGAGGATAATTTACAGACAGCAGAAATGCTAGTCGCAGAACCAAGTGCATTAGAGGTTGAAATGGCAATTGAAAAATTGAAGATGTATAAAGCATCAGGTTCAGATGAGATCCCAGCAGAACTGATAAAATCAGGGGGAGAAAAATTGATCGACAAAATACGCTGGTTGCTTTGTATGATTTGGGAAAAAGAAGCTCTTCCAGATGAATGGAAGGAGTCAATTATCGTACCAATTTATAAAAAAGGAGATAAAACTGATTGCAACAACTACAGGGGCATCTCATTACTTTCAACTTCCTATAAAATTCTAACAAATATATTAGTCAGCAGACTTACTCCCTATATTGATGATATTCTAGGAGATCATCTACATCGATTTAGAAGAAACAGGTCTACAACAGATCAGATTTTTAGCCTAAGACATATTTTAGAAAAGAAATGGGAATATTACAGAACTGTAAATCAATTATACGTAGACTTCAAAAAAAGCATACGATTCAATTAAGACGGAGAAGTCATGTAGTATCCTGCTGGAGTTCGGAATTCCTAAAAAGTAAGTTAGACTTATACAAATTTGTCTAAATGGCACAAAGGGTAGGGTGCGTGTAGACAAACAGTTTTCAGACACTTTTGAAATCCACCATGGGTTGAAGCAATGACATGCTCTATCTCCTCTACTATTTAATTTTGTACTAGAGCATGCCATCAAATCTGTAGAGGCTGAAGAAGGCCTACAACTCAATGGTATTAATAAACTGTTGGTTTATGCTGATGATGTGGTACTATTGGGCGATAGCATGGAGATACTGAAGGCCAACATGCACACACTACTGAGTAACACTAAGAAATTCGGACTGGAAGTAAATATCAATAAAACTAAATACATGGTCACACATAAAAATACATTATATAATGGAAATGGACAGCTAATGACAATTGAGGGAAATTTTGAAGAAGTGGCTGAATTCAAATACCTAGGAACAATAATCACAAACAGGAATGAAATGCACAAAGAAATTAACATAGGCTCAATTCTGGAAATGCGTGCTATTAAGCATTGCAGAGACTCTTGATGTCCCAACTCCTTTCAAAAAACGTTAAACTGAAAATATATAAAACTAATATTCTGCCAGTTATATTGTATGGATGCGAAACATGCACTCTTACTTTAAGGGAGGAAAGGAGATTGCGAGTATTTGAGAATAAAGTTCTTAGGAAATGTTTGGACCAAAGAGAGGATGAACAGACAGGTGAATGGAGAAGACTTACTTAAGAGTGAACTACATGGTCTTTATAGGAAGGCAGATGATAATAAGAACAGTTAAGTCTCGTAGACTGGGATGGGCAGGACATATAGCATGAATGGGGAATGAAAGACGTTCATGGAAGCTTCTTGTAGGAAAACCTAGAGAGAAAACGTCCTGTTGGTAGACCAAGAATGAGGTGGGAGAATAACATTAACTATGATTTGAGGGAAGTAGATTATACAGGGAATGATTGGAAAGCATTTGCTCAGGATATGGATGTATGGAGAGCTTATGTCCGCGCGGCCATGAACCTACGGGTTCGATAGTGCCAGTGAGTAAGTAAGTATTATAAAGACTAGGAGTAATTGAAAATAAAGTGTTAGACCAAAGAGAGACGATCAGACAGGCGAATCTATATATGTGTGCTACATGATCTTCATGGGAAAGTAGGGCTTATAAACACAGTTAAGTCTGGACCTGTAGGAAAAATTGTTAAAGAAAGAGGAACATGACCATTTCTTATATGAAAGCAAGATTGAAAACTCCCAGTAAGCGAATGATCGTTAAAATATGTGATTAACGTATGTGGATGTGAGACCATCACCCTGCAAGTAGGCAGAGTCCCTTGTAAGCCTATCGTGCCATGCATTTTTTTAATTATAAAGGAATGTTTGGAAAATGTAGTTACATTGATAGTAATACATTCGTCATCCCAGTCAAAGTTATGTATATTCAGGAATTTGTCGACGTTACCACATCCTTATATGAGATCATTCTCATTACCGCAAAAATTATATAAAAACATTGGAAATGGTACTATATACATTTTTACAATATTTTATTATAAAAATTGTATAATATAATTTTCAATACCGCTGTGGTCTCGAGGTAGCGTGCTGCCTTGTCACGCAGCGGGCCCGGGTTCGATCCCCGGTCAGGGCAGTTTTTCTGGGTGAGGTTTTTATCGGGGAAACTTTAAGGCCTAAACGGTCCCCGAAATCATATGGCCATCATCCTTATCATTATCATCCTTACCATTATCATTATCATCATCATCCTTCACCGGTGTGGAAATCAACGAGAAGCTACCACACCTACACAATTCCCTAGTAAAGCTGCAAGCATAGCATGAAAATGCTATGATTGCAGTGAAGGACCTGCCTTCGGGTAGAATTACTATGGATGGATATACACAATTCTTCTCTATGTGTATTTGTCTCTCTACTCCTTCTAATCGACTGGATCGAATTTGATATTTTTTGAGTGTGTTTAAATGGGTCTCTGGATGTTTTAAATTTACAATTGGACCGTCTAAATCCGTTAGCTGTAAGAGTTCATCAGAGCTGAAAATTAAAAAATCGATCTAGCCGTCACAATTTGCGATGTTTCACAACGGAACTTAGAATATTCTATTAAAATAAACCGAGGTAGTTACTATCCAAACATAAGCGAAATCCGACAATTAAAAGTGGAGGTTTACCTGAAATCCGAAATTAAAAATTGACTAGCAACCGACATGTTTGGTTCGTCTCAGCCTATACCATTTCATTAACATTTAATATTTCTTTATTTATGGGTAGGAATCACGCCGCGTATTAACTAGTTTGTTTATATAAGTTTTGCAGTCTTGAGAATGATCTCACATGAGGAGATCGAAACGTGCACGAATTACTGAATAAATACAACTTTGACTGCTGGGATAACAAATTTATTATCATCATTTTAACTACATTAACAACTGCTAGGGATTAACATAAAGGAATACCCAATATGATTGGAACATTTTAACGCAGAATTGAAATATATAGAAAGCTCAATTCTGCGCGGTCACGAACCTCCAGGTTCGATATTATCAGTGAGTTATTATTATTATTATTATTATTATTATTATTATTATTATTATTCCCTCCATGGTATCTTTACCTTGTCATGGTGGAGTGACTTGCGTGCTTAAATGATCCTGAGAGCTATGCCGGCGGTAGCATTGCTGCCAATAGGGTTACCCATGCCGGACTGGTCGAAGGTGATAAGCCAGACGAAAAAAGTACCTTGGTCGAAAGAGTGACCATCTTTCACCGTAAAAATACAACCGTCAAGAAATGTGGACATGGGTTCAATTGGGGTAAAATTTTCCGGAGGTCAAATAGTCCCCCATTCGGTTCTCCGGGCGGGGACTACTTCAGGGAACCCATGCCAAAGGCTCAAACACAGGGACATGTTCCTAGGTGCATGGAATGTTAGGACTTTATACAATAGCGGGGCACTAGAGATATTAACGCGGGAATTAGATAAATCGCCCTGGGATATAGTCGCTTTACAGGAAGTTCGGTGGCCAGGAGAAGGTAGTCAGGAATCAGGAAGCTTTGCATTATACTACGGGGGTGCAGAAAGACCTGCATTTGGAACGGGCTTTTTTTTAGTCAGAAGGAGGATCTTATCCGCTATCCGAGATATTAAGTTTGTTAGTGATAGGGTATCATACATAATTCTAAAGGGTAAACGACATGATTTTATAAATGTGAATGTACATGCCCCCACAGAAGATAAAGATGACAAGATCAAGGATGAGTTCTATGAAGAATTGGAATGCTTATTTGATAGCCTTTCACGATATCATATGAAAATTATCTTAGGAGATTTTAATGCAAAAGTGGGGCGGGAAGATATATTCAAACCAACAATAGTCAAATTCAGTCTTCATGAAGATAGTAACGACAACGGGGTTAGATTAGTCACATTTGCCACATCAAAGAATCTCATTGTTAAGAGCACAATATTTCGGCATAAGGATATTCATAAATACACCTGGACGTCTCCAGATGGAGAAACTCGGAACCAGATAGATCATGTATTAGTGGATAAACGCTGGCACAGTAGCATCGTCGATGTTAGATCAGTAAGAGGGACAGACTGGAATTCAGATCATCATCTGGTCAGAGTGAAAATCAGACAACGGCTATCGCTTGTGAGAGGAACAAACGCTAAAGATGATTCTGTAAAATTTGAATTAAAAAACTTGAAAAATGCGGCAAGAATACCAAATCAAAATTGCTAATAGATTTGAAGTACTGGAATCTTCAGATGACAATGTGGCAAAGGCAGAAAAAACTTATATAAATAAAGAATGGGAGGCTATAAGAGATACTATTAAATTGTCAGCATCAGAAAGCATTGGTTGTTTAAAAAAAGAGGCAAAACAAGAAATGGTTTGATGAGGAATGTGCCGACATTGTAAAGAAAAGAAAGCTAGCAAAAATGAAATGGTTACTCGAGCCATATGAGGTAAATTTAGAGCAATTGGGTAGTATCAGACGGGAAACCACCAAGTTACTAAAGAGTAAAAAGAGGGAATATTTGAGAGAGAAGATTAATGATCTTGAAATGAATGCAAAAAATAGGAACATTAGAGAATTATATCAGGGAATTAGTATATAGAGAAGAAAGGGTTTCAGGTCAGGCTAGAACAAACATAATTCGGAATGAAAATGGGGATATGATTGCAGATTCCAGGAGTATATTAAATAGATAGAAAAGTTACTTTAATCAGCTATTAAATGTACATACAGAACAGGACATTGAGGAGGATAATTTACAGACAGCAGAAATGCTAGTAGCAGAGCCAAGTGCATTAGAGGTTGAAATGGCGATTGAAAAATTGAAGATGTATAAAGCATCAGGTTCAGATGAGATCCCAGCAGAACTGATAAAATCAGGGGGAGAAAAATTGATGGACAAGATACGGTGGTTGTTTAGTATGATTTGGGAAAAAGAAGCTCTTCCAGATGAATGGAAGGAATCAATTATCGTACCAATTTATAAAAAAGGAGATAAAACTGATTGCAACAACTACAGGGGCATTTCATTACTTTCAACTTCGTACAAAATTCTAACAAATATATTAGTAAGCAGACTTACTCACTATATTGATGACATTCTAGGAGATCGTCAATGTGGATTTAGAAGAAACAGGTCTACAACAGATCATATTTTTAATATAAGACAGATTTTAGAAAAGAAATGGGAATATAATGGTATTGTAGATCAACTATATGTAGACTTCAAAAAAGCATATAATAATAATAATAATAATAATAATAATAATAATAATAATAATAATAATAATAATAATAATAATAATAATAATAATAATACTTTATTTATTCTGGCAGAGTTAAGGCCATAAGGCCCTCTCTTCCACTCAACCAGCACAAATACAAATAAATATTCGATAAATATAGATATACACTATACACAATTAAGAGGGAGAAGTTATATAGTATCCTGCTGGAGTTCGTAATTCCTAAAAAGTTAGTTAAACTTATACGAATGTGTCTAAATGGCACAAAGAGTAGGGTGCGTGTAAGCAAACAGTTTTCGGACACTTTTGAAATCCAGAATGGGTTGAAGCAAGGAGATGCACTATCTCCTCTACTATTTAATTTTGTACTAGAGCATGCCATTAAGTCTTTAGAGAATGAGGAAGGCTTACAACTCAATGGTATTAATAAGCTGTTAGTTTATGCTGATGATGTAGTATTGTTGGCCGATAGCGAGGAGATACTAAAGAACAACACGCACACACTATTGAGTAATACTAAGAAATTAGGACTGGAAGTAAATATCAATAAAACTACATATATGGTCACACGTAGAAATTCATTATATAATGGAAATGGACAGCTAATGACAAATGAGGGAAATTTTGAGGAAGTGGCTGAATTCAAATACCTAGGAACAATGATCACAAATAGGAATGAGATGCACAAAGAAATTAAACATAGGCTCAATTCTGGAAATGCATGCTATTATGCATTGCAGAGACTCTTGATGTCCCAACTCCTTTCAAAAAACGTTAAACTGAAAATATATAAAACTATTATTCTACCAGTTATATTATATGGGTGCGAATCATGGACTCTTAACTTTAAGAGAGGAAAGGAGATTACAAGTATTTGAGAATAAAGTACTTAGGAAAATTTTTGGACCAAAGAGAGATGAACAGACAGGTGAATGGAGAAGACTACATAACAATGAATAAGAACAGTTAAGTCTAGTAGACTGCGATGGGCAGGACATGTTGCGCGTATGGGGAATGAAAGACTTGCATGGAAGCTTCTTGTAGGAAAGCCAGAGGGAAAACGCCCAGTTGGTAGACCAAGAATGAGGTGGGAGAATAACATTAACTATGATTTGAGGGAAGTAGATTATACAGGGAATGATTGGAAAACATTAGCTCAGGATAGGGATGTATGGAGAGCTTATGTCCGTGCGGCCATGAACCTACGGGTTCGATAGTGCCAGTAAGTAAGTAAGTATTATTATTATTATTATTATTATTATTATTATTATTATTGCTTTACTCGGTGAGCTGTTGTGAAACCATTCCCATTAATAGAATTGCGGATATGCGAAATTTAACATTCGATTTATCAGTGCCACACCCTTCCACTCTTATATTTTTTGAACACTCTGTAGTAAAATGAATAAGGAAAGAGCATTTCTTAGTAAAAGCAAAGGAACAAACGCTGGAAGTCTTCGTAACTTAATTCAAGGAAGCTTCAAATTTCCCTTAGCGGAGGTAAATGTATGTTTGTTCACATGAGAGTTCCTACTTATCCGGATTCTGCATTGCTACCAATGTTACGTCTGGAATACTTCATTTATCCCGTAATTCCGTGCAATGAATTAGTTAAAGCACTGAGATTTACTCGACGAGAATGTTTGTTTATTCCATTACCAGCAACATTTATTTCACTCTAACCTTCCTGATAATTTCTTGATCATTTTGTTATTGTATGCAGAATTTTTTAGAATAAGTTTATCTCTACTGTATAGGATAATGATATTCAAAAGCTTCACTTACAACTATTTTAGATAATGGTCTTCTCTATAGTGAAACTTAGGCTTTTTGTTGTACAGGGTTATTCAAAAAGAAGGAACAGACTTCAAACATTTATATCTTCCAAACTACTAAAAATAGAAACACAATTACAACATTCCTAGAAAGAGAAAAGTTCAACTTTCACTGTTTTATGCATTGAATATGAATACCATGTGTTACACGACAAATATCAAAACGGAGGCTCATTTCTTGCACACACGATTCATCTGGTCTCCAGTTACCGAATTCACAGCTTCAACAATTCGATGTCGCAGATTTTCAAAAGTGTCAGGCATAGGAAGGATAAAAACACGGTCTTGTACGTAAAACCCACAGATAAAAATCTCGCAAGTCTGGTGACCTGGGAGGCCACCGGCGATGATATTGATCTTCTGCTCCTCCTCCTCCAATCCAACGTCCTGGAATGGTGTTATTCAGGTAACACCCGACGTGGTTAGACGTGATCGGAAATTCAAACTCTTCTCTTTCCAGGAACGTTGTAATTGTGTTCATATGTTTTGTAGTTTGGAAGAAATAAATGTTTGAAGTCTGTTCCTTCTTTCTGAATAGCCCTGTATAAGTGACTCATTGCCACTATCGAACCCGCAGGTTCATGATTGCGCTGACACAAGCTCTACATACATCCCTATCTTGATCCAGTGCTTTTCAATCACCTCCTGTATAATCTACTTCCCTCACATCATGGCTGACATTATTCTCCTATCTCATTATTGTTTTACCAACTGGACGTTTATCCCTCTGACTGTCTTACAAAAAGCTTCCCTCTTTCATTTCCCATTCGTGCTATATGTCCTGCCCATCGAAGTCTATGAGACTAAACTGATCTTATTGTATCTGGCTTCTTAAAAATACCACATATCTCATTGTTATACTCTTCTCCATTCGCCTGTATTTGCTCCAAAATTTTTTCTAAGAAATTTATTCTCAAATACTCGTAATCTCCTTTTCTCCTTTAAAGTAAGAGTCCATGTTTCATATCCATGTAATATAAATGTGAGACTAACAGTTTTACATATTGTCAGTTTAACGTATTTTGAAAGGAGATGGGACGACAAGAGTCCCTGTAATGCATAATAGAATGCATTTCCGGAATTAAGTCTATGTTTTATTTCTTTGTACATCTCATTCGTGTTTGTAATTATTGTTCCTAGGTATTTGAATTCAGCCACTTCCTCAAAATGTATCCCATTTGTAATTACTTACTTATTTACTCACTCACTGGCACTGTAGGTTCATGGCCGCGCGGACATAAGCTCTCCATACATCCATATCCTGAGCTAATGCTTTCCAATCATACCCTGTATAATCTACTTCCCTCAAATCATAGTTAATGTTATTCTCCCACCTCATTCTTGGTCTACCAACTGGGCGTTTTCCATCTGGCTTTCCTACAAGAAGCTTCTGCCCATCGCAGTCTACGAGACTTAACTATTCTTAATATATCTGGCTTCCTATAAAGACCATGTAGTTCATTGTTATGTAGTCTTCTCCATTCACCTGTCTGCTCATCTCTCTTTGGTCCAAAAATTTTCCTAAGTACTTTATTCTCAAATACTTGCATTTGTAATTAGCTGTCCATTTATATTATGTATTTGTTATTGCATACATTGTGGAATATTTTTATATAAGATTATATCTACTGTAGAGGATAATACTATTTAAAGTTTCACATGAATGTTTTAATTAATAAAGCATTTCTTATAATAACGATTAAATTAACATGTGTTAAGTATTAATATTATTTTTAGTTTGTTGCATTATTTTGAGGAAATAGGTAAGGTTTATTCACCATTAGATTGTGATGATCTCCATATTACAACTTGGGTTTTTTGTTGTATCCAGGAACTTATTATTTTTGAAAATGTTATGTGTCTAGGGACAAAGATTATGGTGAAGACACTATATCCTCTGTTATCAATTTGTTGTTCTAGGTTTTCAGAGTGTTGTCGAGTTCTCCTGTGGGGAGGGAAGGAAATTTGTCTGCCTCACTCTGTGATAAAGTAACTCCCATATCTCTGAAAGTAATACGTTCTTGGAGAGGGTAATGCAATCCGTTGTATCAGCAGTAGTTTGGGGAATGCGTGTCTCCTTATTCACATTTTCTAGAAGATTCTTTACGTCAACCAACAGATAACTTATTTTTTATTTTTTCTATTCCTTCTTGTAAAATGAAAGGTTTCTCTTGAAACATGCATAGGCATTCTCTCTTTTCAACGTCGATGATTGATACTGGATACCATAGCACTTATCAAATTGCTTTCGATAAAATTCTGTATATATATTAACTGTCTGACCTTGCTTTGTCCGGGTATTTATTTATCTCAACGGTCTTGTCACAATCTGCTTCTAAGTGACTCCGAAAACTAGCATTCGACACTAATATTGAACAAATTGGAAAATGTTCTCACTCTCGCCCCCTCCCCGTACAGGGTATTGTAGGTCGAATGTGACATCGGGACTGACACCAATGCTATTAGCTGCCTTTAAAATATGGAGCCGACATTAATATAGGTCTTTTCGATTTTATTTACATGTCAATTGCTCTAATCTCCTCCTCGGGGTGATAAGATGTCTTAACCCCATAGTAACTTTACCAGACTGTTAGTTCTATCTTAAAGATAGAACAACAATACACTGTCTAGTTCTCTTATTTAAGATCCTACATACCTCGACTCCCAATTATTTAGCCTCTCGTTTCCAGTATCTATCCTCCAATCATAATTCAAAAACACGATCACAACATAATCTATTGCTTAATATACCGCAATACAGGACATCCCATCACTCGTCGTCATATACTATCTTCACTTCTCGCAACTGGAATATTCAACCAAAAGAAATCAGGAGCTGCAGGACGTTGGCATCCTTTAAAATAAATCTGAATTTATAGTTCCTCTAACCTTGCCTTGATCAGCACCCGAGTAAGTTACATATATTAATAGGCGTTTTTCGTTTAATTTATCATATTATTGTTAATATTGTTATTATTATGTTTATCGTTTATATGTTGTTTGTAAATTGCATTTACATCACTACTTTTTATCCCTTTGCAATTAGTACAGTGCATAATCCATACTGTAAAATGTATTTGTATATTTGTTTGCAAGAGAAGACCTTATGGCCTTAATTCTGCCAGAATAAATAAAAAATATTATTATTATGTATTTTTTAATTGGGAATATTCCACAATAGAGTGTCTCTACTTTCAACCCAAAGTGATTTGTCGCCAGAGGTTCCTGTCAATAGCATCTTCTTCCCTCAGATATCTAGCTTTCATACTGTTCCTCACTCCATGCATCCAAAGTTCTCTAAGTCTGCCTCTTCCACTTACTCCATTAACCTTCCAATTAAGGACCTTCTTTGGTATTCTCTCTTCTTCCATTCTTATAAGGTGTCCATACCATTTCAAAAATATTTATTATTATTATTATTATTATTATTTTTATTGCGGATGAGCCCATGTAGGACTACGCAAAGTACTTAGAGGCGTTTCCTTTGAGCCCAAATATTATTATTATTATTATTATTATTATTATTATTATTATTATTATTATTATTATTATTATTATTATTATCATCATCATTATTGTTGTTACCAAGTTTGGTTGAAATTGCCCCTGGCGTTCCAGAGTTATGTTGAAACATACGAGTAGTAGCCTATTTTATAATTTCACCCCACTCTCAACATTTTAGAGATGCTAGGGATCTGTTACTTCATACAGCTATTTTTACAGATTTTAATTAATATGTGTACCAAGTTAAATTATATAATAATAATAATAATAAATGTGCACTCAGGTTGAGCATTAGTGCTGGTTTAGTCTTTGCTGTAGTCTGTGAAGCCCCCGAAACATATGTTCGACAAAAACAACCCTAAGAGGAAGACATATCTCAATGGTAAATACTAACAGTCAATGATGATGGTGCAATATCTACAATAACTCCACGTGAATTTCAGATGTTTTCCAGAAGCTAAATATATATTTACCACCGACATCTATGTGTTTTCTGGGAGCTGCCTTATGTCATGGCATATTCATGCCTTTCAGCTGAAACCTACAGTGACATTGGCAAGTTTATTGTGGCCTCCTGATCAAGTATATTTTGAACCCATTTCATATAGAAATGTTGAAAATGAAGCCAAAGATCTAAGAAGGATGGATTCAGAACCTTGATGGATTCAGAAAACAGATCTACTTTCATGAATTATTCTGGAGTTTAAATTATATGTAAGCCTATATAACTAACTAACTAACTCACTGGCACTATCGAACCCGTAGGTTCATGGCCGCGCGGACATAAGCTCTCCACACATCCATATCCAGAGCTAACGTTTACCAATAATTCCCTACATAATCTACTTCCTCAAATCATATTTAATGTTATTCTCCCACCTCATTCTTGGTCTACCAACTGGGCGTTTTCCCTCTGGTTTTCCTACAAGGAACTTCCATGCACGCCTTTCATTCCCCATACGTGCAGCATGTCCTACCCATCACAGTCTACGAGACTTAACTGTTCTCATTATATCTGGCTTCCTACAAAGACCATGTAGTTCATTGTTATGTAGTCTTCTCCATTCACCTGTCTGTCTATCTCTCTTAAGTCCAAAAATAAATCCTTAAGAACTTTATTCTCAATTACGTAATCTCCTTTCGCATGTTTCACATCCATATTATATAACTGGTAGAATAATTGTTTTAAATATTTTTCAGTTTAATATTTTTTGAAAGGAGTTGCGTAGTCAAGAGTCCCTCTAATGCATAATAGCACGCATTTTCAGATTTGAACCTATGTTTAATTTATTTGTGCATCTCATTCCCATTTGTGAATATTGTTCCTAGGTATTTGAATTCAGACATTTCCTCAAACCTTCCCTCATTTGTCATTAGCACTTCATTTCCATTATATAATGTATTTCTATGTGTAGCCATATATTTAGTTTTATTGATATTTACTGCCAGTACCAATTTCTTAGTGTTACTCAATAGTGTGTGTGTGTTCGGCTTTAGTATCTCCTCGCTATCGCCCAATTGTAGCACATGTATTAGCATAAACCAACAGCTTATTAATACCATTGAGTTGTAAGCCTTCTTCATCCTCTAAAGATTTTATGGCATGCTCTAGTACATGTAGGCCTATATGTGAAATCTATTTATCAAGTAAGAAATTGGATATGAACATATCCTTAAGAAGTTACACAATTTAAGGAGATTCTTTAAATACCATTTTACAACGCAATAAATATAATTACCGAAATATTTTGCTCAGACGATAGGATTCGAGACTCTTGTTCAAGATTTCAAATCTCGAGTCTATCACAAGTTCATTACCACAAACATTAAATACTCCACATTCCATTAAAACATTAATATTCAATGAATTTGTACAATTTACATAGATACGTGCAGTAACAGACTCAAGATCACACAGCCCACATCCCAATATCATGTAGGCGCTAAGACCAAAGACGTGGAAGCGCCTCAAAATTAAAAAAATAAATAAACACAATCTTAGTGCTATAATCAAACTTCAGAGCAAAAAGAATTTTGCCAATTTCCGTTAGGAGGGAGATTTGCTAAATTTAATATATCTAATAATTACATATTTTAACACAGATTAATTGTAAAACAACTGAGTATCAAATATGAGCCAAAGCCTAATTTTCAACGAATTCCGAAGAAATGTAGTAATTGAGATTGTCCCATGACAATTTTTTAAAATAATTTTTATCAAACGCGCACACTAACCCATACCCATATATAAAACATATGTATGTCTACTGGATGATCTTAATTGCGACCCTCACTTCCAATAATAATAATTTATTTTAAATTTAATATAATTGCATACTGTTGCGCAATCTATTTTAATACAGTGCCCTTTTGCATGGAGGCTGTTTCCGATGATCTGGTAGCTTCTACGCATCCGCACTTATTATTGAAGTCAGAGTCCTTTGTTCTTAAATGTGCAAGTCACTGCCTAATTTTGTTTGGACCTGGTTGGTAAATATTCTCTTCTATAGGAGGTGTTAATTAATTATGCAATTTTCTAATTGGTTATTATGTTATATCATATACGGTTGTGTTCACTCAGGGCTGCCACCTTAATTCACATGTAATTTGGAACTTTCCAGAAGCTTGGTTTTAAAGTCTTTATGTACGATTGCATTTGTTCCAGGCTTCAGATGAAGGGTAATAGTTCGCCTGGTCCTCCAATTTTCTTAATTTCATTTAACTGCTGTGAGCTCAGTAGTCGGGCTCGTTCCATCCTACATATATCTCATGTCTTTTAACGCTCCTTTACAAACACAGCCACACACACACACACACACACACACACACACACACACACACACACACACACACACACACACACACACACACACACACACACACACACACACACACACACACACACACACACGCACGCACGCACACACGCACGCACGCAACGCACGCACGCACGCACGCAACGCACGCACTCACCGCACGCCACTCACGCACGCACGCACATCACACACACACACACACACACACACACGCACGCACGCACGCACGCACGCACGCACGCACGCACGCACGCCCGCACGCACGCACGCAACGCACGCACGCACAGCACGCAACGCACGCACGCACGTCACGCACGCACGCACGCACGCACGCACGCACGCACGCACGCACGCACGCACGCACGCACGCACGCACGCACGCCCGCCCGCACGCACGCACGCACGCACGGCACGCACGCACGCACGCACGCACGCACGCACGCACGCACGCACCGCACGCACGCACGCACTCACGCACGCACGCACGCACGCACCCACGCACGCAACGGCACTCACGCACGCACGCACGCACGCACGCACGCACGCACGCACCCACGCACGCACCACGCACGCACGCACGCACGCACGCACGCACGCACGCACGCACGCACGCACGCACGCACGCACGCACGCACGCACGCACGCACGCAGCACGCACGCACGCACGCACGCACGCCGCACGCACGCACGCACGCACGCACGCACACACACACACACACACACACACACACACACACACACACGCGCCTTATTTCTGTTAACGCTCAAGCTACCACAGATTTTTTTTTTTGTAATCAAACTTAGAACTTTACAAGTAAGATCGAATTCATTAACTAGCAAATGACTCCATTAGGGGTTAGTGTGAAGCGGAATTAAGAAAAAAACACTCTAGCGACCACAATCTTCACTTTTTTGCATCCAAACTAGGCACATGACATTCAAATAAAATGAGAAACATAATGTCCGAAAATCACTGAAATTGTATCATTAGAAGTAGGGATTTATATGAAAGCCGACATTTAAAAATCGTTTTAAAGACTTCCATTTTTTTCGCAACGAGATCAGGCATATAACATTTAAATAGGTAAAGTAAGATAGGGTTAATTAATCAAGAAAATCGGTCTCTTAGGTGTGGGGTTAACTTACATGCTGAAATTTTAATGTGAACATTTTCAACGGAGTAGTGGTAGAAATTTTCTTGCAATGAGACTTGGTATATACGATTTAAATTTCGAAAGAAAGCTATATTAATAATAATAATAATAATAGCAATAATAATAATAATAGCAATAATAATACTAGTAATAATAATAATTATAATAATAATAATAGCAATAATAATAATAGCAATAATAATAATAATATTAATAGCAATAATAATAATAATAATAATAATAATAATAATAATAATAATAATAATTAAAGATTTATTTAAGCTGGATGAGTTAAGAATATTCCATAAATCAACAATTTTGAACTATTAAAGAGTGGAGATTAACGTGAAATCTAAAATTTTATGAAAATTGATTCGCCTAGTAGTGGCTGCAATTTATATTTCTCTCATCGAAACTGAATAAATATGATTTAATAACAACAGACGGCTCCGTGGCACAAACAGTTAGACGCTCGCCTCTCACCGCTGGGGTCCCGAGATCGAGTCTAGGTCGCTCCATGTGGGTATCGTGGTGAACGAATCGGAGCTTGGGCAGGTTTTTCTCGGGGGTTTCTCCCGTTTTCCACTGTCACAATTTCATTCTACCATTTCTCAATACTCATCTCATCCGTTTCATTTCGTTCATCTTTCCATGTGATGGTGTGTAATACATGGTAGGCCGGCACCCTTGTCATTCACAGACCTCCATATAAGGGGCTTCATCTCATCTCATTCCTCGTCCCGACTCTGAGTTAGACACGAGTTGAGGATATTAATTAACAAAAGACCAGCAAAATCCGGCCGTAAATTGGAGTTGCTGAAGAATTCCCGTAATTTACCCACCTCTTGCGTGATAGACATTTTGAAATTGAAATTAGAATCAAAATGGTGGTTAATATTCGGACCAGTTCTGTTATTTAAATATTTTGGTATTGCTAGGGTTAATATTAATATACTTAATTTGTATTTTTTTACAATTAGGCTTGTTTGCTTTTTAATTTATTAAACACGAAACATATTGCATTTTCTTGTTGGCATAAAGTTTTCTTACTCGGGATTGCGCTTTGATCCTGTCTGCGGTGCCGTACAATACATTGCGGGGGCTTTGTAGCATTAGTCCTGCTTGGACACAGGACCACAAGTTCTGTTGACCGTTCAGTATTTCACCTTGTGGACGTAACACAAACTGTTTCACAAATTTATATCATGTTATTTAAAGGAAAACACCTTAATACAATTTGTTTCCTGTATTAGAAGAAGCAATAAATTGATTCTACTTAAAATGAGCTTGTTGTTTCGATTTTGAACAGTCCCGAGCTAAGTTTCAATTATACTGTAAATAAACTTGCATAAGACATTACTTCTCCGATACAGTCTATTGAGGGAACCGTGTTGCCACTTGTACTCGCCATATGACTGAATTGTGTACCGAACTATCATCAATAGAAACATTATTCTTAGGTAACATCGTATTTTACGAAATAAGACTGAATTCAAGATAACATGGTAACAATAATTAGGAACTTTCTCCATTTCTTATTTATTAGTGACAGAAAAAATGATCAGAAAGATTGAGGTGTTAGAAAATAAAATAGACGACTTAGAACAATACCAGAGACGTCAATGCCTCAGGATTTTTGGTGTAAAAGAAGAGGCCGGGGAGGACACTGACCAGAAAGCCATCGAGGTAGCCAAAAAAATCGGTGTCGATTTATCAGTGACTGACATTGACAGAAGTCACCGTGTTGGTGTTAGTAATGCTGAAAGACCGCGGGCTATAATAGTGAAATTTGTTAGTTACCGCAAGCGCAGTGAAGTTTTTCTAAGCAAGAAAAAGTTGAAAGGAAGTGGGGTCACTGTTCGCGAGGACCTAACGAAGTGTCGCTATCGCCTGCTACAAGAGAGTATACAGAAATACGGTATTCAAAATGTATGGACAATGGACGGTGCCGTCATAGCTAAAGTGAATGGCGAAAAACGCAAAATTAGATCTTCTACGGATATCAACTAGATAGGACCTGAGTGTAAAATATGTTTACTTTGTCTTTTCTTTGCTAACAATTATATTGTTAATTTATTTCTAATTTAGGTAAGTTTTAAGTTTATTATTTTTTATTTAGGACAACTTACTTGTTTTATTTTAATTTAAGTTCTTTGTTTAGCTAAATTATTTTAATTTTATTAGAGTTATTACAGTACATAGTTTATTTTTACTTTCTGCTATTGGCAACATTGAGCTGACAAATGAAGACATGTTTGCAACCTCTGACTCACTCACCTTCTCCAATCACCCTCTTATTGTGCAGACAACTTTTAACGCAGGTAGCAACATTCCTCAATCCCAACCATCCCCTCCAACAACAAATACTACTAGTCTACTTAAGAATGCATTTTCTATTGATAAATCATCACTTAAAATCGCTCACGTAAATTCACAAAAGCATTCTGTCCCACTTTGATGAGTTTGAAACCATATTTTCATCTCTTGGACTGAGCGCCATTTTAATTTCGGAAACCTGGCTCACCCCTTCCATACCTTCGTCCCTTGTTCACCTAGACGGATATACATTGCTCAGAAATGACAGAATAGATAAAAGAGGTGGAGGAGTTTGTGCCTTTATATCAAATGAGCTTAATCCAAGAATTGTCCACAAGTCCCCTTCTGTATATTCCGCCTCGCCCCGAGTTCTTATTCGTAGAAATTCAAGCCAGTCTAAAAAAATGTCTCTTATGCATTGTATACAAACCTCCAAAAATAAGGCACCTTTCGGATCTAGAAAACGCTCTGAACGATTCATTACCTCATTATGAACACGTTATTGTCGCAGGCGATTTTAATACAAATCTTCTTCAGACTGACTCACCAGCCATACAACTTAAAAATATGTTCCAAAGCTTAAATATGACAATTGTTCCTTTCTCTGCCACACATCATACTGCTAATACCGACACTCTACTGGACTTAATAGTGACTACACATCCACAAAAAGTACTGTCATATGGACAAATTCCTGCTCCCGGCATATCTGCTCATGACATTGTATTCGTAGAATACTCACTCCAATGTCCTAAAAGACGCTCTAAATTGATTACGTACAGAAATTTACAAAACATAGACGATACTAAACTAAAATCAGACGCTTTAGAACTACCTTGGTACACAATATGGAATCTTAGATCAGTTGATGAAAAGTAGACACATTTAATACACTGATATTACAACTATATGATAGACATGCACCAGTAAAAACCCGAACGATTTTTTCCGCCCCCCTGCACCCTGGATGAATGACTCAATAACGTGAACTTATTTCAAAACGAGACAAAGCATACCGAACATACAGACGTACATAAAAATGACGAGAACTGGCAACTGTACAAACAACTTAGAAACACAACTCCACACAACTATACGCAATGCCAAACTACGACACGCCCACAGTATAATCGGACCTGAAATAAGTGCACGGGACACTTGTCGAAATCTCCGTGCAATGGGACTTAGACAGTTGAATCCCTCAACTGACTCTATAGACATTTCTGGTAGATGACTTAAATGAACATTTATACCTCAATAACCCATTACACCTCCAGACAACAATACTAAAACAGACATTCTTAAAAGACTTAATCCCCATCCTCCCCCCCATATAGGAAGAGATAAATTTCACTTTAGCGACATTTCGCCTATAGACGTTACAAAGCACTCAAGCGGATTAAATCCAATGCAACAGGAACAGATACCAGCAGCATTTTGTTTAATGCTAAATAAAATCATTGAACATTATACTACCCACAGTGACTCCTATTTTTGATTAATGCTTTCCCCTTATAACTTTTCAATCTATCTTCCCTACTGTATGGAAACAGTCTAGAGTTCGGCCTATACCAAAAATAAGTACACCTGCTAACTGTAATGACTACCGACCGATTAGCATCCTTCCGACATTATCTAAAGCCCTGGAACATATTGTACATAAGCAAATGACTGAATATCTCCAAGAAAATCACCTCCTTGATCCTTATCAATCCGGCTTTAGATATGGTCATAGCACAACCACAGCTTTGCTAAAAATTACTGAAGATATTCGTGAGGAAGCCGTGGACAGACGTCAATTGACTCCTTTAACCTTACTTGACTTCAGCAAAGCTTTTGACACAGTAGACCACGACTTACTTATGATAAAGCTCAAGCACCTACACTTGTCTGACAGCGCTGTATCCTGGTTCGACTCATACCTGCACGGTCGTCAACAATACGTTTCATTAAACTCTAGATCTTCGTCTTGGCGCAACGTGCCGGCTGGAGTCCCCCAGGGCAGTGTTCTCGGACCTCTTCTTTTCTCAATCTACATAAATGACTTGCCAACTGTACTAAAGCACTGCCGTTATCACCTCTACGCTGATGATCTCCAAATTTACCTACATTCACCTCCTCATTCTCTCTATAACAGCTTGACAAAAATGAATGACGATCTCATATCCATCTTTAACTGGTCTTCAAGTATCGGTCTAAATCTAAATCCTAACAAGTCACAAGTAATTCTAATGGGACAACAAAGACTGCTTACAACCTTTGACATATCTACACTACCAAACATTACTATAAATAATATAATCATCCCTTATTCTTCTTCAGTAATAGATCTTGGACTACATCTAGACGCAAATTTAACCTGGCAAACACAAGTGAAACACATATGTAAAAAGACTTTCTCCATCTTACATTATCTTAGACGTTTAAAGAATTTTCTCCCAGTTTCGTTAAAACAAATCCTTGTGCAGAATCTTGTGTTACCACACTTCGATTATTGTGACATTATATATAATGATCTAAACTATGACTTGTCGCAGAGACTGCAGCGTGTTCATAATGCTTGCGTTCGATTCATTTTTCAATATCCGCCGTTATGACCATATTTCCGAACACTTTAATAACCTCTCTTGGCTCCGTCTTACTGACAGACGTAAATTGCACTCTCTTTCACTACTTTTCAAGCTTCTGAATTCCTACATCCCTACTTACCTGGCGTCTAGATTTGAGAAGTTATCCTCTTACCACAATATTGACACTAGATCACAAGATAGCAGTCTGCTAACAATTCCTCTTCATAGCACTTCCTCCTATTCTACTTCCTTCACAGTAGCCTCTGCCCGCTCCTGGAATCTCCTTCCTCAAGATATCAGGGGTTGCCGCACACTTGGTACCTTTAAGTCACGCTTATACAGTTACCTGTTGTCTAATAATTAATTTTTCTCTATTTATTTAATTTTATACTATGTCATTAATCTTTTCCTGTTTTTTATATATATTGTACATATTATATATTTAATTCGTTAAATTTAGAGTAAATCAAAATACATTATAAATATTAATTGTATTGTATTCATAACTTGTAATCGTTTATATATATATTGTAATTTAGATTTAAGACTATTTTTTGTTTGTATTTTTTTTTAAACCTGGTTGAGTGGTAGACAAGGCCTTAAGGCCTTAACTCTGCCAGGTAAAATAAAGCTATTATTATTATTATTATTATTATTATTATTATTACCTTATTAAGAGGTTTTTCGCTTTTTCCACGATGTCGATTGATATCCTTTACTTATAATTTCATTACGAGCAGAATTTATGCTCCAGCTGACTCACCTGTAACTTCTATTATTTTCACTACATCTTCAATGGCTAATGTAGGATTTTTTCACTAAGCTGTTTGAAAACATTCAAAATATTTTTTTCTCTCCGCTTTTCAAATTTTTTATTTTCCAATGTTTTAAGAAACTATACAAAAGTGGCCATTTTGAAACAATTAAAAATCCAACGTATTCTGAATTGCGCGTGCCTAGGAATAAAACAATGCTTATTTAATCTATTAATATTGTAATTATATAGGCTATATTTAAAATTCACCTATATAACTTACATAGACATATTTGTATTATATTTAATTTTCCTTACTTTGAGTATTAGATAGGAAACTACATTTTCTTACACGCTCAAATGTAGTACCGTTATTCGACCAATAGAAATGCAGTCGTACATTTGTTTTGTTTACATTATAACTGGAAATTAGCTCGGAAGAGGTCCATTCATCCATAGTAACTATGCCCGAGGGCAGGTCTTTTACTGCAATCATAGAATTTTTATGCTATGCTTTGCAGCTTTACTAGGGAATTGTAGGTGCGGTAGCTTCGATTCTGGAAACTATACAGAAATTACTTAGTACTGGAATCATGTCTTGTGTGCATAATGTGTAATCGATTACGCTCCCCCCATTTTTATTAATAAATGTCAGTTCTCCATTTTTATCTTCCCCATATTTCCCGTTCAAAATTTCAAGTTCAAATGCATCGCAAAAAGCTAACAATTGATTTCCTTCTGAATTTATAATTTTATCTTTACTGCTCCTATCCTCACCTCGTGTTTCAATATCATCTGTTTTTAAAGTGATATTTTATCTATATAGTGCATGAATGTCAACATATACCGCTTGCGGGAATTAATATAAAAACATTTGTTGCAATTTATTATACCACCAAAAAAATAAACCACTGTTTGCACTTTCTTAAATGTATTTTTTCCCAGAAAAATATAATTGTCATATTTACGTCATAGGACATCAGAAATGAATTAATATACAGTTTGATGTTTTTCATTTTTTTCCCACTAGAGTGCATTCTTACAATATTGCGTTCCTTTGGCAATAAATAATATGATCAGGTTGCAGTGACGAACAAAAGAAGCAAATGAAGAGTACCAATCGTTTTTCATTTGTTTTCAAACATCGCCGTTTACATTAAATATACAAATATTTTAAAATAACTATATTTAAAAAATGATTTGTGAGTAAACAGCTTAATTTTATTCGTTAAATAGTCCTAACAAATGCCACTCTTGATTTCCAAATTCTCTAGATAAATTATTTGGAAATCACTCTTGGCATTACTTATGATAAAGATAATAACTTATTGTATTAATTAACCTTCTCAAGGTAATTCACCAACGCATTAAACTATAGTTAACAGATATTAAATGTACACACAATTACACGTTTGATTAAAGATACTGCTATTAACAATTATCAGATTGCAAAGAAATTTAATTTTGTTTAACTCATTTTCAGTGTCGAAATACATCGACTACTATAGATTTTCAACTCAATTATGTTGAATTCGAAGTTATGAGCTGATACTAATGATTTTAATAATAATAATAATAATAATAATAATAATAATAATAATAATAATAATGGTAACAATAATGATATAGTAATGAACAATAATAATATAATTTCAGATAATGGTCCATATATCTGATTTTAATATCTTAAACTAGCTAATACCCGGTGTGCGCTGCTACGCCTAAATATTTTTTTTAAATGTCTAGTTGAATAAGTAGAAGGAAAAATAATTATTAATTTTATATCGTAATTATTTTTAGACACCCAGTGGTGATTACCGGCGTTGCCCCGGAATATACTTATCCCGATCTACTTGGTATCAATGATCTGAAAGACAAAAATGGTTATAATGAGTTTTTGGTGAAAGATAGACATATGTTGTCGCAGACGTTTTTTGTATAGCCCTACTTTTTTGAGATATTTAATTCTGTGTACATTAATCTGTTGTATGTGTTATGGTTTAGGCAGCGTAAGCCATTTAAGCATCCAAAAAGCTACTTTTTTAGTGCATCGATGTTTTTTTTAGCTCTGGTCCTGTAGTACGTATCGTTATATGTTCATCATC
Organism: Diploptera punctata; assembly: GCA_030220185.1. Taxonomy (NCBI): domain Eukaryota; kingdom Metazoa; phylum Arthropoda; class Insecta; order Blattodea; family Blaberidae; genus Diploptera; species Diploptera punctata. Next base: position 520,094 of record JASPKZ010004201.1, on the reverse strand, counting down.
ATCATCTTAAGGCACAACGACTTCAAAAGTGAAAGTTTTGGCCTTCTGAACAATCATCCTCCATGCCAATCTGTCTCTTGCCATATTCAAATTAGTCACTTTCATTTCCCTTAGATCGTTCATTGTGTCATCCTCCCATCTGATCTTTGGTCTTCCTACAGCTCTGCCTCCTATAGGTTTCCATTTGTTGAGTTTTTTGACCAGCCTCTGATCATCCATTCTTATCAAATGTCCAAGCCTACCAATTCTGAGAGATCTTATATGGTTTACTATGTTCTGATTGTTGATTAATTTGTTTAGTTCGTTATTTGTTTTGATTCTCCAACAGTTATCAGTTCCTCTACTTGGTCCAAATATTCTTCTTAAAATTTTCCTTTCAAAAATTAGTAATTTCTGTTTTATTGTTTCTTTTAGGACCCAAGTTTCACAACCATATGTAACTACTGGTCTAATGAGTGTTTTGTATAACACTATTTTTGCAGTTTTTGATATTTACATACTTTAATTGTCCCAGAAAAATATATCTAAATGAGAAGAAAACCCCATTTAAATCGGTCAAGTAGTTTTTGAGTCCATAAAGGTCAGACAGACTTACACTCATTTTTATAGGACCTATAGCCATTTTGAATATGTTTTAATGTTTTCACACAATCTTGTGTAGCTATGATATCTACATGTGTTTTGTTCACTTTATTATAATTTTGAAATGAAACCAGTTGTATTTGCATATATAAACGGTTTGTATATTATTACTTTTATCGTTGACATTTGTAGGTAAATAAGCGTAACTAAATTACCCTGGTTAGAAACTCCCGCTAGGGAGCACTTGTGTCCCTACGCGGAACATATATGGGTTATATACATACATAATATTATTTTTAAATTTAATAATTGTTTTTAATGGTCTCGATGCTACCTCTGTTAGAAATGTCCTGTTGATTTATACTTCATGGTTACACACTATTTGTCTGGCAAACATTAATTTTGCTTGCGTTGTGGAATTTAGCCTGATACAGAACGTATGTACTGAATCAGAGTTCTTGTTTTGTTAATATCATGATTAACCCTAGGGTCTAACATCTAAACAAACACAACATGCTGCAAGCGATTTATATACAATTGTGTCCAAATTATAACATCATGAGTATGACATAACTCTCGTTGATCACATTAATGCATCGATGATTATATCTCTACATATATCCGATGCTTTATCTCTACTACTATAAATGTTACAATACTTTTTTAGCTGGTTTTGAAGTTAGCTTTGAGGCGTAAATGATGTAAGATATCCCATGGATTATCAATTATACGTTATTAGGAACATCGTAATAAGGACGACATAAGCACTTATTACGCAACAGAAATATTTTTATCGATCGTGGTACAGTCCACAACTCAGATGAAAGCAACCTCGAGGAATAGCATACGTAGCATATTACGTCATGAATGATTGTACGGCTCAACTGCACTTCTACTAGCGCTTGATTTTTCAGTTATATTGTTGTAAACTATAGCTCTTCTTCTGTATTTACTAACATTACTTAATATTTTAAACTTTTTCAAACAATTTTTACAACATTATTAGACAATTTTGAAGTATTTATTTAAATATGCAAATCACAATATTACGACACTGTTAGACAATATTGTGATGCTAACTGCTATTTTCTCCACAGAGTATATTACTTAGTCTATGAATTTTCTATCGCTATTTTGGGTTATCGCTGGTTGGATCAGCGTTAGGGAGTGATAGGTAAGTGTACACCCATTTTTAATAAACGTTTCATAATTTTAATATTATTATATTTTTTTAACATAGATTTGGGGATTTATTGCAAATATTGGTCATTTGAATTTCATAGCGACGTATAGTAATCGAGGGTGATAATCGATGTGTGGTTTGATTGTGAGTTATCGCTGGCTCTGTAAACTCTGGCGCATGAGCACTGTTGTTCTACAGGAATTTGAAAATATTTCACGCTAGTTTAAGTGCAATTTTTCCGGATTTTACTATCTAAAACTTTCAGTCTCTCAGCGGACATGTTAGTTCCAAGACATCAGTAGAATATGCCTGAAATAAACCAGACTGATGCGTGACATGTTACTGTTTCTTTGTTTGTAGGCGTGTTTGGTTAGATTTTCCCCACACTTCGTACTTCGTCCCGAACTTGCATTCACTTCATCTGCTGCATGATGATTAATTTATACTATAAACTAGTCTCTGGGGTTTATGGCTACATTCCCGGCCGAGATCGAATGTATTTTTAAGAAATTTATTTCGTAAGTTAAGTAAAGCCGTGGGTGACATTGCCGTATATTTACGGCTCGTGAAATAACCAAAAACCTGAAGTAAGAGGGCTCTCAGAAAAATCTATTAACCTTTAACCCCCATATTTGATTTTCAATTCTAATGATTATTTATATATATATATATATATATATATATATATATATATATATATATATGACATGATAAGAAAAATAAATGCCTGGACGGGATTTGAATCCGGAACTCTTATAATATATATATATATATATATATATATATGATAAGAAAAATAAATGCCTGGACGGGATTCGAACCCGGATCTCTGAGTCTGTACCTCAGTGTGATATCCATTACACCACCAGGCGAATCCGATCCAAACACTTATTTTTTCTTATATATGTATTATATTCTCCATTATTACTAGATGTCGCGAGAACTCCGTCTTTACTGCCATCTAGTAGCTGACTATAACAAGTAAGCAAATTAAAGAGAATATTTTTACTTTATAGCAGTGACATATATATATATATATATATATATATATATATATATATGTATATGTATATATATATATATATATATATATATGTATATATATATGCCTATATATATCTAATGTATAAAAATTAATGTTTGATTGTATGTTTGTTTGTTCGTACTTTATGCGCGGCCATACCGTTGATCCGATTGTGATGGGTTTTTTTTTGCAAAATGTTCAGGGCATTCCCGGGATGAACATAGGCTATAAGAGAGTTGTGATACTCAACTCTTACACCCTTAAAAATCACTGTTTATAGTGAAAAATAATCCTTTTTTACGCTTAAATGACTTATGCTGTCTCAAGCATAACAAATGCACAAAATTAATTTACACAGAATTGAATATCCAAAAAAAACTCTACAAAATAGTCCGCGACAGCATATGTTTACGGATAACTCACAATAGCCATTTTTGTCTTTCATTGATGCCAAGAAGATCGGGATAAGTAGATTCCCGGACAAGTGTGCACTGCCGATTGTGATGGGGCTTTTTGGAAAATGTTCAGGATTTTCCCGGGAAGGTTATAGGCTATAAGAGAGTTTTAATGCTCAAGCCCTTCACCCTTAAAATCACCCTTTGTAGTGAAAAAGTGACTTTTTGTACGCTTAAATGCCTTACGCCGCCTAAACCATAACAAATACACCAAATTAATGTACACAGAATTGAATATCTCAAAAACTCTACAGAAAAGCCCGCGACATAATATGTTTATCTTTTATGGATAACTCACAATAACCATTTTTGTCTTTCATTGCTGCCAAGAAGATCGGGATAAGTAGATTCCCGGACAAGCAGAGCAACAGCAGGGATAAATGGAAATAACGAATTTTGTCTTTCAGCTCATTTATACCAAATACATCGGTATACGTAGATTCCCGGGCAATGCCGAGTTAGACCTGTCAGCACCGGGTATCTAAAAATAATAACGATATAAATTTATAATTATTTTTCCATTTACTTATTCAACTAAACGTAAAAAGTAAACTTTTATAAGATTCATGATATGTTTCGTTGAGGTATTATTCAAAATTAAAGTATAAGATTATGGAATATTCACCTGAGAGGTCCGTCTCCTCAACTTTATTCGTTATTTAACTGTAGCGCTTTAGGGACTAGTCCCATCATCGGCAGGGTTCAAAAGTGGTGCTTCACTGAAGATCTGGTAGAGGGGGTTACACGTACTGGGTTCGTTGTTGTGAACTGCTTTCAAAATTTCCATCTCCTCGAGTACGTTTATCTTCGCTGTCCTGTACATTACTGTTAGGGTGTTTTCAATATTTAACATGCGATGTCCTTCATGGATAACGTGTTTTGTTTAGCTTGATTTTCCTTCTGCGTGAATAAAGTTTCGAAAATGTTATTTAAAGAATAAAACACGTTATCCACGAAGGACATCGCATGTTAAATATTGAAAACACCCTAACAGTAATGTACAGAGAAAGTAATCCAGCGAAGATAAACGTACTCGAGGAGATGGAAATTTTGAAAGCAGTTCACAACAACGACCACCTGATAAACGAAAACGAACCCAGTACACGTAACCCCCTCTATCAGATCTTCAATGAAGCACCAGTTTTGAATCCTGCCGATGATGGGACTACTCCCAAAAGCGCACAGTTAAATAACAAAGTTGAGGAAACGGACCTTTCAGGTGAATATTCCATCATTTTATACCTTAAACGTAAAAACACATTATCACATATTTAGGCGTAGCAGCGCACGCGGGTATTAGCTAGTATATTATATTGTGCTTAAAGAATGACGTTAAATTAAATACTAACTAAATAAAACTATTAATTTTGAACTATTGTAATTGTGATTTTTAAGGTGCAACATTTCCTTTCTTCCCTTCATTTCATGTATTGTTATATTTAGTAATATTTTTAACCATTAAGTTACATTCGTTGCAAGATAGCACAACGCCATTTTATCTGACTCTAAAATTATTTTTTGGTCGAAGTGACTAATTTCTTATACTTACCAATATTGTTGTTACTGGAAGTAAGTCAACGTTCCCACATCTAACCTGGTTGCAATGCTGATATGGACTCAAAAAGCACACGTTCGATAACTAAAACAAAACATTTCTTGAATGTTTTGTACACTATCTCGTTCCTTTCTTTAGACTTTTCCGGAATTAATGCAGAACATCCCACTCTCCAGGCTTCTTCAATTTCTCTATCATCTACCATGACTCCTTCCATAATAAAATTATCGAAAAGATTCTAATTACGGTACTACATATAAAAATGTCTCCACAGCCAACAAACCTTGCTTATAATAAAACAAATGAAAAGCTACATATCAACGATCACCAAATGCTTCTTTCTAATAGAAATCATTTACATCCAATCAATATTTTAATTAATTTATTACTATATTTAATAAAAATTAGTCACATCGACCAAAAAATAGTATGCAATACACATGAGGTAAGCACGTAACAGATCTCGAAAATTAAAAAAAAACTCTGCGCAAGCGCCTCGTTTTTTTCAAACTTTTTCTCGATCAGTAACAAGTGCTTACCTGACTTGTATCGCTATAAACTATTTTACACTTATGTAACTAATGTTGTATACTTACTGTTATTGTTGATGTGCATCGTAATTTGACATTTCCGCATACAATCTTGGTTGGTATGAAAACAAAAGAAATCTAAATACTTTAAAAATGACCAAAAGCACTAGTGCGGTTAGTAAAAACATTTATTTTGAAATATTGATAGTGATAGTGCAATTTGTATTAATTTCGGTATTAATTCATCGCATCCAACTTTCCACTCCTCTTCTATTCCATCATCACTGCACACATCGTCTAAAAACGTTCTCCATAATCAGAAATAAATCCGAATCAAATTGGTTTTACAGTTTTAACGAATATAAGAAGGCGACATGACAAACAATACTTATTATTTCTCCATAGCAACGCATTTAGGCGATTCACCTTCTGAAATCTAACATTTATCTTCAATTATATTTATAAATATTTTAACTAATTCTTAATTACTAAAATAAATATACATAAACACTTTTAAAATTCATGTTGAAGTACCGTTGTTGTTATGTAATGAGATATTGAGTACCATATGTATATAATTGGTACCTGGTAGGTTAGTCGTCCTCAACTAAATTAATACACTTCATTAAGTAGTTCCAATATGGAGGCCTTTCAAAATCAATGTTTCATCTTCTGCACTTTAACTGGTACTCCAGTTAAAACTGCTACCAGTTAAAATGCGGAAAATGAAATATCGATTTTGAAAGGCCTCCATATTGGAACTACTTAATGATGTGTATTAATTTAGTTGCGGACGATTGACCTACCAGGTATCAATTGTATATTTAATATCTTATAAATATACATAGTGCAGAAAATAGTATGCAATACTCATGTGGTGAACACATAACGGAATATCGGAAATGTAAAGACACTCGGCGCTAGTGCCTCGTTTTTTTTAAAGCTTTCCTCGATCCGTATCAAGTGTGTACCACACTCTTATCGCAATTTATTATACTCTACAGTATATTTAATATAGTTAATGTTAGATTGATATAGAATCTCCTACTTAATTAAACAGATGTTTTGATATCGTTATTTAGTCATTTTATAGTCCTTAGGTTTGTTGTGTTCGTTGATAAAATAAATATTTCACTTATTATTGAATGTACCATATGGTCTCGGGGTAGCGGGCTCAGCTTTTATCTCCGGTCGGGAGAAGTTTCCTGTTTGATATATTTTTCGGAGATTTTCCTCACCTACAAGAACATGTCAGGAAAAGTTACGGTCCAAACGGTCCCCAAACATCATCTGACCATCTTAATTATAATCAACATTATCATATTCCGCATGTTTAGAATGTATGTGTGATTGGTGAGTTTAATTTTCATGCCCTACTCGTTTGGGGAGGTCCTCCATGCCCTTGTGAGGTAAAAATAAGTATGTATGTGTGATCCATAGTTTAAAATCTCTCTCTCACAGGTCGGTCCACTGTAAGGCCCGGGAGGCTTGTAGCATGCAGAAAGTACGTACCTATATCTCTCTCTCACAGGTCGGTCCACTGTAAGGCCCGGGAGGCTTGTAGCATGCAGAAAGTACGTACCTATATCTCTCTCTCACAGGTCGGTCCACTGCAAGGCCCGGGAGGCTTGTAGCATGCAGAAAGTACGTACCTATATCTCTCTCTCACAGGTCGGTCCACTGTAAGGCCCGGGAGGCTTGTAGCATGCAGAAAGTACGTACCTATATCTCTCTCTCACAGGTCGGTCCACTGTAAGGCCCGGGAGGCTTGTAGCATGCAGAAAGTACGTACCTATATCTCTCTCTCTCACAGGTCGGTCCACTGTAAGGCCCGGGAGGCTTGTAGCATGCAGAAAGTACGTACCTATATCTCTCTCTCACAGGTCGGTCCACTGTAAGGCCCGGGAGGCTTGTAGCATGCAGAAAGTACGTACCTATATCTCTCTCTCACAGGTCGGTCCACTGTAAGGCCCGGGAGGCTTGTAGCATGCAGAAGTACGTACCTATATCTCTCTCTCTCACAGGTCGGTCCACTGTAAGGCCCGGGAGGCTTGTAGCATGCAGAAAGTACGTACCTATATCTCTCTCTCACAGGTCGGTCCACTGTAAGGCCCGGGAGGCTGTAGCATGCAGAAAGTACGTACCTATATCTCTCTCTCACAGGTCGGTCCACTGTAAGGCCCGGGAGGCTTGTAGCATGCAGAAAGTACGTACCTATATCTCTCTCTCACAGGTCGGTCCACTGTAAGGCCCGGGAGGCTTGTAGCATGCAGAAAGTACGTACCTATATCTCTCTCTCACAGGTCGGTCCACTGTAAGGCCCGGGAGGCTTGTAGCATGCAGAAAGTACGTACCTATATCTCTCTCTCACAGGTCGGTCCACTGTAAGGCCCGGGAGGCTTGTAGCATGCAGAAAGTACGTACCTATAAGTTTATGAAATAGAATGGAATTGAATATGGTATATAAAAGTAATTTGTATTGAATTAGATGTTTAATAGACTTTACATGTTTAGTTCACAATAGTTGTATTATTGTGAAAGATTTTAAATCATTACAGTAATTTTTACAAACCCAAGTTAGGATATGGATGATGTACCATTCTGTAAAGTCCTTAGCGTAGCTTTGTTCACAATATAGCTGTATTATTGTGTGATATTTCTAAACCATTCATTTCTAAAGACCAGACACATACTATGGATAATGCATATTCTATAGAGTCCTGAACTTAGTTTTGGTGTTTGATATAGCGCCTAAATTTTTTCCGGGCTCTTCCTATCTGCTTTTGTAGATATATTTAGTAATCTTTCAATTCTTAAAAAAAAAACAATTATAGATCCGTTACATGAAAAATCCTTCTTTACCTTACGGTATATAAGGCTCGTAATTCTGTAAAACAATGAAATAAAATAACATGAAACAGTCGAACAAAATACTATTACATAAGAATATTATAACAAAGACGAACAGAGTAAAATTAAATTATAGTTGTGAATAAACACTATTTACAAAATAAATGAAGTAATTATAACAGGTTTTGTTCATGAGAATATGATGAAGAGAACTGGAGTTTTTTTTCACTAAAATTCAAATATGATTCAAGTTTGTAAACGTTCAAACCACAACATTGGACAATTAAATAAATCATGTTTATTTGAATTTCTTCTCCACATTTACACACTACAATTTGATGATATTTTAAATTTATATATATATATATATATATATATAGATATTATAAATATATTTTTGACATTTGGCAATGAAGGCAAATATGATATGAAAAGAAAAATGAATGCTTGAGTCGGGATTCGAACTCGAGTCTCTAAAAGTCTCTTTAGAGACTCGAGTTCGAATCCCGACTCAAGCATTCATTTTTCTTTTCATATATATATATATATATATATATATATATATATATATATATATAAATTACGTGTCACGTTGTTTATCCGTGATGGAATCCTAAACTGCTGAACCGATTTTAATAAAATTTTACACACTGTGTGCAGTTTGATCCAACTTGAGACTTAGGTTAGTTTATAACTAAATTTATAGTCGCATTATTTTTTATTGCAAATTATTTGTTTATTATTTAACAAAGAGTTATAATTATCTGTGAGTTCCATACGATTCTAACAGATGGCGGTGTAAGGTAATTTGGTAAGGTAATTGGTTTATTATTTAACAAAGAGAGATCCAGATGGCTGTGCTTTTTGTTGCAACCGCGAATTTCAATTGAATTACAAATATTGATGATTTCATAATTTCAGTGTGATGAGTGCTTATTTTATTTTCAATATTATTAATTTCGTGTGTAAGTATTAGTTTTAAGTAATCTGGCTGAAAGACAGCAACTTAATTAACATTTTCAACGTATACCTTAGCCATAGCAACGCGTGGCCGGGACTTCTAGTATATATATATATATATATATATGTGCCTGAAATTTTCCATGACCCGTTAAAAACTGAGTTAATATGAAACTCGGAACTATATTTGAGCATTTAAGTTTGTTTACACGTCTTAAATAACATATTAGAACTTCATAAAAATGAAACAATTTTCTATAAAAGAAAAAGGATTTATACCACCTGAAAATCACTGTGCCCTACTTCGTAGAGGAAATGCATTACCCTTCAAATTAATGTTCATTATGTGATCCCTGTATCACACTACACACACCAAGTCCATTAGCAAACCCAGTGTAACGCATATACACCGAATCTTCTCAAAGCTCTTCATATTTAATTTAATTTCATTAAAAAATCCCAAAGGAAAACGCCTTTCGGGGGAAATATGCAGTTCGATCAAAAATAGTTTTGAACGAGGAAATTATCGAACAAGTACAGAGTTTTAAATATAAGGATGCCACATATATCTTATATAAATGAAAAAATATATATAAATTTCAAAGTATGTGTGGGGCTATTAAAAGAACACTACAAACAAAAACAACAAAAGAAACAATGCTAAAGTTGTATAAAGTAATGGCACTTCCCATTGTGACATCCATCCATCCACAGTAATTCTGCCCGAAGGCAGGTCCTTCACTGCAATCATAGCATTTTCATGCTATGCTTGCAGCTTTACTAGGGAATTGTGTAGGTGTGGTAGCTTCCCGTTGCTTTCCACACCGGTGAAGGATGATGATGATAATGATAATGGTAAGGATGATGGCCATATGATTTCGGGGACCGTTTGGGCCTTAAAGTTTTCCTGACATTTGTCTTACAGGTGAGGAAAAACCCCGATAAAAACCTCACCCAGAAAAACTGCCCCGACCGGGGATCGAACCCGGGCCCGCTGCGTGACAAGGCAGCACGCTACCTCGAGACCACAGCGGTGGACCCATTGTGACATATGGATCAGAAAATTTGGCCATGAATAGATCAGACAGAAGATTACTAGACACGTCAGAGATGTGGTTTCTCAGATACGTTGCAGGATATACTCTAAGAGATCACATTCCAAGTGGAACAATAAGGCAAGAACTAAACATTTTTAAGCTAAATGAAAAATACAAAGTTATAAACAAAAATGCCATGAACATATTTTAAGAACGGTCTCTTCTAGGCTAACAAAACTAGCACTGTTGTACCAACCTCTAGGCTATAGAGATGTGGGACGGCCTAGAAGACGGTGGGAAGATACATTCTGAGAGCGGAACAGGCCGAGGACCTACCATGAAGAAGATGATGATGAGGAAAACGTTACAGAAGAGCTTTGGCAAGTGTTAACGGTATGTTACATCGGGTTTGGAATGAACAGTCCAAAGAGCCTTAAGGTATCATAAATAGTTTTATTTTTATAGAACGTTAAAGGTGTTTTTTTTGTTTTTTTATTTTGTAGTAACCCTGTATCATGTGTAAAAAAAAAAAAGAATTTTAAGGGGCGAACATCCGGGAGCCAGCTGCAGATTAGCTCCCTCTCAGATATACGAAAATAAATGTAACGACACTGTATTATAAATTAAATTATGTTTTCAGTCCACTTCAATACCGTGGGAATAAAGTAATTTCATTTTATATCGCAATGGAAGGCAATGTTAAATCTGATATGTTATAACGTGAAGTACTCTTTCTGCTAACCACTCCATTTCCCTTAAAATATTTCCACCGAGAAAGTTGTTCATTTTATTCTCCTTCCCTGAGAGAACATAAAACACAGGCGAGATAAAAAAATATATTTTTAAAAGTTAGTTTATACGGTAACGGGAAATGGTATCATTCTAATGTAATATTTCAGTATTACGTAATCGAGGGGCACGCCATAGCATAGTCCCGGTGAGGCGAGGATTTTTAACTAACTCAAACCTTCTGGCGGCACTATGTCCCTGGGGTCAATTCAGTCTCTAACTGAAATGAGTATCAGATGTTTGTTCTGGGGTAAAGGTGGCCGTCACGCAGGGCTGACAACCAAGCTGACATCAAGTGCCGATTGTCTATAAAAAGTGGGAGCGTTAACCTCCTACTACCCCAAGGGTCTCCTCAGGTCTGTAGTGGGATAATTGTACCTTTCCCTTTACATAAGTGAGTTTATTTTAATGTAGCGCTATATTCCAAGGATCGTATGAAATTTGGTGGAAGCGTTAAGGGTTGACCATGGGCACACTGCCACGTGAGTCATCTTTTAACAAGTTTCCTCTCAACATTTTTTTCGCCCGGGGATTACGAAGTAAGTTTTCCCACTACTGGATTTTCCAATTAGATCAAATAATACAATAAATGACCAAGTATTAAACTATAAATACTCAGATTTTAACGCCGTAGCGTAGTGGTTAAGGCACTGAGCTACAAGCCGGAGGGTCGAGGGTTCAAGTCCCGTTGGGGTCACGATTTTTAAACTGACCCAAACCCTCTGGCGGCATTATGGCCCTGGGGTCGACTCAGCCTCTAACGGAAATGAGTACCAGACACTTGTTCTGGGGTAAAGGCGGCCGTCACGCAGGGCTGACAACCCGGCTGACATAAAGTGCCGATTGTCTAGAAAAAAGTTGGAGCCTTAACCTCCTACTACCCCAAGGGCCTCCGGGCCTGTTGTGGGATCACTTTACTTTACTTTACTTTTATACTCAGATTTTAAAACGTGGAATTTGAAACTTATGTAATGTACTCTAAAATTAAAAAGTACACCTGATTTTCTACATTTCATCACATATAGGTTCCCTGCTGAGGCAAATGAGTGAAAGAAGTTGTTGGGATCCTTTCAAGCCCGAGCACAGTAGAGTACACGCACGCACGAGACACACACACACACACATATATTTATATATTTATGTGTGTGTATTTTTTCATACACTTAACATGTATTCTGTTTTTGGATTAGTTTTGTGTTTTAAGATAACTGTAGATGATTTTGATTCACAAAATATTGTAAGCAAGTCCTATATCCTTGATGTGCTCGAAATTATATTGGTCTGTGTAATATTGTTTTTGTTTTCAAATTAAAATATATTTATGGAGTTAAAATGTCTATTGAGAAGAAAATTATAAGGAACAAATTGAAAATGTTTCGCGAAGTATTTTATGTATGCCTTATTACACGCAAACGGAACCTCTATATTATTTGTATGCATTTATCTTCACGTAGGGCGTGGTGGGATATATTATGTATGGTTCATTAAAATTTTTACATACTTGATCTATAGGAGATATAATTTTATTCCTAACTATAGCTGCAAATTATTTATACATTATGGTTTCTGCGCGTTTTTTGTTTTGTTTTAATTCGAATCTATTTCTGAAGTTAAAGAGAGTTCATTGAGGAGAAAATTCTAGAAGATAAATTTGAAAATTTAACTGGTAGTGTTGTAGTAAAAAGTGAGGCAAAACTCATTGCATTTTTAAAGGATTTGACTAAGTTGTTATCAAGACATATTTTTGGAGCTAAATTTTCTATTGAGTAGGTAATACCTGAAGTAATAGAAACTAATTCTTATTTTGAAATATATATATATATATATATATATAGGTGTAACAAAATTCAAGAGCAAAATTTAAGGAATGAATTACTCACATTTAGAGAAGAAAAAATAATTCTAGTACTTCATGGGTCCGGAAATTTATAATTAGAGAGTTATTCCAATTTTTATGAAAGTTGGTAAACCACTGAAAACAGACATAATATTCACCTTCTCAATACAATGTAAAACACTGAAAACATATTTCTTCCCATCACACTGTAAATAAGGAAACATGTTGCAATGTATAATTGCTGTCTGAATACTTGTTACGTAGCACCCGCAGTTGATTTCCCGTCATGTTTAGGTTGCTTAGCCACATCTCACAAGTTTGTCTGGAGTTTGTTGTCAGTGGTTTACGGTGTGATGGAAATAAGTGTGTGTTCCAATGGTTTTACAGTGAGCTGAGAAGGTGTTATGTCTGGTTTCAGTGGTTTACTAACATTCATAAAAGTTCGAATAACTCTCTAATTACAAATTTCCGGATCCATGTTGTAATATATTTTTTTCTTCTCACAATATGGCGAATTCATTCCTGAAATTATGCCGTTGAATTTTGTAACGTCCAATATATTATAATTAAATGTTTAACATTGGGCAATGCAAGCTTTATATATATATATATATATATATATATATATATATATATACTGAATTATTCTGCTCAAACAAATATTCGTGAACTGTGGACTGGTAGATTTTCTTAAATTAGCCTATTGTCTTTTGTCTCTCATTAAAAAAAATGTTGGTTTGGTTAATACGATGTTTATTGTTTAAATGTAAATGTTTGTATAATCCGAATATTTTGAAGTGAGTTTTTTATGTTAATGTTCATATAGATAGGATGAAAATATAGTTGGGGTAGTTCTAATTTAAATAAATTGATATGCAAGTTAAATTTTTTTATATATTAATTTATTTAATCTCTCAGCATATATTAAAATAGTTTAACCTTGTTAATTATTATTTATTTAATATGGTTTGATTTTTCGGTGTCCCACTGAACTTTAACCATCGGAAGTTTTATATTCCTAAATTTTATAAAGTGTGGAACGAAGTTTTCGTAAACTACGTAATTCACGGCTGCAATGTTACTAAATATCCTTGCAGTAATATAAGTAGCAATTTTTTAAATTTAATTTAGTCTCTTATTTTAATTTGTTTTAAAATCGACTAGGGAATGAAGTTATTTCATTTCACGTCTTCTATGTACTAACATAATTATCAAATGCTTGCCTAAGTTCACTATCTTTATAATATTATATTCGAAAAAGAAATTACTTTTTGATGATGTCGCAAGGTCTATCTGGTATTTGGGGTTACATTTGCCCTGAAGAATCCCTTCTTATAATATGGGAATTTACATTAGTCCTACCTCATCTGCAAGCCAAGGGTCTATGAAAATTAAATAAGGGATATATTATTTATTATTATTTATTTATTTATTTAACCATTGTGGAGTTAAGGCCATGAGGCCTTCTCTTCCACTCACCACGACAAACATATGTTATATTAGGATATAGCAATCACAATTAACTTTAATATTAAATACTAAATGAAGATTTGATCAATAAGATAATATCTATAAGATTAATATCGGTAATAATGTTAATGATAATTAAAATAGAATCTAATTATTGATAGATATATCATCGGTTGATTGATGTCTTTGACATCGTCCGATTCCTATTACCTAATTTTGTCGGTCCATCCAATCTCCTGGTTGTAGATGTTTCTCCTTCATGTATAAAAAAAGGGAAAATGCTGTAAAGGGGAAGATGCTTAGAGGGAGGAGAGCCTCTAATTGCTTTTTTAGAGGAACCAAGCTGCACATCTTCCTAGCGTCCAATCCCACCTTGACGTGGTACAGCTGTTAGTAACCATATAACTTACACGTATAACTTATGTGGTGAACGGACGGGATGGGCTACTGGTCAGCATGGTGAGATATTGACCGATATGGTATTACTTCCACTTCCATACCATATCTCTTTTTATCTTTCCTATCCAGTTTCTCTGGACTGAACACTTGTTGTTTTCCGACTCCGATGCTATTAGAGTATTCGAGGCCGAGGGGATCATTTCATCTTATCTTTTCTGTCAATTCTTTCTTATCAAGGGTATATCAGGTTCTTAGCTGTGGTAAAAGCAACTGATCTAAGAATCCAGCCATAGCAATTCTGCCCGAGGGCAGGTCTTTCACTGCAATCATAGCATTTTCATGCTATGCTCTGCAGCTTTAGTAGGGAATTATAGGTGTGGTAGCTTCCCGTTGCTTTCCACACCGGTGAAGGATGGTGATGGCGATGATAAGGCTGATGATGATGGCCGGATGATTTTCGGGGACCGTTGGGCCCTACGCTTCCTGAAATTTGTCTTACAGGTGAGGGAAAACCCCGAAAAAATCTCATCCAGTTGCCTGTCCCGACCGGGAACCGAACCCGAGCCCTCTGCGTGACAAGGCAGCACGTTACCTCGAGACCACAACGGTGGACGATCTAAGGGTGGACACCTGAAAAAAACTGGTCCTCCATCTTGGGGGTTGATGCTGTAGGCCAGCTCCTTACCATTAGAAAAAAAATACAATGCTGAAAAATCTAATATAGATAAGCCGTTCGGATTAAAAGGAAGCACACTTGACACTAAAATACTCTTAATCTACAATCAATAATAGATTTTGTAGTAATTAAGATTCATGCAATTTTAAAGACTCAGTACATAGAGGGTTATCATTCGGAAGTGATCAATATTTATTGAATGCAAAAATAATATTTCCATTCCAAAGTAAAAATGACAGGCTAAATAAACTAAACTTGAAGATAATATAGAAGAACTAAATATAATAATAAAATTTGCACAAGGAAAAATAAATTGAAATTGTTTGATATACTGTCCTTGTTTAATTTACATGAAAAACAAAGAAAGAAAAAGATATATAATAAACTAATTAGTCGGTTATACAACATTTAAAATAAAGAAATGAAAATATTTGTTAATCTCAATATTTTCTTAAAATAAATTAAATATTAATATTGTTTAAATAATATTATCGGTGAGGTGTATAAGTTAATTTGTCATTAAATAACTCTTCATTTTGTTTTTTGAACAATGTTATAGTTTGACAGTCTCTGACACATGGCGGAAGGGAATTACAATTTCTAGCAAGTGAAACTGTAAAATATAGTGTGATGAGGAGGGATATAAAGGACAATGTGCTGATGGGATCGGGTATCTAATTTATGTGTATCAGAAAGTCTAGTGAAGCGGTGTGATAAATAATTAGGCGAAGATGTGTGAATTATTTTATAGAGAAGGGATAGGGAATGGACAGTACTACGATCTCTTAGACGAAGCGAGATAGAGAGGGAGTAAATTTCTGAGAAAACTATTAATCAGGTTGACTGGCACTGGGATTTTAACCCGAGTGATATGTTTGAAGGAATCATCTCGCTCGGTATGTGTACAAGTAGAAGTCACAATTAGTCTCAGAGAAAAATGAGCAACGTTAATGAACCAAATTCTTTTCGACAACTGAGTGAAGTCAATATTATGTAAACCGACCTTTAGAAACACTATTACTAGGTTACTCTGGGCGATGGCTTATTTTTTAAAGACAAAATAAGTTCTCTTATTCTCTTACGTATTAAGCAAAGCAAGGTAAGGGACTGTTGATAACGCTGCCTTAATTTTGTTTTTCACAATTAAAAATATTTGGGTTACTCGGTGTTGTAAAGCTTAATTATTTCATTTCCCAAGGTCATAACTTGTAACGAAGAAGTTGCTGTGTTATCTGTAAGACTTGTACTGAATATCTGCAAAACAATAGTACACTGCAGTGTAAAAAATGTCTTCAGTACTTTTAAAGTTCTTGATTTTAATATTTACATAACATATGGAGTGTTTCATAATTTCTAATTCATAATTATGAGGAATGTATTGAGAACGTAATAAATATACATGAATAAATAACATGAACATATAATAAATAATATTCGATGAGAAACCTATGTCCGAAAAGTATCGTGTTGGAGATACGTAATGAATTTTACTGGTTGATTGAAAACAAATCAAATATAAACAAAGAAGGTAGCATGAAAAGAATTAACGTTTCTACGAACATGATTCCTAAACTTATGTAGACCTATATTGAGCTTGCCTACTATTCAAAGCAATGACCTCCATTTATTTTAACTCCAACTCCGCCTGTTGCCTGAGGAAATTAACTGGTTGTTGCGGATGTCTCACATGTGTTTTTAAATTATTAAAATAATGTATTAGCTTGTGCAATATGACTTTGTCCCGTGCCGTAGCCGAGTGTTTAAGGCAAGATGTCTTGACGCAGAGTTATGGAACTTGCGCTGGTTCGGGTCTCCGAGGGGGAAGAAATTTTCTGATGAAATTTCGGGCAGTATGAGACCAGTTCCCTCCTAGCATTGTGAGGCATTTGGGTAGCTACATTTATTAGCGGCTCCAAGTTGAGAAAATCAGCTATAACGGCTGGAGTACCTGATATGCTGACCACATGTCACCACTACAGTAACTGGTCGATCTACCTCTGTAATTAACACATGAGGTCAGCAGCCGGCTGGTAGGCCAAGAGCCTTCTAGTCCTATCGCGCCATGGAGCAGTACTAGCAATGTGACCTTATATGTCCCCAACACCCCATTTATAAAGTACGTATTAAAACCAGAAGAATGAACAGGCCCATTTACTTGCTCTCTTTGAAAATTACTAATCACAACATACGAATAGATAGTGATGGTAAACAATAGACAATATCTCAGAAAATATTAAGTTTAGGATCCATGCAGCCTTTGAAAAAATTGATGGCGCAAATCTTGATGATGGAAAGTTCGCGAGTTTTGAAGAACGATTCACACTAGGACGTTGGTATGTGTGCTTGTCTCCGTTGAGTTAAAATCTGGCGGCGTAAATCTTTCTTCATGCAGTATTAGACATTATTTTCATCATTTTTCAATTTGATAGATAATTAATTGTTTAGTATAACTATCATTGTATTTTTTTTGTATTTATATGTAACATATGCTTGTCCTGGTGAGTGGAAGAGAAGACCACATGGCCTTAACTTCACCAGGCTAAATAAATCTATTTTAAATAAATCTATTCTATCCGTATCGTTCATTTCAGTGGAGCATTCGGGAAGATGCTCTCTAGCGATGACGCAGACATAGGTTCTATCTCGGTCAGGAAGATTTTATTTTTTAATGACGTCGTTAATTTTCATAATGCTTACATGTTACCAGGCTTCGTTAAATAAATACATTTGTGTATATGGGGAATTAAATTAATTAAAGGAAACAGGTCATATATATATGAAATGAAAAACGGTTACAACATCTCATTGCTTCATTTACAAAACACAAGGCATAACAAGACTGCTTATTTCCACGACTAATGCAAAACGCGTCTAATTAATTTAAACTAAGTCAAGTTAATATTTTATTTCAATATACAAGTAAGTCCTGGAGTATTGTATCTCTTCTTACAGACTGTTTCTAACAGGAACGGTAGTTGTCTAGTGAAGGGAAGGTCTGTTTCCCATGCATGAGGTCGCGTGTTCGATCCTGCTCTCATGCTTTTCTCTCTCGTCCTTATTTCAATGTATTTGTTTAATATCATTCCTTTCGCTTTGTTTTATTATTAATATTTATCACACTGCTTATTTATGCGAAATTATTTTTCCTTGCACGACACACAATAAAATAGAATGCATTTTAGTTTCTCAAATAGTTGTGCACTTGTGAACCTGGTAGCTGACCTCTGATCATGCGCAGTGGTTTCGTTCTAGGACTTAAAAAATTATCTGTGCACCATCAATTCTTTCAAAGGCTGTACATTTGTTGTTGCATTATAGCTTTAGTCTAAATATTGGAACCTTTTATAGAACGTACTGTATCTCGGAAGCTACGGAAATTCATGATCGTGACATAACTTATGTAAGATCCGACATTCTTGTGGTTGAAAGCTAAACTGACCCGTGTTGTACATAACATAAAGTAAGTTAATTAAAATGTAAATTAGGCACAAATATTCCAAACTCAACATCATCATCATCGTGCTATCATATTTGTCTTTTTTTAGTAAGCATATGTGGGTGTATGGATGACATGTGTTGTCATAAATATTCGTATTATCTCGGAAATGGCTCGATATTTAACTGGTAACACATATCGAGAAGATCTCAGTGTCCTTGAGGGTAAAAAAAAATGTGTGTTGTCTAGAGTTAAAAAAGTCAGTCGCGCAGGAATCGCGTAAACTAAGCGATTTCCTCAATAAGTCTGATTTATGGTTTACGGAATATATATTTCTTCTATTAAATTGGAGAAACTCGATTTCTGATGCCATATTATTTAAAAGTGTTGGACTGCAGAAAAAACATACCGTGAGTTTTCTTTTTTGCATAGTGTTGTATAATTTAACACAAATTTAAATAATATTTACTGATTCATTCTTCCATTACTTTATTAAAATATTAAATAAATTAAACATAAACCATTAACAGACACACACACACACACACACACACACACACACACACACACACACACACACACACACACACACACACACACACACACACACACACTCTCTCTCTCTCTCTCTCTCTCTCTCTAACACACACACGCACGCACGAGCACACACACACACACATATATATAAATAATCATTTTATTCATAACCGTTCCCGGTGAATAATAAATAGGATCTATGAAGATCTATCGAATATATCTCTCTATCTCTCTCTCTCTATATATATATAGGCCTATATATATATATATATATATATATATATATATATATGCTTTCCACACGGTGAAGGATGATGATGATGTCCATATGATTTCGAGGACCGTTTCGGAATTAAAGTATACCTGCCATTTGTCTTACAGGTGAGGAAAAGCCCCGATAAAAACCTCGCTCAGAAAAAACTGCCCCGATCGGGGATCGAACCCGGTCCCGCTGCGTGACAAGGCAGCACGCTACCTCCAGACCACAGCGGTGGATATATATATATATTTAACATTTGGCAGTGAAGGCAAATATGACATGAAAAGAAAAATAAATGCCTGAGTCGGGATTTATTTTTCTTTTCATATCATTATATATATATATATATATATATATATATATTTAAAAATATTTTCATGAGAACAACCCCAAGGGCTTCAATCCTTTGGAAATGCCTTCTCGACAGATAATATTACCTGGGAGACTTGGGAGGAGTGAAAGTACCTACAAAGGAAGATGTTATCCTTAGTAAAATATAGATTTCAGTAATTTGTAATATTAAATATTTGTAAGAATAAGTTTAATTCAAACTATTTTGAAAAGTGCTAGGAAATACGTGAACATTTAATTTTTTGTTGTGTTTGAATAATAAGATCTGAAGGAAGGGATTATGTGATTATCTCGGGTATATTATTTTTTTAATCGATTTTCAGTTTGGCCTGTAAAATCGACATATATGACTTACAGCTAATATCGTAAATAGAGGTCAAATGAACGGTATGGATAATCTTATTTTCTGACTTTAAACATAGTTGGCGCTAGTTTAAATATTACATATTTAATGGTGAAGACAGCGATGAACTGTGCCAAGAACATCACATATTCAAAAGACAGTTTTTCCTAGTTTGAGCCATAAATTCATGACCTTTCAAGTTTTATTACGTTCTACAAATTCCTTCCGACATTCACAAATGTCAAATCTTAATTTTAATTAAATATATTAACGCCAAAAATGTCATCATAAACGTATCTCAGTTTATACCCTTCGTTTTTTCTTTTAGCATATTCCCAAGTTTCTTCCATCTCTTGCACTGTTCAATAATTTTCTTTTTTAAGCGTTAGAGAGAATCTTGGGAATATATTTATTCTATCTAGTTCAGCTTATATTATTCTTTTCTAGCTAATATCCGGCGTGTGCTGCTACGCCTAAATAATTTAAATGTATTTTTATGTTTAGTTGAATAAGTAAAAAGAAAAGTATTTTAAATTTATATCGTAGTATTTATTGATACCCAGTGATGATTATCCGGCGTTGCTTGGGAATCTACTTGACGCTTAACTTAAAATCATTAAATGGATCTTCTTATCTTGATCTTATTGGCATAAATGAGCTGAAAAACAAAAATGGTTATTGTGAATTATCCGTAAAATATAGACATAAGTTGTCGCGAACCTTTTTATATAATTTTTTGAGATCGGCTATTCAATGCTGTGTACATTAATTTGGTGTATGTGTTACGGTTTAGGCAGCGTAAGCCATTTAAGCGTCAAAAAGCGACTTTTTTAGTGCACCTATGCACTTTTATTTCAGCTCCGGCCCTTTAGTACGTAATACGTTATATAGGTATATGATGTAGTAACATTTTGAAGGATTAGTGTCCCAAAAAGAATTACTGGTTCAGGTTGGGTTTGATTTTCGGTAGAGCTGGAATCTCTTCTCAAGGTCGGAAGTTGGTACACTGGATAGGAAAACACTTTAAACATCACTAATAACTGATTCTTGTAGAAATAGTTATAAATTTATTCATTTTGTAGGTTCCCAGCAGATTAAGTAAATTTAAGTGGTATTATTCTTCACAGTCAATTAAAATAAATTCTTTTCTTTTATTGAATCAACTATTCTTCTTGTATTAAATATCACATTTTAACAGGAGAACTCTTATTGCTTCTATGTTTGTTGAAAGTTGTATGCAGAATGACTAGGTAATTCTTTTAATAATTTTAAAGAACATTATTACATCACATGATGTCATATTTAAATTCTATTGGTTAATATAATGTTTAAATCTGATTTGTTAAATCAAAAAGTTAATTGTTTTAACATCCAATCAGAGTTCAGTATACTTTTATTTAAAAATATTAAGTTAAGCAGTTCTTCTTATTACAGTTATAACAGAAAGCTTTATAATTCTGACAACAATGACTTAAAACAATTTTAAAAGCATTATTTAGAAAGACTGTTATAATAATAATAAGTAAAAGGTTCGCCCGAGTGGGCATTGATTATATTTAATCTTTGCTATATTCGTTTAGTGTTTTTGTGTTCTTTGGGCACTTCTGTATGTGGTACCGTTCGCATCTGTGACCACACAAAGCACATATACATTTTTCATTTGGATCATGGTACTTCTTGTTTTCACACACTTTGTGATGAAAACCGTGCACTGCATAACGTGTCACAACATGTCGCTGCTCCTGGTTAGCTTTTGTCCAATTCCTCTCTATCATGGCTCCCGTAGCATAGAAATCGAGGTCTATCTCCCTCTTCTTCAATTTGCTTCGGTGTAAGAGTTCTTTGTAGGGGCCGGTAGTAGGTAGAAGGTGTTTCATCCTCAGATCTTCTGCATAGAACGACTCTCTTGCAAGTTCATATACAAGTCTGTTATGTAATACAATTTCTTTAATTGTTACTGAGACATTTTTATTCAACAATGAATTATTTAGATGTTTTTTCTTTATTTAAGTTATATTTAAATATTAATAGAATTTTAAAATATAAAATTATTAACTTTAACTTTCATACTTATTATGATATTAAAATCCTGCTTTAATGTATTATATGTAATGATTGTTCTGTCATACTATTGATATTTCCTAGCCATATCAAAGTCTGAAATTAATAATCATTACAATATATTCATTTGTTAAGCTTCTAAATTTTGTATCATGATGTTATTATTCTTCAATGTTCTCGTAAATAAAAAGAGTTTTACATATTTCTTCAATGAGTGCATCATGCTTATTGCAGATAATGTAAATAGGTATGTAATATACAATTCCCTGGAAATTAAAGTAATTGCATTTTCTGCTCTCTTTTGGTACTTTAGAGTTGTGATACTTTATAGTTGAATGTATAAAGAGAATATACAGTCCACATACCACTGTAAAACAAAATAGGGTTAGAATTAATTAATTGTAAAATACAGAAGATATTAAAAAAGCAGAATAAACTTTAAAATATGTTCACTAAAAGTTGTGAAACTTTCTGGTCACAAAATTGTAAAAGGGTTTGTGGTTAACCCAGTGAAAAGCATTTAAGAGAAATAGCGATGGTGGAATTTCACCTTATCCTAAATGTTGCTCCATAGTTTTGGACAGAGTAAATTCTTCTTACCCTGTCAAGCGTATACTGAATTAAGGTAACTTTGCTAAAATCGCATATAACGTTAATTTAAAATTGAGTGGAAACTATGCAGCTACTGTACCGCATTGTACGAAGCACTCTACGTATTATAATAATCACAATATCTATGTATGTATTACAAATATCGACACGAGGAGAATGTAGTGAATTGCTGTCTTGAGTTATTTAACGATTGCGACGTTAGTATGAGGAGCAAAAGGAAACTTGGAAGTAAAATATTGAATACAAAGTTACAGAAGTTACAATTTTCCTAATATGTTAACTAACTAACTAACTAACTCACTGGCATTATCGAACCCGTAGGTTCATGGTCGCGCGGACATAAGCTCTCCATACATCCCTATCCTGAGCTAATGTTTTCCAATCATCCTCTGTATAAACTATTTCCCTCAAATCATAGTTAATGTTATTCTCTCACCTCATTCTACCAACTGGGCGTTTTCCCTCTAGTTTTCCAACAAGAAGCTTCTATGCACGACTTTAATTCCCCATTCGTGCCACATGTCCTGCCCATCGCAGTTTCCTAACATGTTACAAAACAATAAATAAAATAAAAAAATGAAAAAGATAAAATAGTAAATTAAATAGAATATTTATACATATATATAAATGGAAAAATATATTATTTTATTTATAGTCACTTCAACATAGGCTCAAGTTTGGAAACCCATACTATTATACATTACAAGGACTCCTATCATCCCCTCTCCATTAAAAAATCTGTTGTTTTTTTAGTTATATGGATGAAAAACACGGTCTCTTAATTTATAATGATAATAATCATAATCATAATCGCAATCGCCGAAATCACCGCCATAATTAATTTTACCTGACCGAATTAAGGGGGGCACGACGTAGCGTAGTGGTTAAGGAACTGCACTACAAGCCGGAAAGTCAAGGGTTCGGGTCCCGGTGAGGTCACTCAGCCTCTAATGGAAATGAGTACCAGGCACTTGTTCTGGGGGTAAAGGCGGCCGTCACGCAGGGTTGACAACCCGGCTGATATCAAGTGCCGAGTGTCCAGAAACAATTGTGGGAGCTTTAACCTGCCACTACCCCAACTTTACTTTACTTTACTGACCGAATTAAGGCGTTAAGGCCTTGTCTGCTACTCAAACTGGTTAGATAAAATATACTGTGACGCATCGCAATAACGGCGTTTGAGTTTCGCGTGTGAGTGGTCTCACATTGCTAGAAATAGATGTGTGAGTCGCCGACTCGCGACTCCAAAGACCCGCGCAGATCATCGATGCGTCTGGAATTTATTTTCCTGAGGTTTCTCCAAGCCTCGACCCTCCCTGTCGAGAAATACTGATGCCAAAAATGTTCATACTGGAAAGATCTCGGTCGGGAGATGAGAAATGTAAATTACTGCGAGGATCGAGAGCTAGTCAGTTGTGAAGTGATAGCGATACAGCGAACTGTGAAAGATATGAAACTTTGGCGAGAGGACTCGTTAGAGTTAAAATTATTGTGTGATATATAAACTTCAAAAAAATATATTTATTACTGCAATTTGTTAGTGAAATGTCAGGAAGAGATTTAAATAACGTTATTGTGGAGTATTACACGATCATCTGTTTTATTACCAAAACAGCGTGAAAACTGACCCCTGATAGCGCGCGGCATTACAGTAATAATTAGTATTGTATCTAACAAGGGAATTTACAACCATTGTATGCCGAAACCTAGCTTGAAATTTCTCCCAATGAAGCGTTGTGATGAAACGAAGGCCGTGTCCAAAAAATATCTACCGCTTTTAACTGCAAGGCAGTAAAATCCGGCACCAAATATCTCATTTAAACTACAGGGAATTAATATAACTGCTGACGTCGTCGATTGGATAAGCCTGGCAAAGTGTCGTCTGCCGTGTCCGGCTTCACTCCATTCCGCTCTAGCCGATGCAGGGACGCCCATCTGCTTTGCATAGTGGGCTACCATTTGCTGGATTCCGGCTTCGATACCTGTGCTTTGATATTAAAAGCAGCAGATAAGCTTGGTACATCACAGCGCTTCTCGGGGAGAAATTTGAAGGTTGCTTTCGGCATAAAATGGTTGACAATTCCCTTGTAAGTTACAATAATCATATATCTTTTTAAATTATATACATGCAATACAATTGTTATCTATAATATATGTAATAATTGTATTGCGTGTATATAATTAAAAAATATATGATTATTATAACATACAAGGGAATTGTCAACCATTTTATGCCGAAACCTACCTTAAAATTTCTCCCCGAGAAGCGCTGTGATGTACCAAGGTAGTGTTATCTATAATATATAATGAAACCATCCCTTGCACAAAAAAACACCATGTTACGTTTATATAACACTTTGGCTAGACCAGTGTTGACCTATGGTAGTGAAGTATGGGCACTAAAAAGACAACATGAAAGCAGAATAACGGCTTGTGAAATGAGATTCATGCGCAGAACAGCTGGTTACACCAGATGGGATCGGAAAAAGAACACCGATATCTTAAAACAATTGAAGACTAAGCCAATTTTGGAATATATTAAACAGTACCAACTAAATTGGAAACACCATCTAAAAAGAATGAGTTCAAATCGGATCCCCAAAGCTGTTTATAATTATATAAGATGACAAAGATCACTGGGCCATCCTATGAAACGCTGGAGGAAAAATTTTCTATAGGATCGTAACAGGCCTTGGTCTAATACTTGGAAGGAAGAAGAAGAAGATCTATAACATATGTTGATTTACTTTCATTTACTCTACATTTAACTAATAAAATGTAAATATGAAAATAAAAACGCCAATGACAGAATAGTCCATATTTTATTGCAGAGAAAAAATATTATTTAACAACAAGTAATTGTATAAGCGTGACTTAAATTTGTCAAGTGTTCAGCAACCCCTGATACATCCAGGGAGAGAAATATAGGAAAGGCAGCGGCTACAGTGAAAGAAAGTAGTAGAATAATAAGAGTTGTTTATCAAGCTGTTACAGAGATAATCAGGAGGCGAATGTAGTTATATTTGTAGATCGTTAACATAGAAATTGTAACGGAGTGTTTTAATATAGTTGATAAGTCATTGATATAGATTGAAAAAGTAAGAGATCCGAGAATGATGACTTCGAGGACTACCTCCTGCACGTTGCGCCAGATGAGGATTTAGGGTTTAATGAAACATATTGTTGGCACCGTGCAGAGATGAATCATACCGGTGTCAGACAGGCATAGGTGCTTGAGCTTTACCATAGGTAAGTCGTGGTCTACAGTGTCAGAAGATTTGTTGAAGTTAATATAGTTAAATGAGTCAATTCACGTATGTCCATGACCTCATGATTATCTTCAATGATGTTTAGCATAGCTGTGGCTGTACTACGATCAGATCTAAAGCCGGATTAATAAGGTTGGTGGATGCTATATATTTAGAGATATTAAGTCATATGTTTATGTGCAATATATTCCAAAACTTTAGATAATGTCAGAAGGATGTTAATCAGTGAAATCATTATATATATATATATATATATATATCCATCCATAGTAATTCTGCCCGAAGGCAGGTCCTTCACTGCAATCATAGCATTTTCATGCTGTGCTTGCAGCTTTACTAGGGAATTGTGTAGGTGTGGTAGCTTCCCGTTGCTTTCCACACCGGTGAAGGATGATGATGATAATGATAATGGTAAGGATGATAATGATAAGGATGATGGCCATGTGATTTCGGGGACCGTTTGGGCCTTAAAGTTTTCCTGACATTTGTCTTACAGGTGAGGAAAAACCCCGATAAAAACCTCACCCAGAAAAACTGCCCCGACCGGGGATCGAACCCGGGCCCGCTGCGTGACAAGGCAGCACGCTACCTCGAGACCACAGCGGTGGACATATATATATGTATATAAATAATATAAAATTTTGAGGTTATAAAGGAAGTGTTAATGTATGAGTTGCTGTGGGTAGTATGATGTCAATGATTTTATTTAGCATAAAAATTTAAATATACAGTAAATATGCCCAATTTACCAATTAATTATTAGAATTATCAACATGTTTCTTCAACTAAGCTCTCATCCTCAAGACCAGTATCTTGTCTTGAGGATGACAGCTCTTAACTGTAGAAACATGTTGACCGTTTTAATCATTAATTGGTGAATTGGGCATATTTACTGTATATTTTAATATTTTATCACCAAGAAGATCACTTGTGTATTAAATAACATTAAAATGCTGATGTCATCTCTATCTTGAGAAATTTACTTATTTCACGTGAGTATTTTTAAACGTCTATAGGGACAGTATTGTAGTAATGAAGTTTATATTTTCTATGGATTGGAGATAACACTATGTCTATTTTTGCTTTTTGTCTGTAATGTATAAAGTGCATTAAAGTAAATCTTTACTTAAAGCAACTAGTGAAATAGTTGTAGAGTAAGTTTGAGATTCATTTTTAGAGATTTTACTTCACGGAGATTTCCCCAAGTGTCCCGCGCACTTACTTCAGGTCCGATTATATTGTGAGAGTGTCATAGTTTGGTATTGCATATAGTTTGTATGTATGGTTTCCGATCTCCACACTTTTGTATCTTCTGTATTTGCAGTAAGCTTTGTCTCACCTTTACTTAAGTTCACATAGTATGTTACTCATCCTGGTAGAAAGGGCCAAGTTAGATATTTATTGGTACATATAGATTAGATTTATTTATTTATTTAGCCTGGTGGAGTTAAGGCCATGTGGCCTTCTCTTCCACTCACCAGGGCAAACATATATTACATCAGAATATAACAATCACAATGAACTCTAATATTAAATGCTAAATAAAAAAATGATCAAAAAGATATATGTTATATTACGATCTATAATGCAACTAATTAATGTTAGTTAAAATAAAGACTAAAACTAATAATAAAATGTATACAAGCAAGACATATTAAATTGTCCCTGTCTAATGTATTTATAAAACAAAGAAAAATAATGAGATATAGAAAACTAATTTTACGTTTGTACAATATTTAAAACAAAACAAGAGAAAATATTTGTTAATCTCAATATTATTTTCATACATAATTAAATTTATTAATTGTTAAAAGAATACTATCAGTGAGATGTATAAGTTAGTTTGTTATTAAATAATTCTTTAGTTTGTTTTTGAAGGATGTTATGGTATCATGTAGGGTGTAGTATCAGTGTATTACATTCTTCTACTTTTTCATCAACTGATCGAATGTTCCATATTATGTACCAAATTAGTTCTAAAGCTCTGATTTTAGTATAGTAGTGACACCTACATTTTGTAAGGTTCTATGCAAAAAGCAGTTTAAAACTCCTTTTGTCAGTGAAGTGAAAACAATGTCATGAGCAGATATGCCGAGAGCAGAAAGCTGCCCATGTATCAATACTTTCTGTGGACGTATAATCGCTAAAAAGTCCAGAATGTGTCGGTAGTAGCAGTGTGATGTGTGGGAAAAAGAGGAACAATGCTCACATTAAAACTTTGGAAAATATTACATTGTATGGCTGGTTAGTCAGTATGAATAAGGTTTCTATTAAAATCCCTTGCGACAATAACGTATTCATAATTATTTAGAACGTATTATAGATAGGAGAGAATACCTATTTTCTGAGGGTTGTATACAATACATAAGATACTTTTTTTTTAGGCTGGCTCTTGAATTAACGCTAAAAGAATCTCGGTCGGCGGGATATACAGAAATGGACTGGTCGGTAATTCTGGAATGGAGTTTAATTTAAACATAGGCACACTCCTGCACTTCGATTACATTTCTGAGAAATATATATCCGTCCACATGGACAAAGGGGGGGGGGGTGGACAAAGGAGCATGTATTTAAGAGAGAAGACAATTTTACGAGTATTTGAGAATACAATTCTTAGGAAAACTTTTAGACCAAAGAGAGACGAACAGACAGGTAAATGGAGAAGAGTCATAACAGTGAGCTATGTGATATTTCTAGGTAACCAGATATAATAAAACAGGTGTCATAGACTGCGATTGTCAAATATGTGGCATGGACGGGGAATGAAAGAGAGAAACTTCTTTTAGGAAAACTAGAAGGAATATACCTTGTAAGTAAATCAATAATGAGATGGGCAAATAACATCATTCTTGATTTGAGGGAGGCACGGCCATGAACCCCCGGATTGGATAGTGCTTGTGTGTGAATGAATGAGCGAGTGAGTTAGTTAATGAGATACTTCTAACTTAAACATTATATCGCTAGTTCATGTTATAAGAGTACTGGTGTATAGATGTAATTCTCTACTCCATCGTTTCCCAACCCCCAGGGAATTCGCAAAATATTTCAAGGGGTTCGCCAAAACTTTTCCGTAATGAGTGAGTCAACAATTTTAAGATTCCACATTAAGCGTAAATGAAGAAGAGCAGCTTCTTGAAATTTCCACTGATTTTCAGTTACAGATAAGTTACAAATATTTGACATTAATTGGGTTTTCGTTAAGTTTCAAGGAGTTCCCAGTGTTAGAGAATAAAGCCATAACGGCTTTATTACTCTTTTCTTCCACATATTTATGCGAAAAGTCGTTTTCTTCATGTGTGTATTTTAAAATACAGTAAAAACTCCTTATTCGCGGGGGTATGTTCCACAAATACGCCGCGAATATGGAATGGTAATTTGTATATAGGGGATTGGCTCCAAGGTTTCAATATAAAATAAAAATAATCAAAATAAAATCAATTAATGAGAGATTTTGAACAATATCTATTAATTATTACTGCAAGGTTAGGCAAGGGCTTAAAGAACTTAACCTAATAATTTTTCCTGTTTTGCCGCTTTTAAAAGGTCTTTCAATTCAGATTGATATTCAGCTGTTATTTCTGAGATAGAATTCCTTATTTCGTCTTCGGGTTCCTTGATGAATCGTGCAATTGATTCATTACCATTGAAACAGCGTGATATAGACACAAAACAACTCGCCAACGCGTAAACGGTCAAGCATTTCTATTTTACTTTAAGCGACAACACTACTTATTTCCGCTTCGAAACTAATTTTCTTTCCTTTTACTCGACATTATAAATTGGTAACAAAGCAGAAGATACACGTGTCGTTCAATCAAATTTATCGCAACGAATGACAAGTTCAAACAATTAAAACACCAATCGTGGCGCGGGCTGCATATCTCAACGGACATAACGGCACGTGAAATACGACGGCGGTGGCTTTTAACAACGAACTTCAGGCTTAGGGACAACAAGGTTTGTCTTACTTTGATTTTATTGTGTATTTGGTTTGAATCATTCTTTGTAAAAGCCACCTTGGCATGTTCCCGCAGTAAAAAAGTTGCCGATGCGTTAATAAAGGGTACTAATTCTTCTAATATATCGACTGGATCGGCGAAAAAAAACAGAAACCGTGTCGCAAAATTTTAACAAGCGACTAATAAAAATGCGATTAAGGAAACTGCCAATAAGGAGCGTTTACTGTATAGCAGTACGTAAGTGATTTGAGACTTCAAAGCTCTGTGCCATGGAAAGCAGACACAACCTTGTCAGTGAATTCAAAGGAAGAGCTGAGTAATTACAATGACTATTTAACTCATGCCCCAAATTGGAGTCAATGACCAATCACATTTCAATGAATTTTGATTTACAACGAATCTCAGTTGTGTTTCACATCGAATTTATCAACTTGAGTTTATCATATTAAAGAAAGCTCCTCCTTTTTAAACATTCTGAATAGGTCAGAGCATTATTTTGCAGTGACTGACTCTCTAAGAAATACGTTGAATATAGCAATTTATATATTAATAACAAGAATCCTAGAGTGCAAGACAATCATACATACATACATACGTACGTGGCTGGAAGTTCAGGACCACTCTTTATGTACCCATACAAGCTATCCGTCGGCCGGTGGTTCCCACACTGCGTATGTATTATATATATATATATATATATATATATTTTGTGCACAAATGTAACCAGAGACTGCTTGCGAGATATAATAGAAAATATTCATAGCAATTGATTATACCACAATAAAATGAAACCATTGTTTGTACTTTCTTAAATGTATTATTTCCCAGGTATTTACGTTCCAGAAAAATATAATTGACATGTTTACATCATAGAAAATCAGAAATTCCACCCATCCATAGTAATTCTGCCCGAAGGCAGGTCCTTCACTGCAATCATAGCATTTTCATGCTATGATTGCAGCTTTACTAGGGAATTGAATGCTTCCCGTTGCTTTCCACACCGGTGAAGGATGATGATGATAAAGATGATGATGATGGCCTTATGATTTCGGGGACCGTTTGCCTTAAAGTTTTCCTGACATTTGTCTTGCAGTTGAGGAAAAACCCCGATAAAAACCTCACCCAGAAAAACTGCCCCGACCGGGGATCGAATCCGGGCCCACTGCATGACAAGGCAGCACGCTACCTCGAGACCACAGCGGTGGACCATCAAAAATTAATTAAACCTATAATGTTGGTTACAAACAGTTCGATGTGTTACATTCTTTCTCCACTAGAGTACATTCTTACAACATTACGATCCTTTGGCAATAAATAATATGATCTGGTTGCAGTGATGAACAAATGGAACATAACAAACGTTTCTCAAATTGTTTTCAAACATCGCCGTTTACATTAAATATATAAATATTTTAAAATAACTATATTTAAATAGGGTGAGGCCTTTGACCTAAAGAGACATTCCAGGCTTATTTATTTATTTATTTATTTATATTTAAATAATGATTTGTGAGTAAACATCTTAATTTTATTCGTTAAATAGTCCTACCAAATGCCACTCTTGATTTCCAAATTCTCTAGATAAATTTACTCGTCACTTCCTGACATCGTGAATTTATCGATACCTTGGAAATCATTCGTGGCATTACTTATGAAAACTTGTAATTATTATTGTAACTAGACCTAAAGTTGTGTAACTTTTAAGCCGTAACTAGAGTAACTTGAGGTTTTAACCGTTAAGGGTTAAGTTAATTTAAGATTATTAAACCTAATGCTTCGAATTAAATTTTATGCATATCTACCGTGTGCATATTTAAACGTCACTGGTTCACTCAACTCAGATCGTTGTGGAAGGGGTTCGCGAGTCGAAAAATATTGGGAATCGCTGCTCAACTCAATGCCACGTCACCCGGAGTAAAGAACGGGCATTTTAAATTCAGTTAGAGTGCACTGCTGAACAGCACGATATGTGAACTCGGGGAAATAATTTTTTATATCGGCTTGGACATTTCAACTCTCACTTGAACGCTGACGCTACTCGTTCTCTTCTCATGGACTGGATGGTTACCTTCTCTTTCACTTAATTTTTATGAATTAGTTTGATGATAATTATGAATCCAGAGATTTGTTCGTGGATGTTATTATCTAAACGTCTTAGTATTTGTTTTACAGTTGGAAAACTATGAGTAATCTCATTCAGGGAATTGAACTAATCGCTCAATCACAAAATTCTACTCTACCACTAGATTATTATATCATATTGCTTATGTAGAGACACTTTGTAAGCACTTATAATTGTGTGACACAATTAATTTGGTCTCTGAATTGGTGAATTTCAAAGGTTTTAGCTGGATTGGTACGGATTGTCAAGACCGGATGGAAAAAAGATAGGCCTCACAAGATGGTTACCAATAGACAAGAGAACTCAGGGCTTGTCAAGACATAGTTGAAGATGTGATGCAATGAAAACTTTTTGAAGCCAGGAGGGACTCCATAAAGAAGATAGTGGAGTAGCATAATTGGTAGTAGATATTGTTGGTAGAACTGTTTAAAACAATTTTAATTAACACAATTTTCTTTAATACATATGTTGGCCATTAAAATATGACAAGATGTCTTAATTGAAAATTTTAAAATAAATGACGAAGTTGTAAACACGATTTTATTCGCAGATGACCAGGGTGCTATTTATTTATGTAACAAGACTAGCCTCAAATGAAATATTTAAATTATCTACAAAACTAATACTAATTACATCTATTATAATCCCTATTATAGCGTTATTATTTTATAATTTCCCCTTCAGAAGATAACCTCCAGAGAGCTGCAAACTACACTGCTCAAAAAAATTAGGGGATATTGTAGAATAACCTATTAAGACTATGTTTTTTGGAATAGTATTAGATGCAATCACTTTCTATTACTCCAAGATAATGTAAACAAGAGTTTGAAGTTGTTACGTGACCTCGGTACCACACCAGAGGGCAGTGTCTGTACTGTTGATGTGAAAGGGTGGTGTGGGGGTGAATGTATTGTTGCTGTTTTTAAATCCAGTCCAGTTTTCAGTTAGTGAATGACTTGCCTTAGGGACAGTAATGCCTCGACAACGTGATTTACCTGAACCAATGGCTTGGAGGGCCATAGGAAGGATGGAAGCTGGACAGACACAACAAGAGGTGGCACAAGCCATTGGGGTGTCTCAAAGCGTGATTTCCAGAGTTTGGAATCGTTTTCAAAGAACAGATACTGTTCACAGAAGAGCCGGACAAGGTCGACCACGGGCAACAACAGCAAGGGATGACCATTACCTCTTGTTAACAGCCCGTCGGAATAGACAGCAGAATGCAACTCAACTGTGAAATACACTTCAAACAGCAACAGGACGCAGGGTGTCAACTCAAACTGTCCGTAATCGACTGCATGGAAGTGGTCTCTATGCCCGTAGGCCCATGGTGTGTACCAGGTTAACTCCACAACACTGTAGAGATCGCAGAAACTGGGCGGAGGAACATCGTGGGTGGAGGCACGCCGAATGGAGATCAGTTCTTTTTTCTGATGAGTCGCGATTCAACTTGGAATGTGATAGTCGGCGTGTATTCATCTGGAGGGAAAAAGGGACACGAAACAATCCAGCTTTTGTACGTGAAAGATCCCCATATCGTGGCGGTGGATTGATGGTGCGAGTAGGAGTCAGTAGTGGTGGACGTACGGACCTCTACGTCATCCAAGGTGGTACTTTGACTGCGGTAAGGTGTATAGACGACATTCTCCGACCTTTTGCGTGCCTTATGCTGGTGCCATAGGTGATTCTTTTCTTTTTATGGACAATAATGCACGACCTCTCAGAGCTGGCTTGGTGGACGACATGCTGGAAGTGGAGGGTATCGAGCGTATGCAAAGGCCAGCTTCCTCCCCGGACTTAAATCCGATTGAGCATGTGTGGGATGCATTAGGCAGACGCATTGCAGGCACACCAGCACCTCCCACAACTGTTCCAGAGCTGCACATTGCTCTTATGGAAGAGTGGCTACGTATCCCCCAAGAACTCATTGCTAACCTCATTGCATCAATGCCAATAAGGTGTGAGGCAGTACTGGCCGTTCGAGGAGACCATACACCATACTAAAGAAACATTTTCACGCATGTTAATGTTGCTTTGTTTGTTTGCCATATTCCTAATCAGGATCTCTTTGACATCTGGTGTGGTACAGAGGTTACGTAATGACTTCAAACTCTTGTTTACATTCTTTTGGAGTAATATAAAGTGATTGCATCTAATACTGTTCCTAAAAACATAGTCTTAATAGGTTATTCTAAATTATCCCCTAATTTTTTGAGCAGTGTAATTATAATGTAGGCAAGGAATATAATTATCTCAGATGCAAAATTGTCATAAATAATATCATTGAACAAGTGAAATTCTACAATGATCTAGGCTTTATTGTATCATACTGCCAAAAAGAACATATAAATATAAAAGTACAGAATTTCAAAGAATGTGTAGAACAATAAGAAGAACTCTAAAGAATAAAACAACTCAAGATACTCGACTGAAATTTTATAAAGTCATGGCCATTCCTACTATTATGTATCCACCCATAGTAATTCTGCCCGAGGGCAGGTCTTTCACTGCAATCATAGCATTTTCATGCTATGCTTTACAGCTTTACTAGGGAATTATAGGTGCGAAGCTTCCCATTGCTTTCCACACCGGTGAAGAATGATGATGATAATGATAAGGATGATGATGCTTATGATGGCCGGGTGATTTTCGGGGACTGTTGGGCAATAAACTTCCTGACATTTATCTTACAGGTGAGGAAAAACCCCGAACAAATCTCACCCAGGAGCCTGTTCCGACCGGGAATCGAACCCGGGCCCGCTGCGTGACAAGGCAGCACGCTACCTGAAGACCACAGCGCTGGACACTGTTATGTGTGGGCAGTGAAAATTGGACTTTGACTCGTACAGATAGGAGAAACTTAGAGGCAACCTAGATAGACGTTTAAGGCCAACGACAGGCTGCACTCTTATGGACCAAAAAGGAAGTTCAGAGATAAGAGATCAATGAACTATTTTTAAGTTGATTGATAAATTTGACAAATAAAGACAAAATTGGTTCGAACTTCTACTAAGAATGCCAGATTATAGACCTTTTAAAATTATTTTAAACTACAGATCTACAGGATATTGAATTCAAGGAAGACCATTTGCTAGATGAAGTCGGAACGGGCCAGAAGACCTAAGCCTTGATGTTGATAATGATTGTGATTAATTACTGCGAGGAACTTTAATGTTGCAAAAATTCACTGTTAAGTTAGCTTCATTATCGAAACTACTAGTTCATATTTATGAATTTCAAATTTGCATCATGAAGCAATATAAGAATAAGCTGTCTTAATTTAAAGATGGTATCTAATTGTTTTATGTACATATTTATGTATATATTTGTTTCTTTGATATATCTTTATCATCTGCATGGTTCATTGCATTATGTAATGCTACTTGCCAGTTTATCTTACTATAACATTGTGTATTCTTATGTTTAATGATTTTCTAGGTTATAGGCTATGACTTTTGTCTTTATTAGTTATAACAGTTATAAATTGGGGTGGATTCTTATGATATGTCATATTTTTTAACCTGTATTTTGAGTTCGAGTAACTAAACATTTATATATTTCTGATGAAAATGTAGTGATTTTTATTACGCCATTAAGTCACATTTCTCATGTTTATAGATTTTAGTCATAAAGAAGGCAAAGTGATCCCACCACAGGCCTTAGGAGACCCTTGGGGCAGTAGGAGGTTAAGGCTCACACTTTTTCTAGACATCGGCACTTGACATCAGCCGGATTGTCAGCTCTGCGCGATGGCCGCTTTTACCTCCAGAACAAGGGTCTGGTACTCATTTCTGTTAGAGGCTAAATCGCCAGAAAGTTTGGGTCAGTTTAAACATGATGATTTCACCGAGACTCGAACCCTTGACATTCCGGCTTATAGCATATTGCCTTAACCACTACGCTACAGCGTACCCTGATTTTGGTCATATTTATTCTAATTTTTGTAATAAAGTCTTACTGTAGTCAAATTATGGGGATTCTTTTAAGTCGTCAGCCAAATTTAAATAACCAACATAATGTAAGTACAAAGAGAGCAAGATTATTAAGAAACCATGGGCCACAGAAAAAAATGTTGGAGAAGATAATAATAATAATAATAATAATAATAATAATAATAATAATAATAATACTTACTTACTTACTCACTGGCACTATCGAACCCGTAGGTTCATGGCCGCACGGACATAAGCTCTCCACACATCCCTATCCTGAGCTAATGCTTTCCAATCATTCCCTGTATAATCTACTTCCCTCAAATCATAGTAAATGTTATTCTCCCACCTCATTCTTGGTTTACCAACTGGGCGTTTTCCCTCTGGCTTTCCTACAAGAAGCTTCCATGCAAATCTTTCATTCCCCATACGCGCAACATGTCCTGCCCATCGCAGTCTACGAGACTTAACTGTTCTTATTATATCTGGCTTCCTATAAAGACCATGTAGTTCATTCTTATGTAGTCTTCTCCATTCACCTGTCTGTTCATCTATCTTTGGTCCAAAAAATTTCCTAAGAACTTTATTCTCAAATACTTGTAATCTCCTTTCCTCTCTTAAAGTAAGAGTCCATGATTCGCATCCATATAATATAACAGGTAGAATAATAGTTTTATATATTTTCAGCTTAACGTTTTTTGAAAGGAGTTGGGACATCAAAAGTCTCTGCAATGCATAATAGCATGCATTTCCAGAATTGAGCCTATGTTTAATTTCTTTGTGCATCTCATTCCTATTTGTGATCATTGTTCCTAGGTATTTGAATTCAGCCACTTCCTCAAAATTTCCCTCATTTGCATTAGCTGTCCATTTCCATTATATAATGAATTTCTACGTGTGACCATATATTTAGTTTTATTGATATTTACTTCCAGTCCTAATTTCTTAGTATTACTCAATAGTGTGTGCGTGTTGTCCATTATTATCTCCTCGCTATCGGCCAACAATACTACATCATCAGCATAAACTAACAGCTTATTAATACCATTGAGTTGTAAGCCTTCCTCATTCTCTAAAGACTTAATGGCATGCTCTAGTACAAAATTAAATAGTAGAGGAGATAGTGCATCTCCTTGCTTCAACCCATTCTGGATTTCAAAAGTGTCTGAAAACTGTTTGCCTACACGCACCCTACTCGTTGAGCCATTTAGACACATTCGTATAAGTCTAACTAACTTTTTGGGAATTCCGAACTCCAGCAGGATACTATATAACTTCTCCCTCTTAATTGAATCATATGCTTTTTTGAAGTCTACATATAGTTGATGTACAGTACCATTATATTCCCATTTCTTTTCTAAAATCTGTCTTATACTAAAAATCTTATCTGTTGTAGACCTGTTTCTTCTAAATGCACATTGATGATCTCCTAGAATGTCATCAATATAGGGAGCAAGTCTGCTTACTAATATATTTGTTAGAATTTTGTACGAAGTTGAAAGTAATGAGATGCCCCTATAGTTGTTGCAATCAGTTTTATCTCCTTTCTTATAAATTGGTACGATAATTGATTCCTTCCATTCATCTGGAAGAGCTTCTTTTTCCCAAATCATACTAAGCAACCAGCGTATCTTGTCCATCAATTTTTCTCCCCCTGATTTTATCAGTTCTGCTGGGATCTCATCTGAACCTGATGGCTTTATACATCTTCAATTTTTCAATTGCCATTTCAACCTCTAATGCACTTGGCTCTGCGACTAGCATTTCTGCTGTCTGTAAATTATCCTCCTCAATGTCCTGTTCTGTATGTACATTTAATAGCTGATTAAAGTAACTTTTCCATCTATTTAATATACTCCTGGAATCTGCAATCATATCCCCATTTTCATTCCGAATTATGTTTGTTCTAGCCTGAAAGCCTTTCTTCTCTTATAATAATAATAATAATAATAATAATAATAATAATAATAATAATAATAATAATAATAATAATAATAATAATAATAATAATAATAATAATATAATAATAATAATAATAATAATAATAATAATAATAATAATAATAATATAATAATAATAATAATAATAATAATAATAATAATAATGCTTTATTTTAGCTGGCAGAGTTAAAATAAAGCATTATTATTATTATTATTATTATTATTATTATTATTATTAATTATTATTATTATTATTACCTTCTCCAACATTTTTTCTGTGGCCCAAGGTTTCTTAATAATCTTGCTCTCTTTGTACTTACATTATGTTGGTTATTTGAGAAGATGGAAGAAATAAGAAAATGGAAAAAATAGCAATATAGGAGAAGCCAAAAGAAACTACAGGAAAATAAACAACGAACTTAGAAGAGAAACTTACAAAGCAAAGGAAGAATGGATGAAGCAAAAATATGAAGAATTAGAGAATCTAGAAAGGAAAGGAAAATATGATTTAATGTACCAGAAAGTTAAATGCTTGAACTATGGAAAGAAGAGCTGGAAAACTATGTGGCTGATTGAGGATGAAAATTATGAAGAAGTAACAAACAGGGAATTACGAATAAGCTCTCCGATCTTTGTTGTTTGCCAATCGTTTTCCCATTGGCGCAGCGCAAACTTTATTCTCTTCATTAGCTTTTCAATTAGTTATGTGTGTTAGTTTATTACTATTGCAATATGTGGGTTTTTTCCTACTCCTTTAGGTATTTTTTTTGCAAGCTCATTACCTTGAATTCTGAGATGGGCTTTAACCGTAAAAAGTGTATTTCCCATTATTTTATTATGACCGGGAGTTCGCCTTCACGTAGTTTATGTCGTAAATAATCCACACAGATGTATAATATTTTATTATAATTCTACAAATTATCAGTAATCTGTTACAATTTGGATAAACAATCTTGATTCAAAAATGTATCTGTTTCACAATTATTTTACAGACTGTTGAATCCGCTCACAACAATTTTTTTCTCTTCACACGTCGCTTATCGCTGTTAAAAACACGACTAACTGGCGTCGGACCTCGCCAGATATTATATAGGCGGGCAGGAACTTTCTAGGGGGACACATCCAAACACGGAAGTTTCTAGCCACCGATCTTTCCCAAAAGGGGGGGGGTAGAGACTCGTTGAGATCTCTGGAATGAGAGCCTAGACATTTCGATAGTCTGCGCGGGCCTTTCGACCCGCGAGTCAGCGACTTGCAAATCTATTCTCCAATGCGAGACCAATATTCTAGCCTTTGGCCGGGAAATTTAAACGTCGTTATTACGACGCGCCACATTATTTTGGAAAGTAGCACTTGATAAGTTATGCGTTCATTGTTGTTTGCCATTCGTGTTCCCATCGACGCAACGCAAACTTTCTTCTCTCCACTTGCTTTTCATTTATATTGAGTGTGTTGGATATTCCGACATGGGGTTTAAAAATATAAAGTGCATTTCTCATTATTTTGACTACAGTTTGTTTAAGCTGGAATTTATTTTTCGATCGGGGAATAATGTTTGCTGTGGTTTGGAAAATGTATAGTGTTCTCTAATTGTTGGTGTATACTGCTGCCGTTTTTTCACATCTAATTTTTGCGGTGTTTAAAATTTTGAGGGCTTTCGGTATTGTAACTTGTTACGCCTAATAATAAATTATTTGAACACGTGTTGTGCCATTTATACTAATTTCTCTCTCTCTCTCTCTCTCTCTCTCTCTCTCTCTCTCTCTCTCTCTCCTCTCTCTCTCTCTCTCTCTCCTCTTTCCTCTCTCTTCCTCTCTCTCTCTCTCTCTCTCTCTCTCTCTCTCTCTCTCTCTCTCTCTCTGTATTGATTCCTCAGGAATCCCCACTACAAAGTAATATTAGATGCTCGATTTAAATGTATTAGGCTACATTATAATCTTCTATTATACCATTACATAACATTATGTACATGTTTAAACATATAAAATGTTATTTAATCTTAACTAAATATCTGTTTTATTTATAATTATATATGTTTTACTTAATGTAAATAATTCTAATTTTATTCGCACTTATTTGTTTATATACTTACTTACTTACTCACTGGCACTATCGAACCCGTAGGTTCATGGCCGCGCGGACATAAGCTCTCCATACATCCCTATCCTGAGCTAATACTTTCCAATCATTCCCTGTATAATCTACTTCCCTCAAATCATAGTTAATATTATTCTCCCACCTCATTCTCGGTCTACCAACTGGGCGTTTTCCCTCTGGCTTTCCTACAAGAAGCTTCCATGCAAGTCTTTCATTCCTCATACGTGCAACATGTCCTGCCCATCGCAGTCTACGAGACTTGACTGTTCTTATTATATCTGGCTTCCTTATTTGTTTATATACTATATCAAATATTTACATTATCAATTTTTACGGTGTTAGTGTCTGGATGAACTTCCTAAATCCTAGTAAACACTTAGTTCTAGGTTTATAGCTGGCCAAATGCTTCCATTATTCCTTATAGCGTCTATTAGTTCCATTCTCTGTTGTTTATACTGATGTTTCTGTATGTTTTATCATGGTATAAAGTAGAAATAACAGATCCTACTCCTGCCTTCTGTTTATATTTGTACCGAGTAATGTGTAAATATTTCATTCTGTTCTTTGATGGTTGTGTTATCCGTAGGGGGTATATGCGCTCGAGTGCGCGTGTGTGTAAATGTGCTAACGACCATCTATTAAGAAAAACATGTGGTATCTACAGTTGGTAGAGTTTACACTAAAATATTTTGTAATAGTTAGCTATAACCAATCAACACCTAGAAACTATAATTTATTAGATCTACCTTACTAACAATACCATTATACAATATCATGTTTTACTCTTTCCTGAACTCAACACTTTTATACCTAATTAAGTTGTTTGGTTACTGGTGACCTACGAGAGATTAGAATATTGTTCCAATTTCAGCGTTTATTACCTAGGAATCTGAATTGCAGAGTATTATATAACATTCCTTCAAGCTTTTCTTCCGATAGTACTATTTGTACACCCTGAACTGATAATGTTGGTCCCAATTTACGGATTAAATATTATACATGATTTATATAATCATGCAGCGAGTTCAGGTTTGATCCCTGGTAGGAAAACATTTCCTGGGTGAGGTTTTATCGAGTTTTGTTTCCACTTATAAGACAAATGACGCAATTGTTAAGGCCAAACAAGACTTCAAAGAACATCTGGTCATCAAAAACCCTCTATTGTATTCACCTGCTTTAAATGATGTGTGTTGTCTTAAATGATTGTGTTCTCAGAGAGGTGGCCCTGGAATTAAGCTGATCGCTGATACCGGGAGGTCTTCAATGTTCTAGTGTGTTCGAAAAAAATACGTAAGTGATCCAGAGTTTAAAATCCTTTCCTGACTGTTTTTGTAAGATTGGGAGGGGTGGGACATGTACAAAAGGAAAGCATAATTTAAGGGGAAAAATAAAGAAAGAGAAATAAAATATCACAGCTCGATTTAGAAAAATTCGAAATAAATTTTAGTTTCATATCTTCTTTAAATACTTCAGGAAAACATTTTTTTCTGTAGTAACATTATAATCTCAAAATAACTTACAAAAATATATTCTTCACTCTTCGTTCCTGCACAGTAAATTATTAAATGACCATCGTATGTAGATACGCTTTTATAGTAGGTTTAATTAGCCTATAATACTACTATCTGCAGATCGCGGAAACCCAAATTGAATGATCTGACAACTATCCTCAACTGCTATATTTCCACATAATACATGTTACTGTAGATCTTATTGAGGACTGAGTTTTTAGACTTTCTCTTGCTGTCAACATTATTACCACAAAATCATTATCACCAGCATTTTTCGTACAAGTATAAGGCCTGATGCCTGTTACGATCTGAAAAAGGCTGGGTTTTTAGTCCAGCTCTTTCTCGGATGGCAGAAGGATCTCTTCCCATGGGGTGGTAGCGACAATTCTCCATTCTTCTTCGCTGCAAAACAAACGTTTCAATGACCACCATCTCTATTATAGTAGATTCAATTATAATTTGTAATCCCGCATGAATAATCTGACAGAACTGTTAAACATTTAAATACGATTTTCACATAGGCCTACTAAATGTTACTATGGAACTTATTGCTGAGTCAACGTTATTATCACAAAATAACTTGTCTAAACAATTCTTCATTTTTCTTAGTTGCTAAATAAAATCGTCCATTGACAACCGTCTGCGGATACGCTCTCTTTTATTGTGGATTTAATTATGATACCGTTATCTCGCTACTGTGGATATTCGAGATTAAGGAAAAGATGAAGCAAAGTTCAAAACATATTTGTCTATAATGGGTACGTGGGTATTGCGGGTTATCAGGAAACGACGGTGCGGATGTTATAGCCAAGTCTGCAGCAGATTCTAAATGACAGTATGAGTATGATCTCTGCTATATTTATTTCCTGAAGTCTCAAATAAAGGAACACACAATAGCAAGATGGAACAACGTGTGACTCAATAGTACTTCAGGTACATTAACACGACAGCTATTCTTTCCAAGTATTTATGACAGAATAAAATGCAAACACATTGTTCCAAATTTCATACTAACACAATTCCTCACTGGACACGGAAAATTTGGCCAATACCTCCAGAGAGAATGCAAGTTATAGTTGTGGTATTAGCAGCCAAAGTATTGAGCACGCTATCTTTGATTGCCCTATGTTCTGGAATGAAATCACCTGTCTTCTAAACAACACGGCCTGTTTAAGTGAACCACACATTACGGAAGTGCTTTTGACAGAAAATAACTATAAACTTTTTAATGTCTTTACAAATAAGTTCCATAAAAACTTTAATTTTATATAAAATCTCATAATGTATCACTATTATGACACGAATTATAACCCTAATACACTTTGGGTGAAATAGGGTTTATACATTTAGGATAATAAATAATAAATAATAATAATAATAATAATAATAATAATAAATAATAATAATAATACATAATAATAATAATCATAATGATGATGACAGCTGACTAATAATACCAAATCTAATAATCATCACTCATGCTGCTCATCCTCATAAGGATGCTAACTCCTTATGCTCCTATCCTCTCCTCATCCTCCTCCTCCTCCTCCTCCTCCTCCTCCTCCTCCTCCTCCTCTCCCCCTGCTGCTCCTCCTGCTGCTTGCTCCTCCTCCTCCTCCTGCCTGCTCCTCTCCTCCCTCCTGCTGCTCCTCTCCTCCTCCTCCGCCCCTCCCCTCCTCCCTCCTCCTGCCTCCTCATCCTCCCCGGCCCCTCCCGTGCCTGCTCTGCTCGCCACTCCCTTCCCCCCATCCCTCTTTTCCCCTCCTCCCGCTTCCCGTCGCGCTTCCTGCTGCGTGCTTTTCGCTGCCTCTTCCTTCTCTTCCCCCCCTCCCTTTTAATATCTTCACGAATGTATTTCTAATGGAAATGGTTGGATGTCGAAATCTATTTAGTTTTAATGCTTTACTAAAACCAAAACCGTCTGTGGTTTTGTAACATTTAACTTGTCTGATTGGCATCAAAACGGTCCCCGAAATCATATGATCATCATCATCATCATCATCGTACTTATCATTATCATCATCCTTATCATTATCATCATCATCATCATCATCATCATCCT
The DNA here is from genome assembly GCA_030220185.1 of Diploptera punctata. Classification (NCBI taxonomy): domain Eukaryota; kingdom Metazoa; phylum Arthropoda; class Insecta; order Blattodea; family Blaberidae; genus Diploptera; species Diploptera punctata. The sequence goes on along the minus strand of JASPKZ010004201.1, from coordinate 476,256 downwards.
TCACCGGCGTGGAAAGCAACGGGAAGCTACCACACCTACAATTCCCTAGTAAAGTTGCAAGCATAGCATGAAAATGCTATGATTGCAGTGAAGGACCTACTTTCGGGCAGAATTACTATGGATGGATGGGTTGGCATCAGAGGAATGTCGGTTTAATTGCCAGCTACATTATAGAAATTTTTCGTTGTGTTTTTAGTCTGCAACGGTTTTTTTAGATTAACTAACTACTTGATTACGTGAAATAGCAAAATTATTTTAAGAAAATTGAAGTTAAATTGGAAGAACTGCGTCATTCTATTAACGATACTCCCTTGTAGAGTCTACAACATCTAGCCAGTGGCAGATAACACTTCGGTCGGCATTAGTTCTTCGGATTGTCGAGACGCGTATGTAATATTTTTTTAGTACTGTGAATGAATGAGATATGAATATATGATATTAGTTTATTTTTATAAAATGTAATTCCTGCAGGACACATGTGACTGCAATTAGGTTACAGAATGCGCTCACCCATGTTTTATTTATAATGACAGTAATTTTATTATTTAAATTTTCTACTGCAGCGACCTCAAGTTTACGCTTTATGATTATCGCTTGTTTTCCATCCGCGTTAACATTTTTATTTCATTATAAAGGCTACACGTTGACGTTTATGCTATGGAAAATTTCATTCACATCAAATATACAATCCATACAGGATTAAACGAGTGTTTACATAGCCATTACAACTGGATTTATCCATAGTTATAAATAGAATAACAGTCGATCCTAGTGGATTGGTGGCAACTGTGCTTCTCTCTGTTTCCGAAATTCGCTGATTGAAACTCAATAAGTAAACATCCACATTATGGCTACTTTTGAAAGGAAAGTAAAACTGTGATTTCTGTGTCGTAGATTTATGGAAAATAAAAGCCTGAAACGTTCGGCCGCGGTGGACTAGTGGTTATGCTCCTTGCCTCTGGTCCCGAGGGTCGCTGATTCAAACCTGGCCGAATTCGATGGATTTTTACGATGGAAAAATCCAAGGAGCAAGTCCTCCGGGAGGGAGTTAATCAGTGGATCCTAAGTCTGAAGATTTACAAGCTCGTAAATGATCCTTAAGCCTAAATAAGAAGCAAAATTTACCGAATTTTCCCATCATACCTTGTTTTTCTAGATATCACTATGAGGCGGAACGCTGACGCCGGTCACTCAATGACATATTTTCGAAAACAAGTATAACTAAATTAGTATGGTTGCATTTCTCCCCTGTAAGTCTCGATGACAGGCACAAGGGCTTAGAAGAAGATGAAAATCCTGTAATGAGAAATCTCTAAACAAAGGTTTTCGTCTGCATGAAGCATTTTAAGTTTTATTTTATTTAATGTATTGCATATCCAAGACCGTATTTAAACGATATTCTACCTCTACCATATAATTTAAATTTACATAATTATTTAAAGCATCGTATTAAGCAGTTACAAGCCTTTATTGCGTTACAGTAACTTAATTTCGTGTTCTCTTTTGAAAGTGATGTTATATATCAGTTTGTTATTAAGCTAACAAAATGGATAAAATAAAATGTCTCTTGAATGTTGTAGAAGTTAGTTATAAGTTTTAAGGATGATTAGTGCTACAATGTACCGCATGAGAATTAGAAGGTAGAAACTTCGCCTCTAGGGACACAAACTTGCTTCATTTTCTGTCGACGCCATGCACCATAACAGTTTGATTCCTGGACTCACGTTCTATACTTGTTAAAGTGTTCAAATGTAGCAAATTCTCACTGGACACGAGTCCAACATTGCACCAACTAATTAAACTTATCCTTTTTTCTCGTAAACTTTCACGGCCGCTGTCACGTTTTAACATTTATAATTTTAGGGCGTAATTTGCAACACAAATTAGAATAGTAGCAGGTGCAGTGGCTGATGCAACTTCAATTACTTGTCTTCAAAGGTAGGGAAATATATTAGTGATTTTTTAAAATATTCTTACCTTGGTTTAATCTTTCCATTTGGAGGAATTTTTTCGTGTTCCGAATTTTAAAGGAAAATAGGTCGGTAAGGATTTTAAACACTGGATCACACATATACTTGTTTGGTAACACAAGGACATGAAGGGACTCCTCGGATGAGTGACCAGCGTAATAGCAGATCCACCTCCGAGAAGACATGATATTTAAAACAAAATACATGAGCCATCCATATGTTAATAATACTTACTTAATAGTTAATACAGGCTTTCCACTTTACAGCAGTTTGCCTTTGATTCCTGCCTTCCAGATATTCCTATCTCCCCATTGTCCATCTTCCATACCCCTCTTCATCATGGCATCATATATTCCTTCATACCATGTTCTTCTACTTCTCCCCTTCTTTGTTCTGCCTGGTACCATGCAATCCAACACCTGTTTAGGCCACTGGTCTTCCGACATCCGTTGTACATGTCCATACCACTGTAGAGCTCTCTTTGTTATCCTATCGATAACAGTCTCTTGTGCATCCATTTCTTGTCTGATATATATATTTCGAATATTTTGTAGCCTGGATATTCTCATACTTCTCCGTAATTCATCCATTTCTGTCGCCAAGATTCTTTTCTGCATCCTTTCATTTATTGTCCAGCTTTCTGATCTATATGTAAGTATACTTTCTATTATATGCTAATAATACGGCTTCAAATAAAGACGCAACTCTAAGCGCCTGGCAAACAGCCGGCAGGACAAAACCATCAAAGCACCCCCGTTTCCCGGTCAGTGAACTGGCGGGCGGGCGGGCGGCAAAACAGATTCCATTTACATTCTTTCTACCCTATTATCAGGTACGTGTTTTCCAAAGTTTTTAAATCAACTTGTGAATTTGTGTTCAGTTGTGACTGTGCTGACTTCAGTTTAAGATGGTGTATACCACTGAAGAGAGGATATTTTTTCTTTTAACGTAATATGCAAAGAACAAATCTTTACAACATTTGTCGTCGTAAATTTTGCCGTCAATCCCCTAATGCTACCGTCCCAAAATAAAGCCATGATTTCAATTCTCGAATATTAGAGGAACTAAAAGAAAATATTCGTCCCGCGCTGTAGCCCAGAGTTAAGGCAAGAAGCATTGGCGCAGAGCTACGGGACTTGCGCTGGTTCGAGTCCCCATGGGGGAATAATTTTCTCATGGGTTTCGGCCAGTATGGGACCGGTGCTCACCCAGAATCGTGAGGTATTTGGGTAGCTACAATAAGTAGCGACTGCAGGTTGAGAAGACCAGCTATAACGGCAGGGGGACCCGACATGCTGATCACATGTCATCTCTACACTGGCTATATTATTGTCTACCCTTGTGATTAACACATCTGGATGTGAGACTTGCAGCCTGCTGGTAGGGAAAGGATCTTCTAGGCCTGTAGCGCTTGGAGTTTTTTTATAAGAAAATATTCGAACAGTTATCACCAATATTTCAAGGCAAGAATTGGTTAGTGTGTTTTAAAATATTATTCGCCGGCGTAAACATTGTATTGAAACTGAATGAGGTAATTTCGAACATCTTTTGTCTTAAGATAAGGAGTAAACATCACAAAAGTAGATTTTTTTTCCATTACCATCTCCAATTACTTTCACAGTTACTTATATTTACTTGTTGAGGTTACCTTGCGAGATCCGTGCGACGAGAGGTTGCCAGGCGCTAGGGTTGCGTCTTAAAAATGAAGACTAGACGGTAATGCGATGTGGGTTACTCTCATTACCAGATAGTTTTTTTAATAATTTCTAACATTCTACTTAACATATTGTTTTAAAGGAAATACCTGCCGCAGAAGACATTAGTCCTGAAAAATAAAAAAAATATTAAGGTCAGTAGAACGTTAAGACGTATATGTACATTTACCAAAAACAAGAATGAGCCGCTTCAAAGAACAGAGTCCCTGTTATGACCCATAGAGAAACCGAATAGAGGGAAAACTGAGTACAGTGACATCTAAACATCTACGGTCGTTTACGATGAACTACAATAGAAAACTACAATGGTAGCGCTGTTTCGTAGTAACAGAATATGTATCTAAATAAAACAAATGCAAGGCACATGGCGTGTTCACTCGGGATTATGGGAAATTAGCCATTTTGTAAATTGAACAATTTAACTGCTATCCTTTCGTTCTATGTAGACGGTACTATAAATATTATATATTATCGAAAGTTAAAAATCATTACTTAGATTTCATTTTACTCTAATTTGTAAGTAAATTCAAACTTGTTTACGTTTTTAATGTGAATGTATTTTCAAAGATACACTTACTAGAAGTTATAAAATTCCAAGGTTTGTGAGGTTAGGAAGAGTGATGTTAGTGTATAGCCATTTCTAATAAATATTTAAAAAATGTGAGTGACTTTATAATGGATTTCAGATGTACGACCTGGCTAAGGTTCTTTAATAAATATTGTATACAACATAATATATATTGTAAAAATTATGTATGTTATAATAAGGGGATAATGCATGTTTTTAAATTTTAATAAACGAAAATAAATTAACATGTTTTATTTATTTATTTATTTCCATTCTTCCCTTCTGTTAAAATTAAAAAGAAAAACTATAGATCTGAGAGGCTGGGTACAAATAATTTCAAAATTTAAGATAAATTAAAATGTTATTTATTCCTATAAAGTTCAATTCCATGATTATTCACCAGATCCATCCATCCATCCATAGTAATTCTGCCCGAAGGCAAGTTAGGGAATTGTAGGTGTGGTAGGTTCCCGTTGCTTTCCACATCGGTGAAGGATGATGTTGATGATAATTATAAGGATAATGATGATGGCCATATGATTTCGGGGACAGTTTATTCACCAGATAGTGTTGTATAATTATAATTCATAATTTTACAACCAGGCGATGCTGGATTTCACATTAGTACCAGAAAAATAGAAACAAATTAGATGTCGTTAGTTGTTCTACAATAGCGTCGCTTGTGGCATGTACGGGAAACTTGTCCACTTTCTCCTCTGGGTTCTCTGTAGTTTGACCCACTGCGCATGCTCGAAGAGCTAAAGCTGCGGTTCACGAGGTAACGCATTGTTAAATGTTTTAAATACGCTGTATATTTTATTCGTCATAAATAGTTAAAGAAAAGTGAAGAAGTAATGTTTATAGATATTTACGAGTGTTCGAAAAATGAAATATTTACTCAAATTACGACATTTCAAATAAAGTTTTACTCTCGTTCATAGTGTAAAAGTAAACAAGGAAACCAGGATTTAGATAACTAGTATCCGACGTTCGAGTAGCGTAGATCGTTAAACCAATTACAAAAAAAACATATCAAATATATTTAAGAGCCAGGGTTCGAATCCCTCAACAATGTGTGTTTATTAATTTGTATTTTCACAAAATACTTCCGATAACATTTAATTCCAGCCACGCAATCTACGTCCACTTTAGACTATTTCAAGTAACATGCTTGCATTCGTAAACTCTATAACTCTATCTAGCTACCGGTGTAAATTTAATAGTGTGTGCAGTATCATGTTTTAATAATAATGCTATAAATTTATGTAATAAAATAGAATATAGCTTCATATATTTATGTGTTTATTTAATTATTACGTATTAGTGAGGTAAAAGTTTTAACGTTCAATTAAAATATTTAGTTTACATAGGACCATATCAAGTCCAGCATAATAATAGCCCATAGTCCATAGATGATGGGCAATAATAATTTTATTTATTCATATACAGAATTTTAATGTTTACATATCTTTCTGTGCCTTAAGTTTTATTTTTCTTTTCCGCTCCTCTCTAGCCATCCACTCCACAAGAATAATAATAATAATATTAATAATATTAATAATAATAATAATAATATAATAATATTAATAACAATAATATAATAATATAATAACAATAATAATATAATAACAATAAAATATAATAACAATAATAATAATAATAATAATAATAATAATAATAATAATAATAATAATATAATAATAATATAATAACAATAATAATAATATAATAATATAATAATAATATAATAACAATAATAATATAATAATAATAATAATAATAATAATAATATAACAATAATAATAATAATAGTTATTATTATTGTTGTCCATCATCTATAATAATATTAATGATGATGGGATGTATCAAAGGATGTGAATAATATAATTACATGCAGATCAAAATTAACTCAAAATGTACATAAGGAAATTACATAAAATATAGAATTCAGAAAGGCGGATCGATAATAACGATGTTAAATGTAGTTTTGTCGGATAAGAACATAAGAATAGGTACCAAATTACAAATTTGTGAATCCATAATTCGAAGCACGCTAACATTCGGTGCTGACACGTGATAGTTGAATACAAATTTTAGTTTAAAGCTTATGTCTACTGATATGGATTGTTTTTGACGCTCAACTAGACATTCTAAATTGGATAAAATCAGAAATACAATCATCAGGCAACAAATGAAAGTCCAAAATGGAATATTAGATTTTGTGAGATACAGACAACTAGAATGGTATGGTCATATAGGGCTACATAGGATGCCAGAGAAAAGAGTACCCAGACACGCTATGTAATGGATTTCACACCTGGGAGAGGAAAAATAGTTCAACCTAGATTTAAATGGATGAATGATGTAAGAAGAAGTATGAGAGAGTTAGGTATGGAAGAATAGGAAGGGAAGATATATAAGAATGGAAAAAGAAGATAAACATTTAAAAAGCTTTGGGCACAGGAAGATGTTTTATTACATTGTAAACCTGTTTATAAATAAATAAATAATAGCAATAATAATAATACTAATATTAATAATAATAACAATAATAAAAACAGTAACACTTCCAAAGTTGGTAGACCAAGAATGAGGTGGGAGAATAACATTGACTATGATTTGAAGGAAGTAGATTATACAGGGAATGATTGGAAAGCATTAGTTCAGGATAGGGATGTATGGAGAGCTTATGTACGCGCGGCCATGAATCTACGGGTTCGATAGTGCCAGTGAGTAAGTAAGTAAGTAAGTTAGTACTTTTTCTTTAAGAATGAACACACAGAATAAAATAGAAAGCATTTTAACAATTATAAAAATTAACGTCACCAGGAATCGAACTTATGATCTCTTCCATATGAATCAAGCCACTAAATACTGAGATAAACGCTCGCTGGCTTGCTGTGCTTAAAATAATGCTCTTCAAATGAAGAAAGGAAACATATTGTAGCTACTGTGAAATTAGTTTACTCGTGTGAATCGCGCGTTAGAACTTGAAATATTCGAGTCAAGAATCGGCCCATTCTTCTATTTGCTGAGTGTACACACACACACACACACACACACACACACACACACACACACACACACACACACACACACGCACACACACACATATATATATATATATATATATATATATACACACACACTAGTACAGTCATTAAGTTCTGAGACTTTACGCCTGAGGATAGGCACCCATAAGAATCTGAATGTCTCACAAGATACCGATAACTAGGCGTACACTTAAATAGAATCACATCCTCCCTCAAAATAATCGCCTTTGGCCGTCATGCATGTTTGCCAACGGTGGTAGGTATAGCTGTTGGAAGCACCGCTGAAAGATGTTGGCAGGAAGGTCCCGTATGGCTTATCTTGTGGCAGTCATGACCTCTTCGGAAGAATGAAATCTACGCCCACGTAGGATTTCTGTCATGCGAGGAAAGAGAAAAAATATCGTCATGTGATCATCACGTAGGTCTTGCGACAGGATTCCTGGCACACTGTGCTGGATAAGGTAACTCGAGACATGTCCAGGTCATCAGACAGAATTTTGTAACAAGTACCACGGCTGACGCCTACCACTGCTGCCAGATCGTCTACTGATTGGGAGCGGTTAGCACGCACCAACGTCACAACTTCTTCGATCTTGCGTTTAGTTCGAATTGCTTGTGGCCGACCAGTACGCACATCATCTTCCAAACTGTATCTTCTTCTCAAAGAACGTCAGTGTCACCTAAATACAACACTACGACTCAATGCGTACTCACCGTAAACTTACTGCATCATTTGAAACGTTTTGACAGCGGTCTTGCCTAATTTCTGACAGAACTTGATGTTGCTCTAACTGTGACATCTCGAGTTCCGACATGGGCATTCAAATCACCGTCACAAAAAAGACCGTAGTTCTGCTTGCAGTGAATGCACTCAACCGTCTCTTGCTGGGAAAAGAGACTGACAAGGTACCATACCACGGCGCCACCTATGCGCTATAGCGTAATACAGCGCAACCATGCGCTCAGTCTCAAAACTTAATGACTGTACCACGTATATAAATAATTGTTTTAATGATAATTTTTATAATGAAGAGCATAAGTGATTTCGTTCAGTAGTATATACACAAATTCCATAATAGAAGTTATCGTAAGGTAATGTAGTCTATTGCACTTCAAATGATAGCGGGAAATCCAAAGGGAGTTAGTATACTCGATAAACAAAAATTATACATATCGAATGCATAGGCCTCTATTTGTCTGACCCATATATTTGTACTCTCAAAAAGTACTTCAATTGGTCAATACTTTTTTTATAAAAAATGTATAATTTAGTAATATTGACAATATAATTATGTTACAATTTATTGTGTCTTATTCAACTTAATATATTTTAATTAAAATTGATGTCGCAGAAGAGTAAGATACAATCAACCTCTTCCGAAAAATCATTTATGTGAGAAACCAGCGATTATTACTAATTTTGTTAGTGATTGAAATGATGCTCAAATTATATTCTGTTAAATTGGATGATGGAGATTTGTAATCATTTTCAAAAATATTTTCAAGAGAACAATCTCAAACGCTATATTCCTTCGGAAGTGCATAAAAGTATAATAATAATAATAATAATAATAATAATAATAATAATAATAATAATAATAATAATAATGATAATACAAATAATATAATAATTATAATAAAAATGATCCATCCACAGTAATTCTGCCCGAGGGCTGGTCTTTCACTGCAATCATAGTACTTTCATGCTATGCTTGCAGCATTACTAGGGAATTGTAGGTGTGGTAGCTTCCCGTTGCTTTCCACACCGGTGAAGGATGATGATGATAATGATACGGATAATGATGTCCATATGATTTCGGGGACCGTTTCGGCCTTAAAGTTTTCCTGACATTTGTCTTACAGGTGAGGAAAAACCCCCGATAAAAACCTCACCCAGAAAAACTGCCCCGACTGGGGACGAACCCGGACCCGCTGCGTGACAAGGCAGCACGCTACTTCGAGACCACAGCGGTGGACATAAAAATCATAATAATATCATATCATAATAATAAAAATAATATAATAATGATAATAATATTAATGGTTAATTTATTCTGGCAAAGTTAAGGCTATGACGCCTTTCTTTCCACTCAACGAGAAAAATATAAAAGTGCAGGTTTACAATAAAAAACGCGGTGGACATACATTTTTATTTCTTTTAAAAAAGTTTATATTCACAATATAAATAATTTACACATTAATTATAAACTTATTTGTGGGATAATGTAAAATTGCATTAAATATCTTGGATTAAAATAGAAATGGGCAAAATGTCTGCGTGTGTAGTGGTGTAGGGTAGTTCTATTGGTTGAGTACAAATGTTGGCCTAATTGCATCACGTAGACTTACGTTGTCTATGACTGTAACTCAGAGATTCATATTGCATGTACGGTACCAACAAATACACACTCCTGTATGCCATGTGACATTATTTCAATGGACAATTAAATGGTGAAATGCATATTGAAAAATAGTTAGCTTGATGACTGAGGAAAATCATGTAGTTGATCGTTCCCGGGTTTATAAACACGGTTCACCCGAATACAAGCCTGAGATTATTAGTTTGGTACATTGTTTTTGTAATTTCATAAAACATATTATTTCTTCAAATTACATTTGGACTATATTATGCATCAACCGAGTAAGCGCCATTTCTTAAAAAATGAGATTTTGATGCCATCTGTTACACTGGCTCATGAAGTAAGTGTATGTACAATTTTAACGCCAAATCTTTAAATATAGCCTTATTTTTAAAGAAAATGTAAACACCATCAGTCCTATCAGAGATTGTGTTTTGCAACAAACGGATATGAAACTAGATCTTCATTTAATGGAAATCTAAATTTTTCATCGTGCAGTTAAGCGTCAAATGTTCATCTCTTATATTGTTGATGCATAACTGTCGAACAAGGAAAATAAATTTTATTATCCAAATATAATAAATAGTAAACATTGACTTAAACTTTAAACGTATTTTTTCCTAAACTAACACAATGGCGGATAGCCGGTTGATGCATAAACGCTGTCCATTTATTTTATAATCGTTTTCATAATTTTTTATGTTCTCTCCTATTTTCCTGTTTTCGGTTTATTTTTTGAGGAAATTTGAATTTTATAATCTACTAATCGCAACAGAAACTTTGTCAATTGTTATTTTTTAACGTAACAATTGCGATAATACAATTGTTGCATTAGTTTCTTATCATCTTGATTTTTTCTTTTGTGATTCGCAACTTTTCAATGAAGTAGGTCATGCGAGTTTTCTTGAGGGGAGAGAATAAATTAAAATAAAACCCAATGTTTGCACAGTTAAAAGTGTATCGGTTGTCGATATTTGTGCTTCTGTTATTGACGTGTTTGCTAGTAAAGCTTGAATCAAATGCAGATGTCTAACACAATACTTTGAAGTGGGAGAAAATATAGGGTGTCCATTAGTATCTACATTCTACTGATGCGAAAATCATCTCTAAAATAATAATAGAATATTAGTCCTAAATTACCACAAATTGGAAGCTAAAAAATTGTCCGCGACTCTGACCGAAAAAGAAAAAAAAACGATATTGTGCACATTTTCTGAAGGAGAGAAAACTTATTTCTTTTCATACTTTTAGCTACAAAAATAATTATTATTGTAAAGAATTACCAAAGAATTTTCAATAATATTTAACTTATATAACATTACCGAATACCGGGCGTGCGCTGCTACGCTTTCCCGGGAATCTACTTATCCCGATCTTCTTGACACCAGTGAGCTGAAAGACAATAATAGTTATTGTGAGTCTTCCGTATTCTGTGTACATTAATTTGGTGCATTTATTATAGTTTAGGCAGCGTAAACCAATTAAGTGTCTGAAAAGCGAATTTTTGTAGTGCTCCGATGCACTTTTTTTTAGCTCCGGTCCTATGATACGTACGATAATATGGTATATATGTTAATTGTCTCAGAAAAATTCTTTAAATGACGGTGAAAACCCTTTAAAATTGGTGAAGTAGTTTTTGGGTCCATAAAGGACAGACAGACTCACTCATTTCTATGTATAAAGGTATTTGTTCTTCTTCTTCTTCCTTCCAAGTATTAGGCCAAGGCCTGTTACGATCCTATAGAAAATTTTCCCTCCAGCGTTTCATAGGACGGCCCAGTGATCTTCGTCCTCTTGGTATATAATTATAAACAGCTTTGGGGATCCGATTTGAACTCATTCTTTCAAGATGGTGTTTCCAATTTAGTTGGTACTGTTTAATATATTCCAAAATTGGCATAGTCTTCAATTCTTTTAAGATATCGGTGTAGGTATTTGTTAGGTTTTAATAATGTGATGCTTTTCCACCAGAACATACTCTGAGGTTCATTTCCGTTAGATACCGAATCCACCCCAGGGCCTGGTGCTGCCAGGAGGTTTAGGCCAGTTTAAAAGTGTTGTCTCCGTTGTAAATCGAACCTGCATCCTTCCAGTTTATAGCGTATTACGTTAACCAACAAATTTGCGGCGTGTCCTAAAGTTATTTAAAGATAGAATATATTTTGAATTAATCTTTGTAATATGGCGTTTAGCGTATCTCAGAGATACCCGTTTGATTCCCGTTTATACCGTAGATTTTTTGTAGGGTTTAGAAGAGGTACATTCAGAGTCATGAGGACAACTACTGGAAATTAGTCGCTACTATCCCAGTCTAGTAAAGTACAGCAAGTGTTTAATGAGCTTTCATCTACTTATTCAACCTCCTCACGACTTAAGCACATACCTTGAAATGTTTTACTTTGTCTATTACACCAATTACTGTATCGATATTTTACTCACTTGTTACAATTTTGTATACTTAGGAACAAAAATAAATAAATAAATAAATACATTGAACATTCACATCTGTTATGTGAGGCCATAATTTTGGATCCGTAAAAAAATATTCTGCTGCTTCATCAGTTTTTCCTTTGTTTGTTTATAAAAATATTTTGTCATTTTTAGATCTCAGCTTGCTCGTTTCGAGGCAGTTTGTATAACAAGCTGTCTATTAATATTAATCTGGCATCTAAGATTGTCATACGGAATTAAAATATTCTTTCGTCAACTTCCTTTCTTCTTGAAAGTACACTGAATTCTTTTGAAGTAGTTACACAGATATAACATCTAATTCTTGATGTATTAGTGGCAGCGTTACATATTTTGGCATCTATCATTGTTAATACAGTTTGATGTTTTATAAGCCAAATTTTTATTTCTTTCAATTTTCGTCTGATTAAAATATTTGATTTTTGCCACTATATATTTAATTTTTGCCTATTTATATTATAAAACTCTTTCTAACTAACTAACTAATTCACTGGCACTATCAAACCCGTAGGTTCATGCCCATACATCCCTATCCTCAGATAATGTTTCCCTATCATTCCTTGTATAATCTAGTTCCCTAAAATCATAGTTAATGTTATTCTCCCACCTCATTCTTGGTCTACCAACTGGGCGTTTTTCCTCTGGTTTCCTACAAGAAGCTTCCATGCACTTATTTCATTCTTCATTCGTGCCACATGTCCTGCCCATCGCAGTCTACAGACTTAACTGTTCTCATTATATCTGGCTTCCTATAAATACCATGTAATTCACTGTTATGCAAGTCTTCTCCATTGACCTGTCTGTTCATCTCTCTTTGGTCCAAAATTTTTCCTAAGAACTTTATTCTCAAATACTCGTAATCTCTTTTCCTCCCTTAAAGTAAGAGTCCATGTTTCGCATCCATATAATATAACTGGTAGAATAATAGTTTTATATATTTTCAGTTTGACGTTTTTTGAAAGGAGTTGGGACATCAAAAGTCTGTGTAATACATAATAATACGCATTTCCAGAATTGAGCCTATGTTTAATTTCCTTGTGCATCTCATTCCTGTTTGTGATTATTGTTCCTGGGTATTTGAATTCAGCCACTTCCTCAAAATTTCCTTCATTTGTCATTAGCTGTCCATTTCCATTATATAATGTATTTCTATGTGTGACCATATATTTAGTTTTATTGATATTTACTTTCAGTCCCAATTTCTTAGTGTTACTCAGTAGTGTGTGCGTGTTGGCCTTTAGTATCTCCTCTCCTATCACCCAGTAGTACTACATAATCAGCATAAACTAACAGCTTATTAATACCATTGAGTTGTAGGCCTTCTTCATCCTCTGAAGATTATGGCATGTTCTAGTACAAAATTAAATACTAGAGGAGATAGTGCATCTCCTTGCTTCAACCCATTGTGGGTTTCGAAAGTATCCGAAAATTGTTTGCCTACACGCACCCTACTCTTTGTGCCATTTAGACACATTCGTATAAGTCTAACTAACTTTTTAGGAATTCCGAACTCTAGCAGGATACTATATAACTTCTCCCTCTTAATTTAATAAGACTTTTTCACAAATCTTAATTCTAAAATCACTCCAGAGAAACGAGGAGAAGATGGCGTACATTTTGCCAAATTACTCTCCTATTATTTTCTGAAAAATAGTTCCAATCGTGCAAAAAAATAAATTTTGAAAATATATTTACGTCGGAATCCGCCCTATTTTCAAACCTCTGCTTAAATGTTATTGTGCCTTTGAGAGCCATCGCATCCCCACTTGATTATTAATTCCAATGTATTGCATTAACTTCCATTGAGATTTGTAGTACGCATTTCTTATAAAGAAATCAATAATCATGCATAAGTTACGGTCCAATATATCTTATATATTGATTTCGTCCCCTGTCTGTCACATGATAAGAATCAGGTATAAGATAACAATGTTTCTTAGCTCTTTTTTTATACAAGCGATAGTCAAGTTCTTGCCATACTTGGTCTAGCATGTAGACGTTTATTGATTCTATACAGTAACAATATGTCAATACATATTCGTAGTTCTGGCTCATTTCGTGACAGAGATGGCAAATGGACTGCTTACTTCGCGTACCCCTGCATAAAAGAAATCACACGGGTTAAAGCCAGGTGACCTGGGTGGCCAATTGAGAAATATTAGGTCGTTAGCCAATCCAGCGGTGATGCACATGTGATTCAAGTAACACCTTATTTCATTGAGATAATGGGGTGATGCCCGATCTTGTTGGAACAGGTAGTCGTCAGAGATATCACCCAATTGCGTGATTAGGAACTGGGCAACATGTTATCTCAGTTCAATGAAGATAAATATTCCATAGAATATCGTTTGTGACGTGGCGCAAAACATATTGATTTTCTCTGATTCCCGAACATGTTCAATGATGATGCGACAATTGTGTGATCCCCATATTCACATGTTACGGCGATTAATATTCGTGCTTAAGAGAAAGGCAGCTCCATCAGAGAAAATAGGATTCCAACAAAATCCACCTCGATGTTCGCTTTCATTTCCACACACATACGATCTTGACATTTGATTTCAAGGCTTGTACTAACTGCATTCTCTTTGGTTTCATGGACACACAAATATTAATGATATTCAATCAAACAAGAAATTTATTACAATACTATTTGAATTCGTTTACGAAGAACTTTCCATATTTTTTTGGGACAACTAGAACTCTTTACTTCCTCCATAAGTGGACTTCTGCGGGCTAAGTATGAATACCTATCTGATTCTGTCAATATACATATGGCCGTCTTGTGCTTTTTAATCACAGAACCAGTCACTTCAAACTGATAGTACTAACTGTAGAAGTTGTTTCTTGCTAGTGGATCTTCACCAAACATGTGGAAGTTTGTGAATCCTTTTAATATAAACAATGGTTGAGTGGTAAAGGAGGACTTTCGGCCTTCATCTAATTGAGATTGATGCATAGAGTATCAAAACTAGTCTTTGAAAAATCTACAATTATGAGATGAGTTGTCAAATCTAACTCAGTTTATTAATTAAAATAAACCTCATAGTGTCACATCCTTTAAATATTAATGAGAAGAATATATTCATAGTTAAATATGGTAAAAAAAATGATGTTCTTAATTAAATGAATGAATGAGTCATGTTCCTATCTTACATCATATTTCATGTTTTTTTTAAAACGGAAACTGCAGTTTTCAAGATGATATCCCTCTCATTTTCAACCGATATAATGACTACCAGATTTTCGTTGGAATCCTCTTCTATAACGTTACCATGTGGTGTTGATTTGATGAACTTGGAGATCAGGTCCTGTTCATCGGGAATTTCAAAATTCATGGATCTAAATTTGTTCTTCTGAATATATATCTTCTCCCAAACTCTGAATTCTAAAGGTTTTTCCAAAGTTTTAGAAATTTAGCCTCTTTTTCAATTTTATGACTCTCCAACGAACTATCCGCTGCAATGGCTAGTTTAAGTAAAGTATTATTATTATTATTATTATTATTATTATTATTATTATTATTATTATTATTAAACTATAAGAGTTCTTTTATCGAATCTTGAATCAGATGTTTTTCTACCATCATAGTGTCTTCATAGTAGTAGGACTTTATTAGGCAAAAAGTAAGATATTTACAATATTATTTACAAATATGGGTCGCACGGGCAGTAAGCCGTACGTGCTGTTGACAGTCCGTTACAATAAAGTAATAATTGGTACTAGTGTAAAGAAAAATAAACAACAGAAACAGCAATAACATTACAATTACATAAAGAAAACACAATAATAATATTACAATTAAATAATAACACAATAGCATTATACACTAAAAACATTAACATTACAATTACATAAAGAAAACACAATAATATTACAATTAAGTAATAACACAATAGCATTATACACTAAAAAACATTAACATTACAATTACATAAAGAAAACACATTAATATTACAATTAAATAATAACACAATAGCATTATACACTAATTAATTTATATATAATTGTTAATAATTAATGGTATTGCATTTTGATAACATATATTTATTCATGAATGAGTGTTGTCCTTATTTTTCGCGTTTTGTCTTCATAATACATAGGCCTACGTAAACTAGTTCCATTGATTTGTACTGTGTACTTCAGCAGGGAGTGATTATTTCGCGTCGTATCCGATTGGTCACAGAATTACGGAACATGCGACTATTGGAGTCACCAAGGTGGAAGGAATCTTCGTATATAAGTATGAGAGCGGTGCCCACCAGCATCGTGAGGAATTTGGGTAGCTACAACAAATATCGATTCCAGGTTGAGAAAATCAAGTATATCACAGCGGGGAACTCTATATACCGATCACATATTATCCTTATAGAGATCATCCATCTCTGTAAATTGCACATATAGATAAGATACCAACAGTCGGCTGGCCCCTTCTACGCCTTTCGCATATTAGGGTTTAAATTAGATTTATTTCGATTTTAGGTCAATTTAAGAAAGTACCTATTTTTGCCAGCTTTTTGAGCGAATTACTCTTATGTGCGGTGTGATCATGGCAACTATGTTTGTACTGCAGTTTATGATTTTACAATACTTACTTCAAGCATTGATTAGTTGATTAATCTTTTCTTATTTTTCTTTGTTTTCTATCAGAATCCTTATTAGGTCTATCACGATTCAATGGACATGCTACATGCCTAACAAATCAACACATTTTAGTGTAAACAATTCTCGGTTACTGTGGGTTCATTATATCAAAACACTGAACATCCCTGAGGAAGTTGCCGGAAGAGTTCTGATGAACTCTGTATATATGTCATTTAAACATATGATATTAGTTTTATTTACTTTAAAGGTAGTTATATTTATAACTAACTCACTGGCTCTATCGAACCCATAGGATCATGGCCGCGCGGACATAAGCTCTCCATGCATCACTAACCTGAGCCAATTGTTTCCAATCATCCCCTGTATAATATATCTCCCTCAAATGATGGTTAATGCTATTCTCCCACCTCATTATTGATCTACTAACTTGGTGCTTTCGCCCTGATTTTTCTACAAGAAGCTACTTTCACTTCCTATTCGTGCCACATGTACTGCCCATCGCAGTTTACGATACTTCACTATTTTTTATACCTGGTTTCCTATAAAGATCATGAAGCTCACTGCTATGAAGTCTTCTCCATTCTTCTGGCTGTTTATCTCTCTTTGGTTCAAAAAATTCCGAAGAGCTTTATTCTCAAATACTCATAATGCTTTCTCTTCCCTTAAAGTAAGCGTCCATGTTTCGTATCTATATGATGTAACTATGAGGATAACATTTCTATATGTCTCCACTTTAACGTTATTTGAGAGAATTTGGGACGACAAGAGTTGCTGTAATGCATATTGACACGCATTTTCAGAATTGAGCCTATGTTTAATTTTTTGTGCATCTCATTCGTATTGTTCCTAGGTATTTGAATTCAGCTACTTCTTAAAAATTTCCTTCGTTTATTACTAAATGTTCATTTTCATTATATAATATATTTCTATGCGTGAACATATATTTAGTTTTATTGATGTTTACTTCCAGCCTCAATTCCTTTGTGTTACTCAATAGATTGTTTTTGTTGGCCCTTAGTATTTATATTTATTTCTCCCTCAGACGAACATGAGTGATTATTCATATGGCGAATTTGATTTAAACAGAGTGTGTAAACATGAATAGATGAATGCTAATGTATGATGAAATTAAAAACAAAATGATAAAGGATTGACTTACACATGAATAGTTACCGGCACTAAGAAGGATTCGCCTAATGCATAGGAACACAATAAAAAAACTAGGGTGAAAACATTTGAAGACGTATTAATGAAACGACGTCAAAGGAGAGAATAAACAATAATGAAAATGACTCATTAAGTTAATTGTTAATATAATGTGAGCGGATGTTAATATTGCTAAGTGGAAGTGAGGGTTTATTTAAAACACTCATTTATCTGCCTGTGAAAGCTCGTTTAGTTTAAAAAAACGTGAGAAGTGTTGTGTTTTTGTTTTAAAAAGACTAATTGATATTCAGGGTTAACCTCTGACAGGCAGTTGACGTGTATAAAGTGCGGTTTTACACCACCGTGATCCACACCCTCCACTTAACACGGTCTGCGCACATAAAACTAGTAATATTGATTTTCACTTCATTAAAGTGTTAATTCGTATTGAATGTTGTTAATTATTTTTCTAAGAGATTACCTGGGTGAATATTTCGATCTTGTTGATCAAGAACTGGATTTTTAATTTTTCTTAATACTGGTATTTATTATGACTATTTAACTCATGCCCCAAATGGGAGTCAATGACCAATCACATTTCAATGATTTCTGTTTTACAACAGAGTGGTACCCTTGAAAGAGGTAGTCCATTCCAGGGAGTAGGCGCCCCTGCCCTTTTGTGAGCTCCAGGTCCTACTCGCCCAGTGGGTAGTACCTGGGTAGGGCCCCGTCCACAGGGTTACGTTGGGAGAAGAGAAGTCCCCAAAGCCGTAGTGAAGGCAACTTCTCTAGGAGACGAACACTCCGAAATTGCAGTTCCCTGTCCTCCAGGAAGAGGGGTTTGGCTAGAGGCTGGTAACCTCTACTAGTAAAAAATAACTTGCTCATAAACTTCAGCAGAAGAAATGTATCCAAAACAAATAACAAAATACAAACCTAAAGGCACCCGAGATGTGGGCAGACCTAGAAAGGGATGGGCTCAAGTCGGAACGGGTGAACAGACCTAATCCATGAATGCAGATGATGATGATGATGATGACAACCAATTAGAGTCGTGTTTCACCAAATATTTATCAATATTAAATTTACCATATTAAAGAAAGCTCCTCCTTTTTAATATTCTGAACAGATCTGACCATTATTTTGCAGTGACTGATTCTATAAGAAATACGGCTACCAGATTGTATATATAGTGCATGGATGTCAACACATAGCGCTTGCAGGAGTTAATATAAAAAACATTTGTAGCATTTGATTATACCACCAAAAAAATAAATCACTGTTTGCACTTTCTTAAATGTACTTTTTACCAGGTAATAATCCAGAAAAATATAATTGTCATGTTTGCATCATACGACATCAGAAATGAATTAATATACAGTTTGATGTGTTTCATTTTTTCTCCACTAGAGAGCATTCTTACAATATTGCGTTCCTTTGGCAATAAATAGTATGATCTGGTTGCAATGATAAACAAGAGAAGCAGATGAAGCGTACCAATCGTTTTTCGTTTGTTTTCAAACATCGCCGTTTACATTTAAATATATAAATATTTTAAAATAACTATAGTTAAATAATGATTTGTGAGTAAACAGCTTAATTTTATTCGTTAAATAGTCCTAACAAATGCCACTCTTGATTTCCAAATTCTCTAGATAAATTGCAAATTACTCGTGGCATTACTTATGACTATTTAACTCATGCCACAAATGCTAGCCAATGACCAATCACGTTTCAATGAATGTTGTTTTACAACCAATGACAGTTGCGTTTCACCTAGCTCTTTATCGATTTCTCTTTATCAGCTCCTGCTTTTGTGATAATGTTCTGAACAAGTCAAAGCATTATTTTTCTCCAACAAATACATTGAATATAGCAAATAATGAAAAGATTAATTGATTTTACTGAGTTGTTGACTAAAAAAATAAATGTTGATTATGATATATTGATATATAGTTTGATGTGTTTCATTATTTCTCCACTTGGGTGCACTCTTACAATATTGCGATCTTATTTGGCAATAAATAATATGATCAAGCAGCAGTGAATGAACATAACCTCACATTTCTGATTTCTGATTTGTTTTCAAACATCGCGTTTACATTAAATATATAAATATTTTAAAATAACTATAGTTAAATAATGATTTGTGAGTAAACAGTTTAATTTTATTCGTTAAATAGTCCTAACAAATGCCACTTCGTGAGTCGTGAATTTATCGATAATTTCGAAATCACTCGTGGCATTACTTATGATTATTTTTTTTCCTATTGGAGGTAAGGCCATGTCACATTCTCTTCCACTCAACAAAGTAAATACAATTTTAGATTAAAATACAGAAATAAAAAAAAATATTTATCTGGGTAGGTAAATATTGGTCAGACTAATAATAATAATAATAATAAATAATAATAATAATATAATAATAATAATAATAATAATAATAATAATAATAATAATAATAATAATAATAATAATAATAATAATAATAATAATATAATAAAATAATAATAATATAATAAAATAATAATAATATAATAAAATAATAATAATATAATAAAATAATAATAATATAATAAAATAATAACAATAATAATAATAATAGTAATAAATAGTGATAATAATGTTATAGTCCACCGCTGTGGTCTCGAGGTAGCGTGCTGCCATGTCACGTTGCGGGCCCGGCTTCGATTCCCGCTCGGGACAGGCTCCTGAGTGAGGATTTATTTTCGGGGTTTTTCCTCACCTGTAAGACAAATGTCAGGAAGCTACCTAACGGTCCCCGAAAATCATCCGGCCATCATTATCAACCATATCATTAGCATCATCACCCTTCACCGGTGTGGGAAGCAACGGGAAGCTACCACACCTATAATTCCCTAGCATGAAAATACTATGATTGCAGTGAAAGACCTGCCTTCGGGCAGAATTACTATGGATGGATATCTTAAATAATCTACTATTGAATATTTAATATTCATTTTTCTCGTATTACTTTATTTATTACTTTTTATAATTTTGAACATCTTGCTGCTCTTCCTAAGATATTCATTTCCATCGACAAACGTTTTTGTTTTATGTTTTTGTTGAATTCCCAAGCTTCAGCTCCTAATGTGACAGTACACTAATTAATTATATAGGCCTATTTGTTATTTATTTTCCTGATTATAGGCCTAGGCCTATGTCTGTCCCATAGGACACCATTTAAGTTTGCTTTTATTGCCCTACGTTTATTTTTCTGTACATTTTATTATCTAATAATAATAATAATAATAATAATAATAATAATAATAATAATAATAATAATAAATAATAAAATATACACTAATATTTCGAAATTAATGTACGATACATGATATAACATATTTTCCGAAAACAAAACAATATTATTGCACAAAACACACACAGAAAAACACTTTTATAGAAGCAATTGTTCAATGAAACTGGAAAATATAACATCTGTAGTATATGTTACACTCAAGATACTATAATCTAGTTTAGCAGAAATTGTACTTACATGGTCACATCCCGCGTGGTTAGCGCACGCGGCTGCCCCAGGTTCGAATGCTGGTGGTTCCAGAGGGACATTGGTTGTGCACCATACCGGGATTTTTCCCACCATCTCCATTCTCCCTTCCCTCCTTTTCATGTTATTAGTTTTTCATTCAGTAATTTAATATCACCCGTCACTTCATCTCATATTAAGAAAAAATAACATGATTGGCGCCGACAGTGTTGAAAATGTGATTACGGGTTTCTAGTAGGAGGTCCACCAGGGTGCTGGGTCATAACCCCGAGCCTGAAGAATAATAAAAAAATAACATAAAAGAGCCAACGGATGGATTGTAGTCCCTCCTCGCGTCCACGGGTCATGAGAGAAGAATTTGGTGAGACGGACCCGGAACACGACCTACAACTCACTTAACACCGTACACATCATTCCTTCATCCATAATATACTGGGATAACGCAGCAGATATTTGAGGTCGCGGTTCTCAGGTGGTTGGCCCTCCCACTTCGAATAAACAAGATAGTGACATACGATATACATTGAGTCAGTTACTTTTTATATAGCAAGGACAGTTATGAACATTACACGTGGCATCAATATTATGGGTCTATTGCAGAAACAAAATCTGAAGTACTATTTATGGTACGGTTTTATGATTTTAATATTCCTTTGACAAGTCCACCGCTGTAGTATCGAGGTAGCGTGCTGCCTTGTCACGCAGCGGGCCCGAGTTCGATCCCCCGTCGGGACAGTTTTTCTGGGCGAGGCTTTTATCGGGGTTTTTCCTCACCTGTAAAATAAATGTCAGGAAAACTTTAAGGCCCAAACGGTCCCCGAAATCATATGACCATCGCAATCATCATAATTCATATTCATCTTAGATTAAGCTTAGGATTAGGGACTCTCCTGACGCACCATTATCATCATCACCACCCATCATATCATCGGGGCAACATAACCCCGCCTTCCAGGCGCCCCAATCTCAGAAGTGGGTTACAAGTACGCCATGCCAGGAGAGAACACCAGGAATGTCGAAAGATAACCTGGGGCATTTGAAAAAAAATCTTTTGACAGCTATACAAAAATTAAAAATCAATGAATAAAACTAACTCACTGGCACTAACGGATGCATAAGTTCATGACCGCGCGGACATACGATCTCCACACATTCCTATCCTGAGCTAATGGTTTCCAATCATTTTCCGTACAATATACTTCTATCAAATCATGATTAATGTTATTCTCTCACCTAATTCTTAGTCTACCAACTGGGCGTTTTCCCTCTGGTTTTCTTACAAGAAGCTTTCATGCTCCTCTTTCATTCCCTATTCGTGCCACATGACCTGTCCATCGCAATCAATGATACTTAACTGTTCTTATTATGCGTGGTTTCCTATAAAGATAATGAGGCTCACTGTTATGCAGTCTTCTCAATTCACCTGTCTGTTTATCTCTTTTTAGTCCAAAAATGTTACTAAGGACTTTATTCTCAAATACTCGTAATCTTCTTTCCTCCCGTAGAGTAAACAGGAAAAGAGAATAATTTATACGAATAAATATTGTTAGTATTTTATGTAAGGACGCTCTTTAGCTGCTTAAGTCTCGTTGTTTCTTGATTATTAATATGTACCGATAATGAAAATATTTTAAATTGATGATATTGAAATCGATTAAAATAAAATTTTACTCAGAGGAATCTGTGGGAGAATAACATTAACTATGATTTGAGGGAAGCAGATTATACAGGGGATGAGTGAAAAACATTGGCTCAAGCTAGGGATATATGGAGAGTTTATGTCCGCACGGTCATGAACCTACGGGTTCGATAGTACCAGTGAGTCAGTTAGTTAGTCTCAGAGGAATCTTGTTCCAAGCTTGAGGAACTTTTACGTAATGTAAATCTACTACACGGTATCAATCGCTTATTTCCATTCGGTGGGAAACTTCGATCAGGATTTGTTACGTCCTAAAAATGTTTCGACCCCGACTGGGTTAACCTGCGAATGTCGGAAACAGTGGCGGGCATGGCATGAATTTTTCCACCAGGACCAACTATACTTTATATTGCAAATAATAAAATCGCTAGTTACATTTCACTTACCTTGTAATATTTTATCTCCCTGCAATGTTATATAGGCTAATTAGATCTATCTGTACTTTTATAATCTGAATTACTATTATACATGCGCCTGTCTGAGGACAAACTATTGTTCATTCGGGTGTTATTACATTGATCGTGGGAGATTCGTTCAGTATCCTTTACTTTTTTTTGTTGTATTCCACACATTCTCTCAGATTCATAAATAACATAGGATGTGGAAATAGCAGATTTTCAACTAATTGCATAGAACCTTCCCAGATGACCAACACTTTAAAATGATCACCCCTGTTCCCGACCGCATTTACACAGTATGAAATATTATGTTCATATGACTAGTATATTTTGACCCTCTCTAAAACGATCACCTCTTTTACGACCGTCGATCGTGCTTTCGACTGGTTGAGAAATGTTTAATTCCCTTTGAAAAGACTACTTGCTAATATATAACTAACTCCATGGAGCGACAGGCCTAGAAAGCCCTTGGTCTACTTGCCGGAATCTGGCCTCACATCCACATGTGTTAATCACAGAAGTACAAGATCATTCAGCCAGTGTAGGAGTGACATGTTGTCAGCATGTCGGATCTCTCAGTCGTTATAACTGGTTTTCTCAACCTGGAGCCGCTACTTATTGTATCTACCCAAATTCCTCACGATGCTGGATGGGTACCGGTCACACTAAGGCCTATAAAGACTTTATTAATGACCTTGTGTGACGATGAGAGAGCAGAATGGTTATATAGGCCTACACATTTAGGCCTCCATTACACTTTTAGACCATTCCAATAATAATTTATCAATACAACAATCATACATAAAAACATAAGAATGTTTCCCTATTTAAATACGTAACACTCCTTTGTCTTCTAAATTATAAATAATTCAACAACAATTAATTATATTTAATTATATTTATCTACTATCATAACAATCAGTGACGCTTTAGTTCGTAGTTACGTAGTTACTAGGCAACAAACACTATACTTTATATTCTAACAAGCTATTGTGCTAGCCGTCGAGAAGAGCGGACGTGTTTTTGTTAGAGTGGTTGAAGTGTGCAGGGGACAAAGCATTATGGAAGAAGTTAGAAAGCTGATTGAAACATTGTCAACTGAAGTGAAAGAGGGGTTTGAAAAGTGCAACGTGGGTGAAAAAATTCGTGATATTGAGACGAACATGCATCGGATGGAGGACAGATTGAAATGGCTGGAATCTAAATTAGACTATCTCGAAAACCAGAGTCGCCGTAATAATATTGTGATATATGGTGTGCATGAAGAAGACAGAGAGAGCTGGGAGGAAACTGAACATATAGTTAAAAGAGTAGTGGCGCAAATCGGGATTGATTTGGTGGACAGTGATATTGAAAGAGCGCACAGAGTAGGTCGTTGGAATAGTGGAAAGAGACCGATTGTATGCAAATTATCACACTACAAAATAAAATGTTGGATCCTTAGAGACAGTATATATCTTAAAGGGACCGGTATCAATATTGCCGAAGACTTTAGTGAGAAAGTGCGCCGCGAAAGGGAGTTTCTTAAGCGACACATGCTCGAGGCGAGGAGGCATGGCTGCCATGCAATCATGCAATTTAATAAATTGATTATAAATGGACGAATCTGGAGCAGGGAACAACTACAAAATATGGACAACTCTGAAAATGAATTTGAAGAGGTCATTGACAGCGAGTCCCCAAAACCTACAGGGGACGCTTCAACAGCAGGTGGTCTCCTTACGGCAGAGGAGGGAGAAAATTCTACACGAGAGAAAGAGAGAGGGAGCACTACGATACTAACTCCCAGGAATCCAATAAACATACGGCAAAAAACGGCCGAACGCAAAAATCATACCCCACCTCTAAGAGGTGAACGACCGGCGGACACAAGAACTCCAACAAGAAAATCACTAAGACTTCTGAATTTACCCGCAGAAAAGGAACTATTGAGAGGGGGAAGTTCGAAAAATACAGGTAAGACTAATGACCAGGGAACACAATAGGGTTTGTTGACAGTCGGTTCATGGAATATCGAAGGGTTAAAACAAAAACTTTCAATGGACAGATGTGTAGAGTTTATTGAGACTTTTGATATATTACCTCTAGGAGAAACATGGTTAAAAGCTAATGAATGCGTAAATCTATGTAATATGAAAGGTTATTTTAAGGGTAATCAAAATAGAGGAAAGAGAGGTAGATATCCAGGCGGTGTTGCCATTTTATATAAAGCTAACTTAGACCCATATATTAAAAAGGTAAATATTACTTTAAAAGAGGCAATTTGTATATATTACCATACAGAAAGAGCAGAAATGTGTCTGTTGTCTATTTACCGCCAACCACTAAATTCTAGGTATGCCAATCCAAATTTTTTCGTTGAATTGTCTGACTCGTTGGCAGAAATAAAAGATAGGTTTCCGGAAGCGGGAATAATAATTTTAGGGGACTTTAACTGTAGGATTGGGGAGGAAAATATCACTATAAAATCGGATGATAATGAAACACGAGGTGAGGGTAGGAGAAGCAAAGATAAGATTTTAAATTCAGAAGGAAACCAATTGTTAGCTTTTTGCGATGCATTTGAACTTGAAATTCTGAATGGGAAATATGGGGAAGATAAAAATGGAGAACTGACATTTATTAATAAAAATGGAAGTAGCGTAATCGATTATTCAATATACACACAAGACATGATTCCAGTCCTAAGTAATTTCTGTATAGTTTCCAGAATCGAATCACACCACTTCCCAAACAAACTTATTTTATATATGAAAGGTATTAGTGAGACAGTTAATGATGAGGTGGCAACAATATTGCGGCCAATTACACGTTTCAGGTGGATCGAGGATCTGAGAGAAGAATTTATCAGGAGTTTGGAAACGCTAATACAGGATCTGCAATTAAATGATCTTAGCGGAGAGGAAATTATTAAACCTTTGACAGAATGCTTTCAAAAAGCAGGGGAAAAATTCAAGGTTAAATACGCAATGAACCAGAAGGACAAAGGGTGGTACAATAATGCATGTAGAAAGAAGAAGAAATTTGTCGAAAGTAGTCTTTTAAAGTTTAGAAAAGAAAGCACAGATGAAAGCAGAAAAAATTATGCGCAAGAGAGGAAGGAATATAAAGAATTATTGGCAGAAACAAAACTAGCATGGCAAAATAAGAAATCCGAAGAAATGAGAGTCGCGACTGAAAGTGGGAACATTGCGGACATATGGAAAGCGTTAAGGGAACTCAAAGTAAAGTCCATAAATCGGACAAGAATAACGCCCGGGGAATGGAGAAGTTACTTTGATAGGGTGCTGGGAAATGAGAGGTTAGGATATAATCAAGGAAATATAGTTGAGATCCCTGACCCAATTCATATTCAATTACTGGATCAGAATATTTCGAAAAATGAAGTGGTTTCTTCCATTAAATGTTTAAAGAATGGTAAAGCACCTGGAATTGATGGAATACCAGGGGAATTCTTGAAAAATATGATATCCAATAAATTATCAGACGTTTTGAAAACTGCGTTCAACAAACTTTTTAATGGAGGAGATTATCCGGAAGCCTGGGCGACAGG
The DNA here is from genome assembly GCA_030220185.1 of Diploptera punctata. Lineage (NCBI taxonomy): Eukaryota > Metazoa > Arthropoda > Insecta > Blattodea > Blaberidae > Diploptera > Diploptera punctata. The sequence goes on along the minus strand of JASPKZ010004201.1, from coordinate 449,194 downwards.
TGTCATCCAACCGCTATACAAAAGGAAAGGTGGGGCACAGATACCAGAAAGTTACAGGGTAATTTGTCTCTTGTCAGTGTTCGGAAAAATATATTGTAAAGTACATTACGAACGAATAAGACAATGGGCTAAAGAGAACAAAATATCAGGCAGGTTTTAGAGAAGGGTACTCCATGGTGGACAACGTATTTGTTCTGAGAACATTAATTGATGACAATCTGAAAATGAAGGGGGGTAAATTATTTTGTGCATTCATTGATTTTAAGATGACATTTGATACTGTGGACCGAAGCGCACTTTGGGAAAATTAAATCGGAAAGGATTGTCTCATAAAATGATACATGCTTTAATGTCAATTTATAAATATGTTAAAGTTTGTATAAAAGTAGACCAAGGGCACATTACAGAGAGCAGTGAAGCCAATCGGGGAGTGAGACAAGGTTGCATTTTATCACCAATGCTATTTAATCTATTCGTTGATGATATTGTAGACGTAATGCTAGAAGGAAAAATTGAGGCTCCGGAGATAGAAAATGTTAGAATCCCAGTCCTGTTGTATGCAGATGATTTAATTATCTGTTCCAAGACAATCAAGGGATTGCAAAGAGGTCTTGACCTACTGGAAATATACTGTAGGAATTGGGGATTGACTGTAAATGTTAGTAAGACAAAAACAATGACCTTTAAAAATGGGACGGTTTATGGTAGAGCAGAGGAATGGAAATACAGAGATCAAGTACTTCAAAACGTGAAACATTTTGAATATCTTGGTACGACGTTGAAAATGAACGGAAAGTGGAAAAAAACATATTGATATAGCATTATTTAAAGGGAGGGGACAACTTAACAGTGTACTCGATATTCTGGGTCGAGTGCCTGATATTCCAGTCAGCACATTAGAAAAAATGTATGGAGCTATGGTCAGGCCATTAATGCACTATGGTAGTGAGATTTGGGGTTTCCAAAGAACGGAAATACTAAATAAGGTATATACGCATTTTCTAAAGTATATTACAGGACTTAGTAAGGCCGTTCTTCTAACTGTGGAATTTTATATGAATTCGGGTCATTCCAGGACGACATTAACTGTAAAATTCGTGTACTCAAATACTGGTTGCGAGTAATCCAAGGTGAACAAACAATGCTTAGAGCAATTTGTTACGACTACCAAATTAAAAACATAGATGTTAAATTTTGGGCAGACAGGGTTAGGAGAGAACTCCAAAAGATTGGGATGGGCTGGATATGGGAAAAAGGGACTGAAAATCGCAAGAACGTGTGGAGAAAAATAAGGAGGAGGTACTTAGATATAAACCAACAAGATACTTTCGCCGAATGTACAGGAAAACGCTCACTGTGTTTACAAAGAGACCTAAAACACGTCTGGGGAAAAGAATCGTATATACTCAACCTAGGATTTAAGGAGAGATCAGGGCTTGCTTGGTTTAGGCTAGGGACATGGAAATTTCTAAAAATTAGCGACGATCACGATATGCGAATATGTCCAATGTGCGGGAACTTTGAAGATGAGATACATATATTAGGAAAATGTAATGATTTAGAATATTGGAGACGTCAGTTATTACCGGAAATATTTCTAAATTCAAATCGGGAAAGATTGGCATGCTACGAATTATTGGTAAATCCAGAAAATTGGATAAACCTCGGTAAATCTCTGGACAAAACGCGAAAAATAAGGACAACACTCATTCATGAATAAATATATGTTATCAAAATGCAATACCATTAATTATTAACAATTATATATAAATTAATTAGTGTATAATGCAGTTGTGTTATTATTTAATTGTAATATTAATGTGTTTTCTGTATGTAATTGTAATGTTAATGTTTTTTGTGTATAATGCTATTGTGTTATTACTTAATTGTAATATTATTGTGTTTTCTTTATGTAATTGTAATGTTAATGTTTTAGTGTATAATGCTCTTGTGTTATTATTTAATTGTAATATTATTATTGTGTTTTCTTTATGTAATTGTAATGTTATTGCTGTTTCTGTTGCTTATTTTTCTTTACACTAGTACCAATTATTACTTTATTGTAACGGACTGTCAACAGCACGTACGGCTTACTGCCCGTGCGACCCATATTTGTAAATAATATTGTAAATATCTTACTTTTTGTCTAATAAAGTCCTACTTCTTCTATATTCTAACAAAACAAAAAACACGCTATCAAAACATAAAATACAGGTTCAACAAAACGTAAAATACACTTCAATGATTTCGTAATACTACATAAATAAACTTTCCTTGACTTTTGTGTAAGTTTATTAATAGTTGCGTGCTGGACTGCTTTCAAAATTGTTCCTGATAAACTGTGTAAATCATCTTCTCTCATTTTTATTGTCGCCTCACTATGATGGTTGTTCAACGGCTCGCTTTGTTTCCCCGCAGCTGTTATATATAATTAAATACAAATATGCAGACTACCGCCACTATAATAACTCCACATGTTAATCATTGTCAAGCATTGTCGCGCGGCACCCGCTTTTACATTAATCATTGTCAAGCATTGTCGCGCGGCACCCGCTTTTACATAAACGGACAACATCATAGTGAGGCGATAATACTTTATATTCAAACATGAAACTAGCACCCACAATATTGCAGAATATAACAACAATGTTTGTTGATTGATCGCGTTTCTTTTTCTCCCGAAACCCACATTACTCTTTCTCTAAACATATCGTTTCCGCAATAAACAGATCTCATTAAATATTCCTAAATATACAACATATACTAACACGTAAGTAAAATTTTGTAGACAACACGTTACAAAATTAGGTTTAGTAACTCGCTCCTCTTATAACGCCCCCTGCCATTGTGTTGTAACTTGAACACCTCGTTACTAAACCTCTGCTTTTGTAACTAATTGTCTAAATAACTATTAGATAATAATATAATTTCTGCAATCAGAGTACAAAGGTCAAGTTTGTATTCCGGCGAATCTTGGCCAGTCATCTTTATAAGAAGACTCGTCTAAAATATCACATTTAGGGAACATTATTGGTGATTGGCTAAAGAGGATTTACTGTTAATTGATCGAATGATGTTTGTTCTTGCAGCTGATTCATACAGAAGTACATGATTTTCGTTACTCATTATCATATATACATATGTTCTTACAGATATCAGTGCGTCATAGTGTAATTAAAAGTTAAGATGAAACGTTGTGACATCATGGATCCAGCAAAATATAAATCAAGTTGTGTGAGATATAACGTAGATTGAGTTGTTTATTTTTCAGAATGTATATTGGTGTGGAAGAGCAATTGCCTCTGGTGTACACTGAACAGGGTATTATTGTAATATGAAACGTGTGTTTGTTAGAGATGCATCATCAGTTCCAGGAATGTTGTGAAATCGCATGATTACAGTAAGAGCATTTCTCCGCGGGGTTCTAACTGCCCACACATATCTATAATTAAGTTCAATCTACGTTTTGTATCTATCTTATTCGAAAATTTGAAACAAACGAGGAAAATTAAAACATTTCTCATTGCACATTTTTGTTTTTAAACGTTTGTCATGTTTCTATCTTTAGCCACATATTTCAGTCCATACAGTGTTTCATAATCTCTATCACAGGGCACAAAAAGCAGACATATAAAATACTGGCTCTTCCAACTCTTTTGTATGGTAGCGAAGTATGGACATTAAAACAGAAGGATATACAGAGACTTAGATCTGCTGAAATGAGATATCTTCGAAGGATTGCAGGATACACACTATTAGCTCATAAAAATGAAATCATGTTAGAACAATAAATTACACATGGAACCTTTAAAACAAAATAATTTCTGATTATAAGTCAAGATGGATGCAAGACGTTCATCGATTGAAGAATCACAGGATACCCAAGCCGATGTCAAATTACTAACCTGCAGGAAAAAGAAGACCAAGGCATCCACTTAAAATACTTTTGAATGGTGTTTCTATTGAGGCCGAAATAGGTCAACAAATGCCCTAAATTCGTGAATGGACTATGATGATAATGATGAAAAAGTAGACACCCAGGTAGACCTATCGAGTCGCGGGGTGGGATCTTAAAATATTTAAACAGTAAACTTGTGTTTAACATTTTCCAATACTGTTATTTTAACACAGTTCCAATAATGCATCATATTATAATATTATAATGATATTGTGAAAAGAAAAATTAATAATAATAAAGTGTGTAAGGAAAGGGTATAAAGTTGTCCTCGAAAAGATCAAAACGATCTCCGAAGCCCTTGAAATGAATCTAACTAAACAGATCAGTTGTATGAAAATCTTCATCAAGATCATCATAATAACTCCGGCCGTGAAAGTCTACGTAATTACATTAGATCAATTGTAGCTTCTTGACGAAACATTTTTCATATACACATCAGTTGCATACGGATATTCTCATTTGCCACTAATTGGAACGTTTTATGGGGTTGACTGTATAGGCCTACAGCGAAGATTCTCAGTTGACGATATCTGACTAAAATGTTTTCTGCGATTGGCAAAATATGGCGGAGTTGCTCGATTTTCTATATGTGCTGAAAATATCAAGTCAAGTCAAAAAGAAAGAAGATGACACAGAATGCGGCTTTTTATTGTGGCTACTGTGTTCAGGAGAAGTTGACGAAAGTACAAAGACAGAGTTCATTAACTCCAAAATAATTTAATATGTATTGATCAGGCAATTTAACTTGTTCAAAACACTGATGCCCCATGGCTGAAGATTGGCTGCTATATTAGGTTCCGTGCTGTTGTCTCCGTGTTACTTAATAAGATCCATCCTTAGTAATTCTGCCCTAGGGCAGGTCTTTCACTCCAATCATAGTCTTTTCATGCTATGCTTTGCAGCTTTACTAGGGAATTATAGGTGTGGTAGCTTTCCAATGCTTTCCACACCGGTGAAGGACGATGATGATAATGATAAGGATAATAATGATGGCCAGATGATTTTCGGGGACCGTTCGGCCCTAAGCTTCCTGATATTTGTCTTACAGCTGAGGAAAACCCCCGAAAAAACCTCACCCAGGAGCCTGTCCCGACCGGGAATCGAACCCGAGCCCGCTGCGTGACAAGGCAGCACGCTACCTCGAGACCACAGCGATGGACACTTAATACGATATATAATAATAATTTCCGAGAACCGGAGTGTTTAATTTGTAAATAAATGTATAGATTATTATTATTATTATTATTATTATTATTAAATGGTTATATTCGAATGTGGATGTGTAGTTAGCCTAATGTTAGTTCTTGCATTGACATGGGTAGTATGGCCTATCTATCAGCCAATGAGAATGACGGATTTTAAAAGTTTTATCTTCTTCTTTCTTCTTCTTCCTTCCAAGTATTAGGCCAAGACCTGTTACCATCCTATAGAAAATTTTCCCTCCAGCGTTTCAAAGGACGGCCCAGTGATCTTCGTCCTCTTGGTATATAATTATAAACAGCTTTGGGGATCCGATTTGAACTCATTCTTTCAAGATGGTGTTTCCAATTTAGTTGGTACTGTTTAATATATTCCAAAATTGGCGTAGTCTTCAATTCTTTTAAGATATCGGTCGGTGTTCCTTTTCCGATCGCATCTGGTGTAACCCGCTGTTCTGCGCATGAATCTCATTTCACAAACCGTTATTCTGCTTTCATGTTGTCTTTTTAGTGTCCATGCTTCACTACCATAGATCAACACTGCTCTAGCCAAAGTGTTATATAAACGTAATCTGGTGTTTTTTTGTACAAGGGATGGTTTCATAACTTGATTAATAATTCCTAAACTTTTATTATAACTAGTAATTTTTTCAGGGATATCTTTTTCATCCCAGAGAGAGAGAGATAATATCCAAGGTATTTAAATTGATTAGATCTCTCTAAAATTTTATTCTGGAGACAGATTTTACTTTGTATGGGAACCTTCCCATGAAATGCCATAATTTTAGTACCGATATTAGGTCTAGGCATTGTTTCCTAGTATCTAATAATAAAAAGGTATCCTAATCAAATATAACATAGGCCAAAATATAAAAAGAGTAATAACAATCCAAATTATACCAAGTTCATATTCAAAATAATCAGGGGACAATTTTTAGTATAATAGAAATAGAAATAAATTGATAACTAGAACAATATACGATTTTGATATACAGCTTAATAAATTAAATTCATCATAAAGTTATTACTCAGGCAAGGCAGGTATAACGCATGGGTTTTCCAGTGGCAGCGTGCCGAATACAATGGGGAAAAGAATCTGAACTGTCCCTTTGTAACAAAAGACTCGGCAAGGTAGGTACCTGTCAAACTCGACATAAATCCCCAAGCTAACAGGTGACATTTCACACAATAAGATATTGACATGACAGGTGACGTCTTTATCGGAGACGTGACGTTATCAAGTCGTTATACGAAAATAAATATAATTATTCTACCAACATAAGAAAAATATATGGAAGGTTTGAACATCCCTCAGTAATGGAGAATGGGCGTAAACCAGCCCCAAAACTTGTAAAATTGGTTAATTTGTAAGGAGGTCCAAAGCACGTGTGGGCGGGATCACAAAATACCTAATACCCAAATAAATTAGTCGCGAAGAGAATCGCACATCAGTTAGTTGCTGGTCCTCAGCCTAATACATCATTTAGTTGCTGGCCCTCAGCCTAATAGATCAGTTAGTTGTTGGCCTTACTTCAAACAGTGCATAGGTCAGTTAGTTGTTAGCCTTACTTCAAACAGTGCACACATCAGTTAGTGGTTAGCCTTACTTCGAACAGGGCACATTGCTAGATCATCTCCTACATTGTGCTTTGGGGCTCTAGAAAATAGTCGGAGGGCCGACCAGTGTATACATATAGGTAAATAAAGTAGTCAACTGTGTTAACTCCACGGCAGCCTCCAGTGATTTCCTATTAACGCATCACGTTAATCTTCCTTGCGTCACCTTTGATAAGAATCCAGCTCTTACCGAACCCTGACCTGAGCTAGTCCCGAGCAACAATTTAGTCCTCGTATCTTTTCCTGACACCAATTAAACCATCCCGGAGTAATCCTGTCCCATTTTAAAAGTTTTATATTTGTGTTAATTTGAGTTATGTTGTTTATAATTTGTATTAGTTATACAATTTAGTATCGGCCGCGGTGGACTAGTGGTTATGCTCCTTGCCTCTGGTCCCGAGGTTCAAACCCGGCCGATGTCGATGGATTTTTTTTGGGATGGAAAAATCCAAGGAGTAAGTCCTCCGAACGGACTTTAAGCCGTGGGTCCCGAGTCTGAACATTTTCAGGCTCGTAAAAGATCTTTAAGCCTGAATGAAAGACCTCTAAGCAACATTTACCGAATTTTCCCGTCCTAGTACTACCTTAGTTTCCTAGATGTCAGTATGAGGCGGAACGCTGACCACGGACCACTCACGTGACATCTATACGAAAACAAGTGTAACTAAATTAGTATGGTTCAAATTCTTCCCTGTAGGGGGAGAGCGCTTAAATCTCTGTTAAGGGAAACATGGGCTTACAAGAAGATAAAATTTAGTATGTTTTTAATGCAAGATGTATAATTGTAATATATCGCGTGTTATCCGTGGACCATTGAGAGCCCGATATTGGCTTTACTGTGGTTTCGTATATGTGTTTGGCGGGAAAATATGTTCTAACTTTGGAAATATATAGTAGCGCTTGTTCCGTAATAGGTACGTTAATACTTGTATGTTCTACAATAGAGCGGATTGAACATATTTAAAATGGGCAAGGAAGTCGGAGGTTTAGGGCAAAGATGGGAATGATGGCGCAGTGTATAAGATGGCGCAGTCTAACATTTATCCTTAAAATCATAAGAAAACTCGTTTTTCACTATTCGTGCCTGTGCAGTCCTAAGAGAAGGTTCTCGTGTGAAATTGTGGTGTTTGTACGTTAAAAAAAGAAGAAATAAATATTTTCGTGAAGAGTCATATTTTTGGTAAGTTGAAGAAACTTTTAAAGGATTATTGTGGGTGCAGTTTGAAAGGGACTGAATACCGTTAGAAAGGAGATTGACATCTCTACATACAAAGGGACTTGTCCTTGTTACTAATAACATAACTTCAATGTCTTATTACAAAAAATTCCATCTCTAGTCTATGCACAAACATTTTTGTGTGAATCAGGAGAGATGGCGCACAGAAGGGTGGTAGAGTTGGCGCGCCTGGGTATTTAAATGATGCTCCGCTCTCACCTAAGATAATTTCCATTTAACTTCAGTTAAGATTTTTTTGTAAGTGCAATTGTGGGGTCAAAATGATAAAAAATACAAAAATATTTATTTAAATTTTATGATAAATTATCGATGACTTTAATTTGTAAATTATTTTTTTTATATCAACGTTAAATTAAACTATTCAAATTATAAAATAAATAATAGGTCAATAAAATACATACAGACCTAAACGAAATGTAGTAATCTGACTCAAATTCATTATTATTTTAAAAACATAACTAAGTATTATATTGATAAGATAAACTTTCTGCACAGAATATTATATATGACTAATACAATGAATTTTTTTTATTTCAAGTACAAATATTACGAATGATATTTTTTTATAAAAATATATTCCCATTGAGAAATGCATAATATTGGTCATACATCCATCCAATATATTATTTGACTTTTTTTTAAATGAGATCCAATTTGATTTCAACAAGTTATTTTTAAAATTATTGTTAATAACAAATTGGGCTACAGACTTGTGCTGGTTAGAGTCACGATGGGAAAATAAATTTCCTCATGGAATTTCGGCCAGTTCTCAGGAGAAAAACAAAAACCATAGAGTAGACGCCGTAATATATCTACATGTCCATCGACGTCATCTGAATCATTAATTCCGATACCAGAAAGTGATGATTCCACTTCTGACAATGAAAATCAGTGTGTCGAATGTTTTGAGCTGTATGAAGAGACAGTATCCAGAGCAGACTGGATAAAATGTATTAAATGTACGAGATGGCTTCATGAAACTTGCTCTATATATTCAGACAAGTGCTCTTTGTGTGGAAGAATGGAAAAGAAAAAAATAAGAAAGTCAAAACTGAAGTTTTAATGTAATTCTGCACGGCTTACTGCCACATATATCTTTGCGCCATCTTACCCACCAGGGTGGGGAGATGGTTAAACTTATGTATTTTTATTAAGTCAGATTTTCATTAAAACAATTATGCCATTGTTTTAAAAAGTAATTTTTTGTGTTTGTAAAATAATTGTGATTATATAGTAATAATAATAATATATACATACCATTGCACAAAAGAGATATTGCATTTTTTACAAATGTGCGCCAACTATCCCCCCTCTATGGCCGCACAACATACGTTCTCCACACATCCTTATCCTGAAATAATATTTTCCAATTATCTCCTGTATAATTAACCTTCCTGAAATAATGGTTAATGTTATACCCGCACTTTATTCTTGGCGTACCTTCTGGGTCCCTTCTCACTGGTTTTCTTACAAATATTTGCCATGCCCCTCTTTCATTACCCATTCGTGTCACATGTTCTTGCTCATCGCAATATACGAGATTTAATTGTTATTATACATCGCTTCAATAAAGACAATTTACTCAGTGTTATGTAGTATTTTCCATTCACCTGTATCTTCATATCTCTTTGGTATAAAATTTTTCCTAGGAAATTTATTTTCGAATACTCGTTATCTTTTTCTCAGTCAGTTAAAGTAAGAGACTATGTTTAACATACATATGGTGTAAGAATAGCTGTTATAGGGTACGTATACTTTATATTAGTTTAATGTTTCTTATAGATGTTGGGATAACAAGAGTCCCTTTAATACAGTATGCGTTTCTAGAATTTAATGTAGAATAGAATGCGTTTCTAGAATTTAATGTAGTTTAATTTTTTTTGCACTTCAAATTTTATCACTTTAATATTTCTAAAGTGTTCTTTTGTACGAGGTTATAGAAAAAAACAAAAATAAATTTAGAAATTCGTACAAATGAACACTTTAGAAACGTTAAAAAATGGTGAAATTAAAAGATTGGTAATTACGGCTGATAGTTTGCTAGAGAATCACAAAATTGGAAGAAAAACTAAACTTTTAAAATATTTAGAGAATCATTTGGAATTAAGCATTTGAGAAAATGTGTAATCGAATATTCAGAAAAATTAATATAGAGCCATGAATTTAGAAATTCCCGACGAGAATAATTTGATTTCAAAGTTCATAAAATCGATACCAGATGCCAGATACTGTTAACGGCGACATTTGGACAGTTGGAGTTTGACATAGGCTGAAGATGAAAGTATAACAATACTTTTGAAACCGGTATCGTGAAAACAGGCAACTTTATGAGGTGAGATAGTAAAAATATTTTCTTCAAATTATTCATAAATTTATTTTTCAAATTTACAAAGATGGTGGATATAGGTCCGACATAATATCTATAGCACTGCCGTTCATTATAACCAATTTTTGTTTTTGTTGTTCACTATGGACAACAGTTGTAAGACGGATTCATGCAAAATCATATTCCGTTTGCAGTATTTGCGAGAATATCAATTAAAAATTTCAACTCACATTTGTTATTGGAGATTTTGAAATTTCCGTATGTTAGCCGTAAATAACGTCAGGCCTTCATGGTCTACTTTGGTTTTATTTATCTTACACCTAGTAGTGGAAAGTTTAATTAGGGGTCTTTAGTCTGAATATATCGAGGGCTCTGAAAATTGAAATTCGTTACACTGCATTTTTTGGTTAAACATATTTGGATTCTGCTGAAATTGTAGGCCTATATATATTTGCTGGATTGATGAGCATCCAAACAGGGGATGTTAAAATAATAAAAATAATACTCGATATATTAGTCTCCCTCAACTATAATTAATTAATTAAAAAAAAAAACTTCAAGTAGTTAACAGCATGTTTCTGAAAGGCCTACATGATTTTTTAGTTCTAAATTAATATGAATTTCTGTTTAAAAAACTCCCAAGTAGTTAAAACCGTATTTCTGAAAGACCAGCATGGTTTTTTACTTCTTGTCGAAGTTTTGCACAGAAATTCATTTTAGTTGAGGACGACTTGTTATATCAGGTAGGCCTATTTAACTAACTAACTCACTGGCACTATCGAACCCGTAGGTTCATGGCCGCGAGGACAAAAGCTCTTCATATATCCCTATCCTGAGCCAATGCTTCCCAATCATCCCCTGTATAATCTACTTCCCTCAAATCATAGTTAATGTTATTTTCCCATCTCATTCTTAGTCTACCAACTGGGCGTTTTCCCTCTGGTTTTCCTACAAGAAGCTTCCATGCACGTCTTTCATTTCCCATTCATGCCACATGTCCTGCCATCGCAGTCTACAAGACTTAACTGTCCCCATTATATCTGACTTCCTATGTGGTAGGCCTATTTATTTTTAATATTTTAACATTTTACTAGATAATCTGAACGGTGATAGCCTACACAATGAATTTTAGAATCCAAAAATAATAGATTCGCCGATTGCATTTATAGAACCGGATTCATTCTTCCTTCAGGTGAATTGGGCTTCAAACATTACAACTTCTACAAAAATTACACATGCATGTGAAACATTTCTTAGTTTTCTCACTGCATTTTAAGAGCGAGGAAAGCAGTAGTTACATTACCCTTCTTGTGTTTAACACTTTTAAGAAAATAAGAATATGGAAGTTTGAAAGCATCCTGGTCATTTAGTGAGGCCTTTTTGACTTTCACAGAAGATTATATATAATATTAATCTAGAATCTAAAGTTCTTTCGATGATCCGTCGTAAAACTGAACAGATGCTAATTTGAGAGATTCAGTTCTTCGCCGGATTTATAAAGAATAATTATTCTGGCTATCTTAAAAGAAGATACCACCACTGATGTTTTAAGAATCCTTCTTGGTACATTACAGATTATGTTAAGAGCAATTTCATTTCTGATTGCTCTATGGAGTACTTCATCCGGACCGGAAACCGTGTCAATGTAATTTTCTACACTGCTGTTATTGTTTCTTCATTGTTGATATGATCACTGAATGTTTTATTTAATTCTAACTGCTGAATTTTTGTAATTAAGAATATGTATTTATCCCTTACACAGATATTTGGAAACGAAAGAGAGATGAGAAATTGTCGGAGATATTTTTTATTTCGAACTTACAGGAACGGAAATCATCGCTCAACATTTTTCGAATGGCTTTTCGACGTTCATTATAATACATGAATTGCATTTCTTTATATTTAAAATTATTTTTACGTATTTCCTCTTGCCGTTTAGATATCCTTTTAGAATTTGTGTGATTTTGATACTTTTTTTTTGGGAATCTGCATTTGTTTTAGAATTCCTAGCTTCATAATATTGATAAATTCATATTTTGTATATTTCGGTAAAAATAAATTGATGTGGATAAAATTTTATCAAATTCGTTTATTGAAGGATCATTTTGCTCGTCATATAATTCAGTAAGAAAATTATGATTCCATTTCTGCAACCATATTTATATTTATATAAAGGTAGAATGTGAAGAAATATTATTGTGCTGTGGATCAGAATAAACTTCACCTGGAATCTCTGTGTACTTAGTTTGAGGTTGCCTCTTGTTGAGATTTTGTCTTTGAACTTGAGGGTATACTCGGCTTATATGAGTAGCAACTATTATATAATTTTTCTTCATTGAGGACGTGGAATAGTTCTTTTATCAAAATTGTTGTTTTAACCCATCAGGAAGAACTTAATTAAGCTTCCATACATTTAAGAAAATTAGGTCTATTAATAAGTTGAATATATAGCCTGTTTTATTGATTAAATAACAGCTATAAACAGCAAATAATTTATGCAAATTTGAGCATTTGATAGGCCTATATTAATACTTACAGTCCCGCGCCGTAGCGGAGTGGTGAAGGCAAGATGCCTTGGCGCAGAGCTAGGAACTTGCGCTGGTTCGAGTCTCCATGAGCCTTTGGCATGGGTTCCCTGAAGTAGTCCCCGCCCGGAGAACCGAATGGGGGACTATTTGACTTCCGGAAAATTTTACCCAAGATGAACCCATGTCCGCATTTCTTGACGGTTGTATTTTTACGGTGAAAGATCGTCACTCTTTCGCCCAAGGTACTTATTTCGTCTGGCTTATCACTTTCGACCAGTTCGGCATGGGTAACCCTATCGGCAGCAATGCTACGGTGCCCACCCAGTATCCTGAGGCATTTGGGTAGCTACAGTAAGTAGCGGCTGCAGGTTGAGAAAACCAGCTATAACGGCTGGGGAACCCGACATGCTAACTACATGTCACCCGTACACAGGCAAGATGATCGTCTACTTCTGTGATTAACATATGTAGATGTGAGGCCAGCCGCCGGATGGTAGGGCTATCTTGCCATGGTCTGGGTATTGATGACCTAGCAGTTGTTGGAAAATGAGCTGTAAAGTCCCTAAAACTCTATTAAAATAATCTCACTTGCTTAACGCCATTTGAGTCCAGCCATTGCCTCTCCTTTATTAGGAGTTTCTAGATCAACCCAATTTAGTTTCGCTTGTTTCCTTACAGAATCAGAGTAGCAGATGGTCAGAATACTGACCCAATGAGACATCTAGTAGCCATATTAGGTAATATTTGGATGATAAAGGTTGATACATTTTGTTTAAAACCCTTTACTCTAGGCCTAAGAGTCTTTTACGAGTCTGAAATCTTCAGACTTCGTACCCACGGCTAAAGTTCCTTCCGAAATACATGTTCCTTGGATTTTTCCAACCTGAAAATCAATTGTGACCGGCCGCGTTTAAACCTGCGACCCTCGGGCCTAAAGTGTTTAACGATTGGACCACCGTCGTCGATTATATTATCGAAACAAGAATAGCTAGATTATCAGTTTATCTAATAATAATTGTAGTAGATAAGTAATTTATTTGTGGTTAGAGTAACTGTATTATAAAAAAAGTATTTCTTAAAATATTTAGTTCTTTACTAGTAAACTATCATTTAATAAACTATCTTTTATCGCTTGATAATTTTTTTTCCTATTAATATAATATGAAACAATAGGCATACCTTTTAGTTAGCATTGAGATATACCACCATTGTCATCCTCAAACTATCGAAAGAAAAGAGGCGGAATCTTGATTCTTCTGGAATAGAATGACCAGTGTGGCGTTAAATGATATTAGGCTATTTAGGATTGCTTCATTTTCGTAGCAGAATATTTCCACTAACAAACGGTTAAAATAATTCTTAACAGGCCTAAAGGAAAATGAAATGCTATTTGATGTTCATACAGTTTCTTTTAATAGCAATATGGACACTTATTACTTTTTTAGGAGGTCGCAAATGTTTCTCGCGCCGAAATGTTATATGGTGAAACTTTTATCTGCAGAGCATTTAATTCCGCACACTTTACAGTAAAATACAAGTTCCAACAGTTTAGAATATATTTTCACTGAATTCCGACACACTTTTTTTTCTACAGTTTGCAATTGACTCTTTTCGACTTGGAATTACAACAGCCTTACACATTAACACGTGAACACCTCACAACTAATTTTGACTTATACAGCTATATTCATTTCCTCTTGCAATCCACATGTGCACTTGAAGAAATAGGGGATTCAACAAATTGATACATAAATTACACATAAAGCGAAAAACATCAATATAAGATCGTTTAAATATAAAAATATGCTGTGGAGAAAACGTAAGTAATGCATAATGAAAATATATGAGCAATGTGAACGATTTGGATTAGTTCAGGAACTTTTACAACGATGTGCTGTAAACACAGAGATACAGAAAACTGTCTCTCCTGTGAAATGACATAAAATAATACATTTAACCAAAGCTGTTAAAAATGACCAAAAAATAGTAAAATTGAAGAAAATGACCTAAAATGCACGAAAAGATTTTTAAAAATTCGAAAATGTTGAAAAAAAGCATTTCCATGACTTATAAAATCGCCATATAGGCTATCATAACTAATATATTTATTGAAGAATAAATATAATTACTACTCAGCCCTAATAATTAAATTTCCGAAGAACGTTTTATAATATCTGGCTAACAGTCGAAGAAACGAAGGTCAAAATAAGATAAAACATTCAAGATGAAGTAAACGTTTTACTTTTAACTAAGCTCTTTGACACAATTTGAATATAATGTGAAGAATGATATCAAGTTGTGACCAACGATGCACGCATCATATATTTATAAAAAACGAGTTATTTTACTGCATTGTTCTGATGAATGTACAAACAAATACACGTGGGTGCGATAGCATGAGAACAATGTTATTATGGAGTTAGGAAGTTGTAATATTGTTTGGAATTTTTTATAGCCTATTCGTTTACTGGAATTATCACTGATTCATGATCTAATGGTCAAAATAAATTATTAAAGTCTTAAAATAATGACAATAGTCCAATTTCCCTATCTACAGAATAATATATATATCCACCGCTGTGGTCTCGAGGTAGCCTTGTCACGCAGCGGGCCCGGGTTCGATTCCCGGTCGGGACAGGCCCCTGGGCGAGGTTTTTTCGGAGTTTTTCCTCACCTGTAAGACAAATGTCAGGAAGCTTAGGGCCGAACGGTCCCCGAAAGTCATCCGGCCATCATTATCATCCTTAACATTACCATCATTATCCTTCATCGGTGTGGAAAGAAACGGGAAGATACCACACCTATAATTCCCTATAAAGCTGCAAAGCATAGCATGAAAATGCTATAATTGCAGTGAAAGACCTGCCCTCGGGCAGAATTACTATGGATGGATGGATATATATATATATATATATATATATATATATATATATATATATTTTTTTATTTCAACTTATAGACCGAATGGAGACATACCGTCTATCAAAACAGGTCTTATAATATAATCCAAGAGGTAAACGTTCCGTTTGACGACCCATCACCAGATGGAGGAATATGCTTTGAGTCGGCTCAGGCGTACAGACTAATCTTAAAGTGGTAGAAGAAAAATAATTATTTTAATTAAAACTATTTTAAAGCAATTTTACAATTAGACATCATGATTTAGGCAATGACTTATTTTCTATTTAATGAATCACTAGAAAAAAAAATATATATATAAGAGTAAAATGAAAGCTAGATATTTTGACAGTAGTTGAAAAGTAATTGTTGAAATCAAAAAAACACATCGAAAATCAATTTTGCGAACGAACACAAAAGGCAAGTTTAAATGTCGCAGCATCTGAATTCAATTTGAATGTTCTACAATGATATCTGCTGGCTTCTGAAGCCAAATAAATGTAAAAACCTACATACACAAAAATACCTTTTAAAAGGGAAAAAAAGGTGGAGTTATACTTGATATGTAACTATGGGTTTAATTTCAATGTGGACTTGCTTTTTGTACCACAATACGTTTAAATACATTACGCAATGATATTCCAACTATATCATTAAAATAATAAATTCTGTCTGATTTACATAAGGTATTACTTTGATATGAACTCAAGGGACATAAACGCATTATACCTCAAACATTATTGAAATAAAAATAATTGACCGCAGATTTAATTCAACATACAATATACATTCGTTACAATGTCAAAAAGTCAACATATACAGAGTGAGTGTAATTTAATTAAGCAGTTCGGTCTCGGTGGACTAGTGATATCCATATTAATTTTGTTTTCGTGGTTGTGGATCAAACCCGAATGGTGTCGATGGATATTTCTTCGGAAGGGATGTAAAACCGCAGGTCTCGTGGAATGGTATCTTTACGACACGTAAATGAACCTCAAGCAACAAATAAGAATTCTATGAGCAACATTAATCGGCTTTATCATGGTTAAATTTGAATTTCGACATCATTAACTTAAGCTGCTAGGTTAATAATAATAATAATAATAATAATAATAATAATAATAATAATAATAATAATAATAATAATACTTTATTTATTCTGGCAGAGTTAAGGCCATAAGGCCCTCTCTTCCACTCAACCAGCACAAATACAAATAAATATTCGACAAATATAGATATACACTATACTAATTATAAACAGTTAAAGATACAATAAATGTAACAATGTAAATGTCATGTACAAACAACATTTTATAGGGTAATAACAATAATGATACGATAATAATAATAATAATAATAATAATAATAATAATAATAATAATAATATAAATATGATACATTATACGGGAAACACCAATTAATATATATATATATATATATATAACTGGATAATAATGAAGTCGAGTTTAGAGCAAATATAGATTTAGATTTCTTTTAAAAGATGCCAATGTCCGGCAGCCCCTTATTTCTTGTGGTAGGGAATTCCAGTTGCGAGAAGTGGAGATGGTATATGACATGGAGTGATGTGATGTCCTATGTTGCGGTATTTAATAAGACTAAAAATTTAACTGCGGAGTTTTTATGTACAAATCCTCAGATTAAATAAAAACAAAATGTCTGAGGAATTGGATTGAAAATATACCGTTATCTTTGAAACATATCTTGTGTTAATATTTTCTTCGTGCATCACATTATTAACATCAGAGACAAGATCTTTAGACACTATTGAATCATTAAAACGCGCAGGCAATATCATTATAATATTATAATATGATCCATTATTGGAACTGTGTTAAAATAACAGTACTGGAAAATGTTAAATAACATTGTTTACTATTTATAAGAGTGGTGGTATAAAATTCTCAAATATAGATACTTCTGAATGAAGCCGGCCGTTGGCGATGGCAGTGTCATCTACCTGATAGCGGACGAAACGAATTATAGATTTGTATATGTAGAAAGAATTGTTAGTGTTTGTGTCAGGTTTTGAATGGTGTAGTGGGCTGCACACTAGTCTGGAAAACTAGAGGTCCACGGTTCGATTCCTGGTTCAGACGTTAATTTTTCTTTTCACAATATCATTATAATATTATAAAAATATATTATATAGCTAAAATACACAATAGAAGATAACATAGAAAACCATATATTGTGCGTACTTATTTACTATGTTTCACTATTCACTGTGAATAGAATGCCTGTTCGGCCTTTTAGTTGCAGTTGACAACCAAATGCTTTTTTAAATTACCATCGTAGTTAATAGGTGTAGTAAACTGCTGTCGCCCATCTCATTACGACAGGTTGTGATATATTTGTTGCAATGTCTTTAATCCCTGACGGGGCTTTCACAAAGTTCTCGTTAATACTGGAAATTAATTTGTCCATATTCGGAACAAGTTTCGTATTTATTCTGACACCCTGTGAAAACCATGTGCTACGCAGATTACGTGAAGCATGTTTGGAAATAGCTCTTTTAAAGTTGTCCCAGCCTTTTTCATGTATGTTGCAGCGTCTGAAATGAACAGTAATATATTGTGGTATACTTACTTACTTACTTACACACTGGCACTATCGAACCCGTAGGTTCATGGCCGCGCGGACATAAGCTCTCCATATATCCCTATCCTGAGCTAATGCTTTCCAATCATTCCCTGTATTATCTACCTCCCTCAAATAGGAACATGTCCTTGTGTTTGAGCCTTTGGTATGGGTTCCCTGAAGTAGTCCCCGCCCGGAGAACCGAATGGGGGACTATTTGACCTCCGGAAAATTTTACCCCAGTTGAACTCATGTCCGCATTTCTTGACGGTTGTATTTTTAAGGTGAAAGGTCGTCACTCTATCGACCAAGGTACTTTTTTCGTCTGGCTTATCACCTTCGACCAGTCCGGCATGGGTAACCCTATCGGCAGCAATGCTACCGCCGGCATAGCTCTCAGGATCATTTAAGCACGGAAGCCTCTCCACCACGACAAGGTAAAGATATCAGGGAGAGATAATGTGGTATTGCATTTCTTAAAGCAACTGTAATGAAACTGTGCGAGAGTTGTATTGTCAATTTTTTTGCAATAACTCTGTTGTGAGCGTATTATGCTTATATTGATTCACCTTCTGAAGGGTCTAATGATCCATTGGTAATAAAACGACCCGTAGGATAGTCAGTTGAAATCCACATCTTTTAATTTTTTTCCATCTTTTATGACTTTCATTACATCTTGGTAACAGTCACTTAAGTCACATTTACACAAACTTGATTAACTGGGCGCAGATTCGTTCATATACTTCTCCAAAAACTATCTTAATGTAAGATTCACAATGGGATTCCGGCTTCAATAAAAGTTTCAATAAAAGTGAAAGCTACATACATAAAAAGAGCAATAGGAGTATCAAAAACGACAAGAAGCCGTCTAGTGTACCTACTGGCAAGGGAGACTTTCCTTATCGAGGACTTGAAAACAGCCTACCTACTACCAACCACGGAACCCTATGAACATGCGCTACAAAGACTACGCAGGAAAAGAGAGGAAGTATGGCCGGAATTCTTCAGCACCGGAGCGATGATAGATAGGAAATGGACAGAAGCAAATTTCCAGATACGACACGTCATCATAAGACTAAGCGTGCATGGATTCCACCACCTAATGTGTAGAGATAAAACATTCCATGACCCGAAGATGTCATGCATATGCGAAGTATGTGAACAGAAATGCGAAAGGTATCACATCGAAACATGTACACAAAGAACAAAAACAATTAGTGATTACGCAAGACAAAGTTAAAGTGTTAGTGATTGTTAGCTGTGTTATCACCTTTGCACATTTGTGCGCAATCCATTTATATATAAAAGCTTTACATAAGTAGAATGCAAATTGAGATATTCGACTGGATGTTGCAATTGCCACTATATAAAAATAAATCTTCTTCCCAGTAGCCTTAGAAAGTGCATTTATGTGTTTGGTTGTACTGATATATTGAAAAATGAAATATTTATTTTCATAGTTAACTGATTGCTCACGTATTTTGTACAGAAGTAATCTATCGCCAGAAGAAAATACGTATTAATATAGCTTTGTAATTTACTGTGTTAATGGAACGCCGTGCTACAAGCTACCTTCCACAACAACGACGCAATGAAAACTGAAAGAAAGAGAAATTTAGGGCATTTTACATTTTAGCTCCGGCACACAGTTGCTTTTGATGAAGGTATGATCCGATAGGAAACCAAGTAAACGCAAGCGACATTTAAAACCCTTACCTCACCTAGTGTTACCTATTTTTACAGCTACACTTCTAAATCACCCCTTGTTGTTTGTAAAGAGAATATAAACTGACTGAAAGCCAATAATTAAAAACATTATTTCGGTGCAGTCATATTCATTATAATGGTTAAATTAATAAAATACACATCTAAAAATGTTTAATAACATAGTAATTTTGCACGAGGGCAGGTGTTTCACTGCAATCGTAGCATTTGTATGTTATACTTTGCTAGTGAATTATAGATGCGGTAGCTTCCCCTTGCTTTCCACACCGGTGTAGGACGATAATGATGGCCGGATGATTTTCGGGGACCGTTGGGCCCTAAGCTTCCTGATATTTGTCTTACACACGAGGAAAAGCCCCAAAATAAAACCTCACCCAGGAGCCTGTCCCGATCGGGAATCGAACCCGGGCCCGCTGCATGACAAGACAGCACGCTAGCTCGAGACCACAGCGGTGGACTGTTTAATACTAAAGTAATAAATGATAATAAGGCAACAGGAGACATATATTTAGCCATTGGACTTTTATATAAATAAGGCGGAAAAAGGAAACAAAGTTGCGACGCGTTTCAAAGGTTCAATCATAAAGATATAAATCCTACATATTCACTTTTAATTGAATATAGATTTAATATATTAAAAAAATTGCTAAAGTTTAGGTCTCTGATTATTATGCTGAGAGGTGACATATTTTCAGAAAATAGGATTATACAAGTGACGAGAAACTGACAGATAATTTTGTGCTGGCAAGAAACCAGCGCTCTGTTACCATTTGTGGGGGTTACAATCCCCACTATTAATAAACCACGCTTCTGCGCAACCATTTGTGGGGGTTGCGTTTCCCTAACCACGGTCTGCCTACCATTTGTGGGTAAGTTAACCACACTACTGCTACCATTTGTGGCCCTTTTGAAAACCACGCAGACTGCTACCTTTGCTCCGGGATCGGGTTTTGTAACTTGCTGTTTCTATTAGTGTGGATCTGATTTCCAAAGAGGATATCTTATCAGGAAAATGGCTTACCTCGGGCCCATAGAAGGTAGCCGTTGATTCATCTTTCTTTCTCTGATATATATATATATATATACATATATATAACGATACTGATTGTTAAATGCATACAGTGAGTGAACAAGACAATAACAGTGTTTTAAGAAAGCTAATCAGCATGATAGTTGAGGAGCTCGGAATGGTTTCTTACGTGAGTGATTTTCATTACAGGATAGTGAACAACTATTTATACTTAAACAATGCAAGAGGGGCGTTGTTTAAAACGATAACTTTTAATATAAACAAGTTGGCTGATTAAAAGTAAATTAACAACAAAAGATGATGGCATTCGATCAAACGATCAAAGTAGCCGTACAGAAAAATAAATAAATAACATACCATACACCACACAACACTCACACATGTGTCCGAGTTTCGGGGACATCCTCTTCCCTAGACTGTCGGACCAACTCAAACAGGCCTCTTCTTGGCCTCAGGACAACTTGTCTATGTAGAATTCCATGTTTAACTTTCCAGTCGCATCTTGACCTGGAACCGGATCCCACTCTTGGATCCGTTCAAACAACCAAAAACGCCGATTGCTAGGATGATCGAATGGTATTGTTCTGTAGGTGCATCATGTATATAAAGGTTCTGAGGTAGAGGAGGGAATGCGCCGTAGACATGCGCGGCAGGAAGGATGAAGAGGGAAGGGGTAGCCACTAGGAGAACATGGATATTGGCATATTTCACAAATGTTCCTGTGTAGGGAGGAGAACAAAGATACCGTACTGAACCGAAAAAGGCACTTTCGGTTCAATAACTCCCCCTGCGCCCTCCGGGTAAAAGAAAACAGTCCATAAGCTTCAAAACAATGTCAGGTAGACCAATCCCACGTTGGGAGGGGCACATCAACACTATCAGATTCCAAGCGGTAAACTTCAACACAAATCTTCATCGTCCCCTAAATCACAATCACCACACTCGCTTCTATGTTGACTATACATGCGCTGAAAATAAATTCCATCTGGACTCAGTCGCCATAGTACAACTCTTGCGGTGTTCCAGGTGAAGAACAGGGTGACGATACCATAATTGGATTGCCGAATCGCAATCCCGCTCCACGGCTATCCAGGAATCTGTAGTTACATAACCACCATGTCGGTCAGCTGGGCACTCGGGGGTCGGCCGGATCCACCAAGCGCTCGACTGCCGAACATTCCAGGTTGCGTCGTCATGCCAATATTAAGGAAGGGTAAACTGAAACAAAAAACAGGCGAAGACAGGAAAACGGAACCTCAAACGTTCTAGTTTAACATGTGACGTAATACAAAAGGTTTTCTAATCCATTACAGAACATATAATAACTTGACTGACATGTTGTTTTAAGATGTGGCCATCGACGCTCACTAACTCAAGTTACCCTTGATTGTTAGAATGTAGCCTGCGTCTTATTAACAAAACCTGGCCCACATATACTGAAACTCACTCACGTAGCTCCCCCAACCAAAAGGATGGTACAATCAGCTCATACACCGATGTCCATAAATAGCTTTCTAAATATCCCAAAACAAATATACAAACGAACTACGTAGAAAAAACTAAGATCGACACTCTCTAGCAAGATGTTCAAAACGCTGACACTTCCAACATAGTAAATTACTTTTTGACTGCCAAGAGTTATCGCGAGAAGAACGATTCGCAGAAGTATTAGGTTTACTTAAATTATCAGGCTTACTTTTTTCGCTGAAGTTCCTTTGTCTTTCAGCTATCTCGAAATCAGCCACTTTCCTAGCCAAGACACACATTTCGGCTACATTTTGAGGTTTCGTAGCAAAAACCAAATGCTGTCTGGTGGCCGGCGACATATTTTGAAGAATAATGTCAATCAACTTTTCTTCCGAAAATTGAGGGTTCAATACAAGTGAAGCTCCCTGGATTTCGGAAATAAACTCCAGCAAAGATTCTTTAGAAAATTGGAATCGTCGTGACACAAATTTAATCCAATAATCCTCTAACAATCTGGAAGGCAACAACGAACATTTCACATATTCCAAGCTCTCAATCCAAGTAAATCTCAATTTAACCACCTCACTCCAAACCTTCAATAGTGTTCCTCCAATGCAACTCAAAATCGAGTTCAAAAAATACTCATCTGGAACCAATTTCAATTCGAAGATCGAGTTGAGTTTAATAAGGAAGAAAACTAGCAATTCCTTATCACTACCATCGCAGGGATTGACTTTTCTAATTAACTCTCGAAAAATTCGCTGATTATTTTCCTCCATATGAGAAGAAAGGTTGGAAACCGTTCCACTAGAAAAATCCTTGATGGAGCTAAGTCTACGATCGATAATATTCTTGTTCTGTTCTACAGAATAATCTTCCGGAACTGCGGTGTCTACAATAAACTTACGTTTTACTAGTATTTGTTCAGCCGGGGAGAGAGAGTTCATATGAATCTTAAGTCGCTGACGTAATATATTTACATCGCCTTCCACATCAATACCTAGTAAGCTCAATTCTCGGACCAGATTGTCCTTAGATATTACATCTATCCAACTAGGCATGTTTACAAAGTACAATGAACACAAGATGTAAACAACTATAAGCGAACGTAGTTTAGTATGCATAAGTCACTCTCTGTTTACATACAAAGAAAGATGAGTCAATATCATTTACGTGAAACAGTTCAAACGCGTAAATAAATACTTTTCAATAACTTTAACATAGATACCAAGTATCGAAAACAAATAGTTATCCACGGGATACTATCTCTGAAAAATGTCGACTATCTAATTCCAAACTTCATTTACGACCATACAGAGTGTATACCCTTGTTTTGGCACTTGAATCCAAAACTCCAAAACTTTAGTGGAAAATTTTAAATCGATACTACTTGAACCACTGTCAATAGAGTACAGCATATCTTTCAAAACTGAAAGATACAAAACCACGCTCTGCTACCATTTGTGCTGGCAAGAAACCAGCGCTCTGTTACCATTTGTGGGGGTTACAATCCCCACTATTAATAAACCACGCTTCTGCGCAACCATTTGTGGGGGTTGCGTTTCCCTAACCACGGTCTGCCTACCATTTGTGGGTAAGTTAACCACACTACTGCTACCATTTGTGGCCCTTTTGAAAACCACGCAGACTGCTACCTTTGCTCCGGGATCGGGTTTTGTAACTTGCTGTTTCTATTAGTGTGGATCTGATTTCCAAAGAGGATATCTTATCAGGAAAATGGCTTACCTCGGGCCCATAGAAGGTAGCCGTTGATTCATCTTTCTTTCTCTGATATATATATATATATATATACATATATATAACGATACTGATTGTTAAATGCATACAGTGAGTGAACAAGACAATAACAGTGTTTTAAGAAAGCTAATCAGCATGATAGTTGAGGAGCTCGGAATGGTTTCTTACGTGAGTGATTTTCATTACAGGATAGTGAACAACTATTTATACTTAAACAATGCAAGAGGGGCGTTGTTTAAAACGATAACTTTTAATATAAACAAGTTGGCTGATTAAAAGTAAATTAACAACAAAAGATGATGGCATTCGATCAAACGATCAAAGTAGCCGTACAGAAAAATAAATAAATAACATACCATACACCACACAACACTCACACATGTGTCCGAGTTTCGGGGACATCCTCTTCCCTAGACTGTCGGACCAACTCAAACAGGCCTCTTCTTGGCCTCAGGACAACTTGTCTATGTAGAATTCCATGTTTAACTTTCCAGTCGCATCTTGACCTGGAACCGGATCCCACTCTTGGATCCGTTCTAACAACCAAAAACGCCGATTGCTAGGATGATCGAATGATATTGTTCTGTAGGTGCATCATGTATATAAAGGTTCTGAGGTAGAGGGGGGAATGCGCCGTAGACATGCGCGGCAGGAAGGATGAAGAGGGAAGTGGTAGCCACTAGGAGAACATGGATATTGGCATATTTCACAAATGTTCCTGTGTAGGGAGGAGAACAAAGATACCGTACTGAACCGAAAAAGGCACTTTCGGTTCAATTTTATTTGGCATTTGTGGACTAAATAAACAATACATGGCGGCAATGTAATCAATTCTCCTTGTGGAACATTAATAAGAAACGTTTATCCCGTGTTTTATCCTTTAATTCAATGCTCTAAAACAATCTACTGTATGGGCCCGAAAATTCACAAGGGAAAAAATAAATAATTTTCGTGTCCCCTAAGTTGTGTGTAGAAATTGATTTATGTAATACAGTAAATAAAGATCAATGAACTTCGTCAATGTTATCCAAATCAACCAAATATAATAGTTTGATTATATTTTCCCCACGGAATTCGTTCTTAAATCAGCCCACTTTGTGTAACTTATTGCATAAATCTGGATATAATCCTAATGTGGGAAAATTTTGTTAAATTGCATCTGTTTCCCAGAATAATTTAATCATTTCATGCAGGAAAGGCCTGAATCCTTTTTTAAGAATTGAGATTTTGTAGTAAACATGCCCCCCACTCTCACACGCATATATTCCTTGCTGCTCAAAACTTCTCTTATATTCAAAAGAGTGAAGGCGGGTTCGAGCCCTTTTTATTGGGAAAACATGCACATGGGAGGGCTGAACATGCTAATTAAAATCCGAATTTTATAAAAACAAAATGGACCGAGACCCTTTCTTCAATAAGTGATGCAATTGTTTTTCATTTTTGTGTGAATTGTCAAAAATTGGCAAGTGAAATCACTCACTAACGATGAAGACGAATCGGATCAGATAAAACACATATTACATTATCATAAAATCATCATTTATTACAATTGGAATTAAAAATTTTAAGTATGTTTTACATTGGTTTTTCCAGGTATCAAAACGGCAAATTATATCGAATTCAGAGGCGGTCGCATATCCAAGAGAGTGCATTATTGAATAACATGCAACATTTTTCAGGGAACTCTTCAACAAAACCTGTGTTGTAGAAATGTTGCATTTTTATGTCTAATGAGTGTTTAGTATTTTAATTTAATTCGATATAGTTATTGCGTTTAGCAATCTGTAACGATTTTCTAGCTGGTTGAAAGCTGACAATGCAGTTAACATTACGTTCCCAAAAATTGGTTATTCGATGGTACTGAAATAGCTCATTTCAATTTATGATTGTTGGCACTGAATGGAATCGTTTCTGAATGAATGTCATGCAAATGTATTCGTAAAAATGTCAGTAAAGTATGCTTTCCCTTTCTAACACATAGGCTAAATCCAATCTCTGCTTTGATTTTATACTTTCTCCATGTCTGTGTTGAGATATTTGAGTAGATTTAATTCTCAAGTATTCAGGTTTGTCAATTTTTAAATTCAATAAATTATTTTATATGATTCATGATGTGTTCCGTTGAGGTATTATTCAAAATTAAAATATAAAACTATGGAATATTAATTAAGTTGAGGAGACGGACCTTTCAGGTGAATATTCCATAATTTAATATTTTAATTTTGAATAAATTATTTATTCAATAAAATGCTAAAACATTATGTTATGTATCAGCTACATTTCTTCCTGTAAGAAAGTCGCATTTAAGAATGCCAACGATTACTGGTTCACAGTGAAACACTCCTCTGCAAAAGTGATCTCTGCTTCGATTCACATCTACTCTACATTTTATTCTATTACTGGCTAATAACCGACGTGCGCTGCTACGCCTAAATAAATGAGAATTAATGGATTTTTATGTTTAGTTGAATAAGTAAGGGGAAATATAATTATAAATTTATATTTTTAGGTACCCTGTGCTGATTGCCCGGCATTGTCCGGGAATCTACTTATCCCGATCTTCTTGATATAAATGAGCTGAAATACGAAAATTAATGTGTTTTATGTTTGGTTAAATAAGAAAGAGCAAACATTGATATCGTAATTATTTTTAGATACCCGTGCTGTTTACCCGGCGTTGTCCGGGAATCTACTCATCCCGATCTTCTTGGCATAAATGAGCTGAAAGACACAAATTAATGCACTTCTTATGATTAGTTGAATAAGTAAAATGAAAAATAATTGTAAATATATATCGTAATTATTTTAGGATTCCCCGTGCTGAATACCCGGTGTTGTCCGGGAATTTACTTATTTGATTTTCTTGGCATAAATTCGTTATTATGAGTTATCCGTAAAAGAATACCCGTCATGTGCTGCTATGCTTGTACAGGAATCTACGTTCTTGTCTCGATCTTCTTGGCATCAATGAAAGACAAAAATGGTTATTGTGAGTTATCCTTAAGGGATAAACATATGCTGTCGTGGATTTTTTGTAGAACTTTTTGAGATATTCAATTTTGTGTATTTGTTATGGTGTAGGCACCGTAAGCCATTTAAGCGTCCTAAGAGCAACTTTTTTCACGTTTTCCACTATAAACGGCGATTTTTAAGGGTGTAGGAGTTGAATATCACAAGTCTCTTATAGCCTATGTTCATCCCGGGAATCTCTTGAACATTTTGCAAAACACCCCATCACAATCGGATCAACGGTATGGCCGCGCATAAAGTACGAACAAACAAACAAACAAACATTCAAATTCATAATGTTTACTTCCCAACATTAATTAAATATAAACAAACATTCATTTTTATATATTAGATGGGACGTGGAATTAAATATTCTCAGCATCGTCTGATCAATTGAATGCCTATTTGAATCCAGGAATTGCTAATTCCTGTTTAAAAACTGCCACAAATCCGAAATTTGTTTACGCTAACCACGTGACATCCTTTAAGCCTACTGTTACGTTAGCCAGTGAATTAAATTATTCCAATTGGTATTTATTATTATTATTATTATTATTATTATTATTATTATTATTATTAATATCATTATTAACTAATTCATTGGCACTATGGATTCCATAGTTTTATGGCCACACGGACATAATCTCTCCATACATCCCTATTCTGAGCTAATGTTTTCCAATCATCCCCTGTATAATCTACTTCCCTCAAATCATAGTTAATGTTGTTCTCCCATCTCATTCTTGGTCTACCAACTGGGCATTTCCCTCTGGGTTCCTACAAGAAGCTTCCATGCACGCCTTTCATTCCCCATTCGTACCACATGTCCTGCCCATCGCAGTCTACGAGACTCAACTATTCTTATTATATCTGGCCTCCTATAAAGACCATGTAGTCTTCTCCAGTCATCTGTCTGTTCATCTCTCTTTGGTCCAAAAATTTTCCTAAGAACTTTATTCTCACATACTCGTAATCTCCTTTCCTCCCTTAAGTAAGAGTCCATGTTTCGTATCCATATAATATAACTGGTAGAATAATAGTTTTATATATCTTCAATTTAACGTTTTTTATAAAGGAGTTGGGACGTCTAGAGCCTCTGTAATGCATAATAGCTTGCATTTCCAGAATTGAGCCTATGTTTAATTTCTTTTTGCATCTCATTCCTTCCTATTTGTGATTATTGTTCCTAGGTATATGAATTCGTCCACTTCCTCAAAATTTTCCTCATGTTGATATTTACTTCCAGGCCCAATTTTTTTAGTGTTACTCAATAGTGTGTGCGTGTGTGCCCAATAGTACTACACCATCAAGATAAACTAACAGCTTATTAATACTATTGAGTTTTAGGCCTTCTTCATCCTCTAAAAATTTGATGGCATGCTCTAGTACAAAATTAAATAGTAGAGAAGATAGTGCATCTCCTACCTTCAACCCATTGTGGATTTGGAAAGTATCCGAAAACTGCTTGCCCATACGCACCCTAGTCTTTGTGTCGTTTAGACACATTCGTATAAGCCTAACTAGCTTTTAGGAATTCCGAACTCCAGCAGGATACTATATAACTTCTCCCTTTTAATTGAATCGTATGCCTTTTGAATTCTACGTATAGTTGATGTACAGTGCCATTATATTCCCATTTCGTTTCTAAAATCTGTCTTATACTAAAAATCTGATCTGTTGTAGACCTGTTTCTTCTAAATGATGATCTCCTAGAATGTCATCAATATAGGGAGTAAGTCTGCTTATTAGTAAGCTACAACAGATCAGATGTTTAGTTTAAGACATATTTTAGAAAACGAATGGGAATATAGGCCTAATGGTACTGTACATCAAATATACGTAGACTTCAAAAAGGCATTTCAAGATTTAACACGCGGTTCACACGAGTAAACTAAATGCATAGTAGAGCTATAAAATGTTCCCCTTCCTCCAATGAAGAGCATTATTTTATGCACATCAAGCCAGCGAACGCTTAGCTCAGTACCTTATGGTTTGCTTCGTATGCAAGAGGTCACAGGTTCGATTCCCGATGAGGTTAATTTTTTTAATTGTTACAATGATTTTTATTTATTCAGTCTGTCCACTCTTAAAGAAAACACGAACAAACTATTTGGAAGTATTCCTTATTATTATTAATATTATTGTCCATCATCTATGGGCTATTATAATAAGGCTGGACTTGATCTATATAAACTAAGTATTTTAATTGAAGTGTGAACCGTTTTCATAATTAATATGTAATAAATAAATAAATAAATATATAAATATATGAAGCTACATTATCATTTATTATATAAATGTATAGCATTATTATTAAAACTTTGTACAGCATACACACAATTAAATTTATACCGGTAGCTAAATAGTGTTACAGATTTTATGAAGGCAGGGATATTACTTAAAATAGTGTAAAGTGGAGATTAATTACGTGAATGGAATTAAATGTTATGGGATGAATTTTGCGGAAATCCTAATAAATAAAATAAATTAATATCGAGGGATTTGCGCCCTCGTTCTCATACATATTTAATTTTTACGTAATTGGTTTAACGATCTACACTATTCAAAAGGCGGATACTAGTATTATAAATCCTGGTTGTTTTGTTTACTATGCACAAGAGTTGAACTTTATTCGAACTGTTGAAATGTCACAATTTGGGTAATATTGTATACATCGAACACTCGTAAATACCTAGAAACATGTCTCCTTCATTGCTCTTTCTATTTGAAGTCATTAAAATCCAACTCAGCTTTTTAAAATATTTAACAATGCGTTACCTCGTTAACCACAGCTATAGCTGACTCTGCGTTTTGAAGCCGCTCATTTTTTTTGTTAAGTGTACGTGATGCATCCGTTATTTTTATTGTAAATTTGTTTCATTGTATCTCATGGGGTTTGGAATGAACAGGTTAATTTATATGGATGACAAACAAGTTTTTCATAATATATGAACAAAAGTGTTTCTCCATGTATCCTATATGCTCTTGCATTTCATTGTGGAACTTGTTTCAATAAAGGCTGTAAGTGTAGTTACATACTGTGTGCAGATTTAAAGTTTATACTTACGACAACTAATGAGCTAACGCTGGTTATAGTGAGGTACATAGGGCGGACATTGAGTAATGGGAAGGGTTCTGGCAGTGTAAAGTTAAGTGACTGAGACTTGAGTATGGGAGGGTGGATGATGTTTGGAGTGGATCAAAGTTGTGATTAGATCTGTAGTGATTATATTTATTATTCTTTCATCTGCTTTAAATGGAACAAAAAATGGAGGAAACAAATATGGTATGCGATGCCAGTATTATAATACATTTTATATATTATTATTTAACTCTTTATTCAGTAATCAATATAGTATTTTTTATAATGACATGTAACATGGTAAAATATATTATAAATATTGTATGATAATTTATTATTATATTATTTACAAAGATCTCTGTTCGATGTATTAAGAATAAAATAATACCAGTTATCATATGAAATATTTTAAACAATTTGTATAGTATTATGAAATAAAATAATAAAATTAAGAACCCCATTGGAAGAGTTACAAATTGATAAAGTATATTTGTGAAGAAAATATATTAAGTTCTTACAGTGAATTATTCCTTTCAACGCATAATGTAAATTATTATCTATCTTAAATTTCTAAGAATGGACATAAATAGGGTGGATCTTAAATATATTAAAATAATAGATAAATGAAGGCGCTAGATAAAAATTCAAAGTCATCAAGTACGAGTATATATTATGTAGCTACTCCTTTCCATCGGACCCGCAATTTTATATGAAATAAAACAAATAATGCAACATAAGAGTATATTACTTTATATTTAATGAATCCTTAGTGTATTTTAAGGATTATCATAGCAGTGATACTTGTCATTTTTTTAGTTTACATGTGTTGGGCATTGATTCATTAAGTAATTACTTCTGTACTGTGATCAATGGTATAAGCATCTTTAAAAAGCGTGCCATCACTTACTGCCACTGAAATCTGTCTACACAGAGCAGAGAAATGTCTATAAAATCCATTATCGATCGATAAACCAATTTCATCTTGCCACTGCTGTTTTCGTATGATAATTTTAAAGAACTGAAGTATCAAACGATATAAATCGGGACTATCGTTTATTGAATTCTGTCCGTAAACATCAAATTGATATTCTCCTTTGTTAGAAAAGTTAAAAAAGATTCTAAGTAATGAAATTATGATCTCGTAAAAATCACGTTTTCCTTTAACCATCTGTTGTTTCCACGATGTGATAGAGGATGCCGTACTGGGATCTCTGTACAACATTTTTAATAGAATAAGTGCAAGATAATTTAGTTCTCTTTTATCGTGATTCTTTAATATCATATCAATTGTAACTCTAGGCCCATGAATGTGGGGTATTAGATCGATTGGTACATTAATTGGTATACTTAACGACATTTTAAATATTATTGTAATTAATTTAAAAATATGTTCCTTCTCTGGTTTTGACATTTCAATATTTATCACAGAATCAGTCTGGGATGTTTCAGAATTGAAAACAGGAATTTCAATAATCAGTTTCAGTAGAGATATTATTAATTTGAACAACATTTCTTTTTCTCTTGGCAATATCAAGTGGGATACGGTTTGCATTTCAGATTGTAAGTTATCGCAGGTACCATATGAACTTCCGGTTGCCGATATTTGAATAAGCAATTTTAATAACACTATAATCAGTTTATGAATTTCATGTCTTTCTTCAGGCATTATAGTTTGTATTGTTTGCGTAACAGATGATATAAGGAATTCAATATTACCTTCTGTCCTTGAAATAATTTTAAGTAATGAGATAACAACATTGTACAACTGTCGTTTATCTTTTTCTGATATTGTTGAAACAAATGTAGTATTTAATCCTCTGATAGAAGATATACCAATTTGAAACGATTCTTGATCATTTCCAATATTTAGGACCATTTTTAATATATAGAATATTGTATTATATAATTTTATTTTACTACTATCTTGTAGGCCCATATCTGAGGTTTGATATTCAATCAAGGGTAAATAAAGTACATCTGCTTGATTATCTTCAGTAATTGCTATTCTCGAAAGTAGATCCAGTAAGGAAACTAACAATTTGAAAAATATTTGCTTACCTTGATTTTGAAGTGAATCTGTCATAATTGGCACATGTGTGCCTGTAAACTGATCAGTTTTAACTCCAAACGTTTTTATTTCAACTATGAAAATATTATTAAGAAAGTCATAGAAATCTATTTTTCTGCTAGCATATCCATAATAATATGCATCAGTATCTTTTTCAAGGGTCGGTAGGAATAATCTTGTTGTTGACATAATCATGCTGAAAAGTCTGGGATCTTTCATTACTATATCGTTTTGATCCATATACGTAATTTCGCCTGGTATTCTCTCGTTATCAGGTATTTCCACAATAATTTTCACTAGTGTCACAAATAAGGTATATAAATCATCATGATTTGCTATAGAATTTACTTGTATTTCTTCATATAATATTTTTGGATCTATGATTCCTATAATATTTTTTAAAATTGATAAAAACAAATTAAATAAATACTGTTTGTAATTTTGTACTTGATTAAATTCCAGAATTTTGCATATAAGGGCGATAAATTATTCTTATTAATCCTGTTATTATCTGAAATGGCATATGTTTTTCTAATGGAAGGCCACTTATTGGAGTTTGCAAGAACAATTTTAATAATAAAGAAATCAGATTGAACATATATTTCTTTTCGTCTTCTTTTAGTGGCTGGTAATTCATATCTCTTTCAAGTGCCAACAAATTATTCATTAGAACAGTTATTAGTCTATATATTTGCTCTTTGACTTGTTTCTGTTCTACAATATTCATTTGATCATTTATTGAAGCAGGATTAAAAATAACAATTTTTATCATATTTATAATCATTTTAATTAAAATATGTTTCTGATTTCGTGTCAATGGCGACTCCCAATTATTATATACAATTTTATGTAATACCTTGAACAGAAGGATTGTGTTTTTATAGATTCGTACCTTCTCTTGAATTGTATAATACGTTTGATCAGTTTCTTGAAAATCTTCTGGATTAATTGTTTTTGTTATTTCATCTTGTTCTTCCAGTGCCTTCATTAGCCTATTTATTACGGTTTGTTCTTGAGCGGTTACTATTTCAATATCTTCTGGTATTTGTATATTTATATTTGAAAGCCCTTTAATTAGATACATAATAAAGTACTGTTCTGACATTGGACTAGGATGACTGGTGAAGGGGTTGAAATTATCGTGAATATTAAATTCTGGATTTTTATAAAAACTACCAAATGTATCTTCATGTGGTATTTGATCAGATTTAACAAAACGTGGCATTGTTTTCGGCTTGAGTTCGAATAAACGTCCTGTTGGTATGGTTCCTGAATATTCAAAGATATTAGAAGGCGATGCCATTTCCCGAAAACCAATCGAACTTCCAATAGGCGCATTTAACTTTCTGTATTGCACATCACGAAGCCCTTTTTTTGATGTGGCGTAACGAAGCATATTTTCAGAATTAACAGCACTCTCTGTTGTTTTTGTCTGGTGTTCTAAGAAACATTCAGGCAAGGGTGTTGCATGCATGTTAGAAACTGATTTTATACCTTGAAAATCAATGGAGTTTCCAGCTAGTGGCTTAGATGTCGTGTGTGGCAGATCATGAAATCCACTTTCTGATGTTGGATATCGTATATTTTCAGAACCAATTAAAGATGGCATTGTTTTTATCTTGTGTTCAAATGAACTTACTGTTGTTGGGGTTAACTTCGTGTAAAGCAGATCGTTAAATACACTTTTTGACGCATTGTTTGCATTTTTAAAACCAGTAAAACTTGGAGTGGTTCCTTTATTGTCTTCAATGAAAGTTACTGTTGTATTCTCAAATATATTAGAAGATGAAGTCACTTTTTT
Source organism: Diploptera punctata (assembly GCA_030220185.1). Classification (NCBI taxonomy): domain Eukaryota; kingdom Metazoa; phylum Arthropoda; class Insecta; order Blattodea; family Blaberidae; genus Diploptera; species Diploptera punctata. Next base: position 414,893 of record JASPKZ010004201.1, on the reverse strand, counting down.
TAAATGAACAGAACTTCCAACAATCGGCGTGATCTTCGTGTGCAGCAGATTATCAAATCCAGTTCCTGATGTTCGATCACCACTGAATTTCCAAGGGAGTTCTGTAATATAGTCAAATGTATCATCGGTAGGTGCATGAATGTTTATTGGAAAAGTTACAGAATTCTTTAGTAGTATCAGTATTCCTATTTACATCTACAAATTTGTTTTCACCTATCATTGTATTCAATTGTTTCAATAAATTGTATGTGTTTACATCAATTGTTGTAATTAAATTGTCTTCAGGTATTAAAGTTAATTCTTTCTCTTTTGAAATATCTATTCCAAATGTAATATTTTCTTTAATTGTATAGAGATTAATAATCAAATCTGCAACTGTTCTAGGATTTTGTATTATTTCAGAATCAATATACTTTAAATTGATTGGAGTTTTTAATAAAGTATTTAAGACCGTCAAAATCAATGTCGAAGAATCGATTTTGTAAAACTGTCTAGGAAACTTTGCGGTAGTTCCTAATATTCCTCTAATTATATCTGTGGGATGTACTTCAGTAATGGGTATTATTTCACCATTAGAATTGGAAATTATTGGAATTTTTGGAAGAAATCGCAGTATAGCAGCAATTACAGCATTTATATCTAAATTTATTGATGTTACAGATTTTCTAAATAGCATTATACATATTGGAAGTTTTGTAAGATAATTATGGATTTTATAAATAAATTTATTGATATTAAGAAATTTGCTAGGAAATGCACTTTGCGATGTAATGGTATCTATTGGGTCAGATAAAAGTTTGAAAAGTACAAAAACAAAATTTGGAAGATCAAGCTTCATAGTTGGTGTTGTTGGAATGTTAGTTTCTATAGGTATTCTTGGTATTGTTTCTATTAAACGAATTAGTAGTCTTTTGATGTTAAAATTCATCAACAATTTGTATGTTTGACGATTGTTCACTTCGAAAATAAAATTAGGAATCTTATTTAACATCTGATACACTGGAGACCTAATATCCATTGTTAAAAAAGAGGAACCACTCTGGTCAATTAAAAGTTTTAATGGAATATTTGGAAATCCATGAAGTATAGTACTTATTGCCGAAGAAATATCGTCAACTAAGACTGCTGTAGGTTTCCCTGAAATATCTAATGCGATTGGAATATTTTCAAGTGCGTTTAGTATGTTTGGAATTATTTTTATGACATCTGGAATTTCCTTCATGTATAATCGCAACGGCACTTTCAAAAGAATTTGATCTAATTGGTATATAAATGTGGGGAGGTCTAAATATGATCTCGGTTCACCGGGTCTGTTGTATTCAATATTTATAGGCTTTTTACAGAACATCTGAAATATTACAGAAACAAAGTTTGAAATACGAAGGCTTAAATTGGGAGATTCTTTTGCTGGAATTGGAACTGAAAATGTTTTTGGTATAATGTCAGACTTTTGAATAATTTCAAGAAAATAATGTTGTATGCTATTAATCGGTTTTCCTTCTAAGTTAGAAAAGAATGGAACTTGAGTTAAAAGTTCATTGCCCTTTTCAATTTCTTTTGGAAGAATAAAATTTGTTGTATTTTTAATATTAAACTGTTGTGAAACGATGTTAGGAAGTTTATATAGATCAATATGTGAATTTGGAAGAGAATCCACTTTATTTTCAATTGGAATATAAATGAGATTCCTGTATATTAAAGACAACATTTGAAAAAATCTAAAAATAATATTTGTTCTAGGCTCATATGTGGTACTTGATAAGTTTGGAAGTACTGATGTTAGTTTCAGGATTGTGGCTGAGTATTCAATTTCGATTTTTGGTATGATTCTTCCATTCCTTATTATTTCATTTGGTATACTGTTTATTATGTCATAAAGTAAAATTTTTTGACCAACATTTATTTGTGGGATTTTGAATGTGTCTATTGCAATATTCAGTCCTTTGATTATGTTCTGTGTTTCAGCTATTGCAGGGTTTATCCATGTTTTTGGAGATGGGAAGATAGTTTTCATATTCTCGTATATCGTAAATAATGCCGGAACATTATATCTGTCACTTGGTATTCTAGATATATTTTCTGACAAACTTAAAATAAAATTTCTAAATAATGTTATAAGAGAATAGGCGTCGAAATTCACACCATCTAATTTGTATTTGTGAATAAGGAATGTTATTATTGGAGGATCATTAATGATTTTGAGTGTTAGTGAATTAATATCAATGTTATGATTGCTATAATATATCACCTTATGTGGGATTTTTAAAATCAGATTCAAAATTTTTGAAACAAAATGATATAAAATAATTCCATGTTTATTTCGAAGCAATGCCATAAAATGGGGTAAATTAAAATTGATGGTAGTTACACGAAAATCATTTTTTATTTCAATTGGAATTCTATGAATCAATCTTAGAATTAACGAAATAAAGGTTCTTAAATGAAAATTGAAACTTTGAATATGATTAATTTTGCTAAATACAGCACTAGCAAGATCATGAAAATAAAATTTGAAGGGGGTATTAACTCCATTAATTGTATATTCAATAGAGATGGGAATTTTTGGAAGGTACTTCATTAACACCATGTAGTCTTGATAATTTCCTGTGTTAGGTGCTACGAACATATCTTTTATATTTGTAATATCTGGAACTAGTGTTTGTATACTATTAATGATGCCTGTAATATCAATTATAACTGATTTCAAGTTATCTTCCATAATTTGAATGGGAATAATTGGTACATTTTTTAGTAGGGCTTCAATAATATCAGTTATTTTTAAATCTAGATCTTCCTGATAATCGTAAGGTCGTACAGATACAGTCATTACCCTGAAGGCGTTAATGAGTTTTGAAATCGAATTCGTAAAGAAATTAATTACTTTTACTAAACCTCGAAAGCCAAATAATGTTAAACTACCTATGTGAAACCACGGTTTCATGTTCCTGAAAATGTCAATAAGTCTTAATTTGACATGAAAAGGATTGCTACCTCTTTTTATAAAAGGTAGGTTACTCCTGGAATTTAAGTGTACACTTCTTATAGCAATCCTATTTGTTTTTGAAATATGTGGCCATGGAACTGTTTGAAAGTTACTCTCTGGAGATTGGGACATAGGTAACCCAATGTTCATATTTTGTCTAAGTTTCCTAGTACATGTTAAGTTCTCCTTATCTGAACACTTTATAATAATCGAAACATTATTCTTCTTAACTGGATATTTGTAACTTATTTTATTCATTTTACCATTTTTTAGATCCGTTTTGGGATTGTCTTCTTTTGAGTGTTGTATATAGTACTGATGATTTACATTATCTATAAATTTTTTTACTCTTCCTTCTTGTTTCATTAGATCGTCACTAGAAGTAGAAATTCGGCCGTGTGCTTTTATATATTCGTCATTTTCTCCATATTCTAAATTTGTACGATGTAACTGAAAAAAATAAAAATACGAAAATGAAACAAATTTAATCATAAGTAATGCCACAAGTGATTTCCAATTTATCTAGAGAATTTGGAAATCAAGAGTGGCATTTGTTAGGACTGTTTAACGAATAAAATTAAGCTGTTTACTCACAAATCATTATTTAAATATAGTTATTGTAAAATATTTATACATCTAATGTAAACGGCGATGTTTGAAAACAAATGAGAAACGATTGGTACGCTTCATTTGCTTCTTTTGTTCATCACTGCAACCAGATCATATTATTTATTGCCAAAGGAACGAAATATTGTAAGAATGCACTCTAGTGGAGAAAAAATGAAACACATCAAACTGTACATTAATTCATTTCTGTCCTATGATGTAAATATGACAATTACATTTTTCTGGAATGTTATTACCTGCGAAAAAATACACTCAAGAAAGTGCAAAAAGTGCTGTCTCTTTTTTGGTGGTATAATCAATTGCTACAAATGTTTTTATATTAACTCCCTAATGCGGTATGTGTTGACATTCATGCACTATAAATACAATCTGGTAGCCGTATTTCTTAGAGAGTCAGTCACTGCAAAATAATGCTATGACCTATTCAGAATGTTAAAAAGGAGGTGCTTTCTTTATTATGATAAACTTTAGTAGGTAAATACTAGGCGAAACACGACTGTGATTGGTTGTAAATAAAAAATCATTGAAACGTGATCGGTCATTGACTCCCATTTGGGGCATGAGTTAAATAGTGAAAGTAAACCTATTGTTAATCATATGATATTATGCAGTTGCATTATAGTCAACTCTGTTAGAATGTATATATTGGGTGAAACAAAACAGAAAGGAAGTTCCGGTTCGGGATGAAATATAGTGGAATTAACTGGGATATCTTGAGTCGAAAAATATAATGCAACTTGCCCTATTTTATTTAGTATTGGCATACAAAGAATAAATTATTATTATCCTGCCAGTGACATTATATGGATGCGAAAATTGACTCTTACTATAGAGGAAGAGAAAATGTTACGAATATTTAAGAATACATTTGTTAGCATAATTTTTTGATCAAAGAATGGTGAAGACTACATAACAGTGAGGTACATGATCTTTATCGGAAATATATGCAATAAGAACAGTTAAATAGACTGAGATAGACAGGACATTCTGCACGAATGAAGAAACATAATGTGACATGGAAGCTACTTGTAGAAAAACCAGAGGTATAGCGTCCAATAGGTAGGCCAAGAAAGAGGTTGAAGAATAACATTAGGAATGATATGAAGGAACTAAATTACACATGACATTATTGGAAATCATTATGTCAGGTTTGGGATATATGGAGAGCTTACATGCGTGAAATATACAGTACATAACAGATGTTGACGTGACAAGGTAGACTTACGGACGAGTTGAAATGTCGGTATTTCAACAAACTCCTTCATATCTTTTTTAACCTCAAACATTTTATTTCATGTTTTTCCTAATGCAATTATTTATAGTAAACGAATCGCGAGATTAGAACGAGAGAGTATTATTTACTTTTTTTTCTTGTTTTTCATATTGAATGTTTATTTTATTCTTCTTTCTCAGCTCTTCAGCCCAGGGTAGGATTTGGCTTCCAATCCTCCATTCATCTCTCTTCAAAAAATTTTCCCCCTAATTTTCATTTTACCAAGGTCAGGCTCGAAGCCGTGCAGCCACTTTTACCTTGGTTAAACTTTTATTTATATATATATTTTACTTTCTAGCATTATGCTATTTTAGATATTTTTTGGGATTCTATTTTCGTCAATTCTTTAAACATGTTCTAGCCAACCGAAGATAAGCTAATTTATAAGTATTACAATATCGTGTCGTTTAAAAATATGTTCAATTTCTTGATTGGGCTCTTCTTATTCTCCATTTTACACTTTCACATACTCGTCCATAGATTTTTCGAATATTTTTCCCCTAAAATACAGTTAATACAATTTAGTGTCAATACGGTATTTCAGCTACATATGTTACCAGTATTTTATAAAGTTTCAGTTTAGTTTCTTTGGACGGGAGGGATAATTTAAACAATTTTATATTTGCATAATAAGCTTTGTTTCTAACCATGTGTCTATTATTTATTTAATTTTGTATTTTACAATTTGTATTTAAATCTGCTCTCAAATATGTGAAATAATCAACATTTTTAAATGTAAGACTTTAGCTGTTCATTGTTATAGGTTTCAAAACATTTCTTTCATTGCTAAAGACACGTTAATATATTTTGTTTTATTCTCACTATTATTAACAGGACCTTTGATCCTTCTATGTGATTTATCTACAATGTTAGTGATAAAATGGCGGCAAGTACGTATTTATTGTTCTATATTGTTTCAAATAAAGTTCAGTTGTCCGTCGCCGTGGCGTAGTCGGTAGAGTCCCTACCTTCCACTGAGGCGACCCGGGTTCGATTTCCGGCGGGGTAAGGGGTTTTTAAAAATCTCTACCTTGGTACTAAGTGTGTCATGTCCAGATGTACCCATTGGGTTTAATTCCTCTAAAAATAATAAAGTTCTGTTAATTTGAAATGCAGTGATTTGTTTCGTATAATATATATATATATATATATATATATATATTTGGATATTTTTTTTGCATATACATTGTATGTAGTATACATAGAGGGCAGAGGTTTTACTTCCCACACGCGGTTGGTAATGTGTAATATTACAGTATAGTTATTTAGGTTGGCAACTCCGAAATGTAGGGAGTTGAACTTTCAATCATGGTTGCCATTGCAGTAAGTACGACAAAACGCACTGCCGCGCAAAAATATTTATTTCCTGTGTCCAGATAATATAATTTAATTACCCTTACTTGTTTATTTATAAAACAGTAATGAATCTACAGGCCTAGAAGTCCCTTGGTCTACCAGTCGGCTGCTGGCCTCACATTTACATGTGTTAATCACAGAGGTGGACAGTCGTCCAAACCAGTAGAGGGGTGACAAGTGCCCAGCATATCGGACCTCCAGCATTTCTAGATTATTTAGCAACTTAAATTCCATACGATGCTGGGTGGGCACTTGCAGAAATTCCATGAGAAAATATATTTCGTCATGGGACTCGAACCAGCTCAATTTCCATAGTTCTGCACCAAGGTACGATGCCTTACACCACTGGGCTATGGCGCAGGACTTGCAAAATTACTAATTAAGTTTTCAAAGTTTATTTACATCCCTCCTTGGTGTCTTACCTTGTCGTGGTGGAATGACTTCGTGCTTAAATGCCCCCGAGAGCTATGCCGGAGGTAGCATTACTGTTACGCCTACACTAGGGCCTAACTACCATAATAATAAATACTATAAAAAAACCGATAAAGGATATACATATATGTTTGTTTACTATATCAGAAATTAGGAAATAAATAACCGCATTGAAATACAATTTAGTCTTTTCTCAAGGGACCTTTTAAATATAAAAAGCTAGTAAAAATCTATAAGGTTTTATATCCTGGATCAAAACCATGTCACAAGATTCCAGGATGTAAAGTCATATCAACATTATTTAGTCAGTAAGATCAGAGATGTCCACATTAGATAGGGGTGAGTGGAGTTGCAATAAGAGAAAGTGGGACAAAGTTTTCCATTTTGACATAGATGAAGGTTTTGAACTAGATCAGGTGAAAGAGTAAGTGAAAACCGATGGAAAAAACCCCACATGTACTGAAGGAAAAAAGCTAACTTTCCACCCAAGTTTCCCCCGATTTGAAAGTTAAAGTTTATCATATAAAAACTCGCGAAATTTTCCACGAAGACAGAACGGTGTGGGGGGACCGAAGGGTTCGGTTCCCCCTGGGACAAGGCAGCTACATGGGTAAGACATCTTTCTTTTCATTCATTAAATGGTCATTTTACATTCATAAATTTAATTAAAGGACCCAATGGTCCAAAGTACTTAGAATAATGACCAAAGTTGATCCTTTTGCATATATTAAAATAATTATGGGCTCTCTCTCTACAGTTTAGCATTCCAATATTTTGAATATGTTTACGTTTGACAATGTGGCGATTTCAGCTGACTTAAATAACAGTGTTTTAGATGTTTGATTTAATTTTCTTTATGTTTGGTATTTATTTTAATAAATAATGTTATTTTTCGTTTACTGTGATTTAATATGTGTAATTGTAGAACTCTTCCTCCAAAACCAAGGCCAACCGCTCGGGCCTAAGACCACTTAAACAATAGGGAACTTAACGCTATCATTACGCAGGGGCTTAACAGACGCGCTCGCGTAACATTCTGGATGGCAGCTTGGTGGGATATTCGTGAAAACAATGTTCTATTATTATTTTCACGGATAAAGAAACGAACCTTAGACCATAAAATTAACCTTCATTTCGTACATAGTAAAAATCTATATGTTTTTTTTTTCAATTGGGAAGAGAAGAGCCACTATTGAATAAACTACGTCTTTTTAAAAACAGAGAGAAACCAGGAAATAATCAACTTTGGGACATTATTATTATTAACTGGCTTTAGGTTATTTTATTTTGTTTTTTGGATCTATATTGTGGGATGTTTATAGACAATGGGTAAAGTTTGAATTTATCGCAGTTTTTAGGTTATATCTTAGGTATTGATGTTTATTCAACAAATGTTTTTATTTTTCTAGGCATAATTAAGGTTTTTTTTGCAATGGGTAAAACTTTTGGGATATGTACGGTAAATTGTGGTGGTGTTGATGTTTTTTTTTCATAGAGATGTTATTTCTTTATAGGTTATGTTTTATGTTCATTTTAGAACTTGATTTTTTGATACACATAAGGTTTATGAATTAATTTGGTGTTGTTTCAGTTAGAGGATATTTTTTTTGTTTTGTTGTTGTTAACCTAGGTTATGATATTTCTTTTTGTAGAGTGTTATAATTTTAGTATTTTTTGTTGTTGTTGTGTGGCAATATCTCATCCAATGCTAATAATTGTACGTGTATAATGACAATATTTTATTATTTCGTCTATCGGTAAGACGTGGCACGATCACATGTATACATAAATCATTTCTGAAAGCATCACCACGAGAGATAAGCCCAAGGGATCATAGGTTGCTTTACACGCCACTAGATTGGAATTGTTTTTGTTATATTGAAATTTTTATATTTTTTTGAAAAGGGTAATAAATTAAAGCAAACAAGATGGCGGACACATCTTATACTTACGCCACTAAGCACTAAATACGATTGGTACTATGTAAACATTCATTTTTTATATATATATATATTCACGTAAAAACACGATCTTGGATATCTTACTGGATCATGGATAGAGATAGGATACGAAAAATTAATCTATGGTTTATTAACTAGGTTTTGTTGTTAGGATAAAGAACTAGGAAGTTGGCTAACGTCTATTATATTTTTGTTTTGTTTATCAAAATGGCCACGATGACTACAGAGCCTTCTAACGGAGTCTATATTAAACCATTACAGCAACCCCGTAGGAAACTAACTCTATCCACCTCAATCAAATAAAATTCTACTTATATTCGGGCTAATAATCAAAAATACTATTGACATAAATACAAGGAAGATAAATCGATTGATATTTAAGTCCCCATGTAGCAACTCGTGCATCCCCACTGATAATTATTCTTGGCCCACGTAAAGCTCAAGGAACCGCATTATAACTTGCAGTGAATGATTTATATTGGGAAAATAAATTAACAATTAGTCTAATAATAGGACTATAAAAAAATTTAATTACAAAAAGATAACCGAAAACTAGCAGGAAAATAGTTAGGGAGTTGGAAAACATAAACATCAGAGAATTTGGGAATAGAGTAATAACCGTACAAAAAGAATAAAAGTAACATTTAAAGAAACATATTTCCCCCTCCCGGAGATTTGTAGAGGTAACGGAAATGTTAGGGCTCCCAATATTTCCAGACAATCGGCACTTAATGTCAGCGCGGGGTATCAGCCCCGCGTGACGGGCGCCCTTTAAACCCAGAACGAGACATCTGGTACTTATTTCAGTTAGAGGCTGAATTGATCCCAGGGCCATAGTGCCGCCAGAAGGTTTAGGTCAGAAAAAGAATCCTAAAAACACACCGGGGCTTGAACCCCAACTTTTCGGCTTGTAGCGCAGTGCTTTAACCACTATGCTAGTAGAAATAAATATTCATACTAAATATATCGAAGAAATTTTAAAACCGATTAAAGTTACAACCGCCTACCGTGCGACATTAACAAGACAGGGCATGAGGCAAATAATACCGATTTGCGCTGGAAATGTATTCTGGGTTATATGATGGTATGGCGAGCCAACCATATTATATTTAGGAACGTTTTCAGTAAAAATCGAGAAGGAACTACTAGCTGCGTGATTTAAAATTAATAATAATAAAACACAACTAAAATAATAATCAAAACACGCAGTCGGGTACAAATCACACATTCATAATGCGAGATAATGGAAGAGATTGGAGGACAAATAAAATAATAATAATATTAGGGAACGTTCAAGAAAATAGAAGTTTTCTGAATAATATATATGAACTCACCAGCGTGGAAAATTGGAAAAATCGCCATCTTGAAAGATATATTGAATTGAAACACGCCTTTCATTTACATGCAGAAGACTGATGTCATTAGGAGGTCACATAGCTGTAAATTTCAGCATAGTCTGGAATGTGTTTGTTTTGGGTAAAGTTAAGATTAACCACATAGATAGGGACTTTCAAAATACGACTACATTAGGAATATGTACAATTTATACTATGTACATTTACAGGTAAATAAATATTTTCGTTTTCTTGCATCAGAAAGCGTATTTCAAGATAAATAAACCAGTCAATTCCCATGTCAGTAACAGAAAATAAAGTGGCATATATTAGCAATCAAAGGGATTTTAGATTTGAAAACCGAGAGAATGAACAAAGGGCATGAACACTTAGGAGAAATAAATGGGAACTCGAGCAAGAGAGGGGAATGGAGAATTAACGTAATCACAAAAATAACAACGCACCTAATTAGGGATGTAGATTCTAGTCCGAAACCGAGAGTATGGAAAAGGGGCACGGCAATTTCGGATAAATTAGAGAGAACTCGATCAAAAGCGGGAATTGAGATTAATAAAACAGATCCGACACCACACACCTCCCTAAGGGAAATAACATTACTGAGGGATTTCCAATTCGAGACTCATAGAAAGGAAGACGACCGAACTTCAGGTAAAATAATAACTTAAAATAATTTTATTTTATTAACCTCTCATGCGGTGTTGAGAGATTTACAACAATGCCGGCGGGCGCATTCTGTGAAAATTTCGACTACAATGTGAGACGTTTCTAAATCATAAGTCAAATAAATCAAAAGTAATGTCAAGGAGGCTAGCGCAATTAAGGGAGGACTCGCTTGATCCGTAATTCAGATTTAGGTTTCGGAAACAAAGAACGGAAATTCTGTATAAATAAGAGAGCTCGAATGGAAGAGGAGAACGGAGTTTGGGCATAATCATAGAGCTCCGCTAGTGAGGATTACGGAGGGGAGGTAAAACCAAGATGCTTACAGAAGTGATAACAGTAGACTGATGCTTACAGAAATGATAAAAGGAAGAATAGACTTATTCCCAGAAATGTTTCCTTTTCGGCTGTATCATGGTTTTTTTTTGGGTGAAAATTAGGATACTTGACAAACAGACATCGACGAATAACCCTCAAGGATAGGATACTAGAGACTAGTTATGATATCCACGAGATTGAAATGTGACCAGGCAGATCGAGCTATTAATATTAATGAAGATCCTGAAACTTAATAAAAACCATAATAATAATAAAATCACCCGGAAAGTAAATAATGATAATAATAATACTAAAGATAATGATAATAATAAACTCAGTAAATTTATAACTAACAATGAATAATAATAATAATCATAATAATAATAATAACGATAATAATAATAATAATAATAATAATTCACGGTAAATTACTAAACCACAATAATAATAATAATAATAATAATAATAATAATAATAATAAGGAAATAAGAGCGACCTACCCACTCAATAAGACTTATGTTTATGGCATACAATGAAAGAGAACGGCAGAGGGGCATGGGAACTTAGTAGGAATTACAATGCAGTGAATGATGCACTTAAAATATAAAAGGCGAAATTTAGGATACTTGGCAATCTGTGAGGTGTTTTATCCGATCTAGTAGAGGGTGGAATTTCAAAATGGGAACCCAGGGGTTACACAAAATACTATTACTAAGTATGACACAACAAATAATACACTCTGCAGGCAATGGGCCCTGCTGAGATGGACTGGCTTCGTAAAGTTTGGAGGGCCTAATGGCGCCTAGACTCTCTTGTACTGCGAGCCTTGTTCCATGTCAGTTAGGGCTAGTGACCAGTCGAGTAGTAGACACACATACACATGGGATATGACATATTACGATAATAGATGAAAACTAGATCGCTTAAGACTCTTCATATTTAGGCCTACGAGGGATAATAAGAGGATAGGCTACAACTTAGGTCAATCTAGGCTAGGTAACGTTAGAAATACACAAACAGAGATGAAACTTTTACATAGTCGCACGCAGGGATACAAGTTGGGAAGGACTAAGGACCCTCTTGGAGAGGTTTTGGCCTCGAAAATTTGGCGAGTTGCCTGAACACTTCGCCAACAAGCTAGGCAGGTGCAAGTCGGAAGGTGGGGCACCCCCGTTATGACATGATCTAGAGACTGAGAACTCCAAAATGATCTTGGGGCACTGGCCATAAAACCTTGCCGGCTTGGCACTGACGTTAGGGACCATATGGAACATCGTTGTTTAGGGAATGATAGGCATCGGGGAATTAACAATAAGAGGAAACAAGGAAACATAGAAACAAATGAAAGCACAATACAATTACGGGCAAAGACACCCACGGAAAACTGTCATGATACCCGGGTTTAGGGAGTGATGAGGGGAATAGAGGAACCCCATCAAAAAGATTAGGTTAAAATCCACTTTTCTTATGAGGCGGCGTCCATGAGTTCAAGAAGGCTCTCCCTAAGGTTAATCCTGAGGCAGCAGGATGAGTAGGATGGGGACGACTTGGGCCCCGAATGGCAGGCGGTGCCCTCCCTTGAGGCGATCTCCTTTGAGGCGATTTGCTCGAGTTTTTTGGGCCCCGAAGGGAGTAAGGAACAACACCACCTCCATTGAGGCGATTTGCTCGACGAGTCCGCCAGAATACAAAACGGAAAAAGCGGGAGTGCGGTAGGGACAACTTGGGCCCCGAATGGGAGGCGGTGCCCTCCCTTGAGGCGATCTCCTTTGAGGCGATTTGCTCGAGTTTTTTGGGCCCCGAAGGGAGTAAGGAACAACACCACCTCCATTGAGGCGATTTGCTCGACGAGTCCGCCAGAATACAAAACGGAAAAAGCGGGAGTGCGGTAGGGACAACTTGGGCCCCGAATGGCAGGCGGTGCCCTCCCTTGAGGCGATCTCCTTTGAGGCGATTTGCTCGAGTTTTCTTGGGCCCCGAAGGGAGTAAGGAACAACACCACCTCCATTGAGGCGATTTGCTCGACGAGTCCGCCGACTTGCCAAGGACTAAAAGGTCAGAAATAAACTAAGCACGAAAAGAGATAGCAGGGGTCTATCCAGAGTCAATAATGATGCCAGGGAAACAAAAAAGAGGCCACCGGTGGTTAGAGAAAAGCAGAAAAGGAAACCGCGATGAGAAAGACGTACGCACACATGGATATGGTCATAACGAAGGGACAACGAATAATAGTCAGGGACGTTAGAAACGTTGAGACACTAAATGAAAATGCTAAGGGAAACACATATACATTACGATTGTGCGATCGACGAGTAGAGCCAAGAGAGACAGATTGACCTAAGTAGAGAAGTTAAACACATACGGTAATACATAAAAGGAGATCTCGGGAAAATAGAAGTTAAACACATACGGTAATACATAAAAGGAGATCTCGGGAAAATAGAAGTTAAACACATAGGGTAATACAAGAAAGTAAAAGTTAAACACTTAGGGAAGTGCATGAAATTAGAGGAGAGGTTAAACACATAAGGTAGTACATAAAAGGAGATCACAGAGATTAGAGGTTAAACACTTAGGGAAGTGCATGAAATTAGAGGTTAAACACTTAGGGAAGTGCATGAAATTAGAGGAGAGGTTAAACACATAAGGAATACAGGGAGTTAGAGGTTAAATACTTAAGGTACTACATAAAATTAGAGGAAGCTCATAAGGAACACACGAAATTAGAGGTTAAACTCATAAGGTACTACAGGAAATTAGGGGTTAAACACATAGGGTTGTACACGAAATTAGAGGTTAAACACATAGGGTTGTACACGATATTAGAGGTTAAACACATAGGGTTGGACATGAACTTAGAGGTTAAAACCATATGTAAGATAGGGAATAAGTCTACACGTATGAGACCAGGAATTAACTCAAAAACGTAAATGGAAATTAAAAGGAAACCAAAGGATAAGAAATAAAAAGGGAGAGGTTAAACCCATAGGTAAGATGTGGACCCAAGACACGGAATAAAGTCCACGCATAATCGGGAGTTATGAAAAGAAAATTAAATACAGAAATTCAAGAAACCAGATGAGATATTGCGAACGAATCAGGAAGGGCGTAAGGAAATATTGCCGAACGAATTCGGAAGGACTTAAGGAAACAACACCATTTAGACGCATTTTTGTTTAGTTAACTTTGTAGGCTGTAACACGAGAAAACGACAGGCAGAGTAGAAGCGAGAGAATTAAGATGCACAGGACGCATCCCGGATAGAAGAAAGGAAATGCTCTCACAATCAGGACCTCACGAGGGAATGATATACGGAATTCAGGTTACATAATCGTACAAAGTAGTAGATACATCTTAAAGCCCTAGCGATTTATGTGTAGGCGAGCACACTCGATCGAACTCAGGACTCTAGAGAGGGAAAGCAAATTTGAAAATTTTAGCAAACAATGGAAAGTTGAAAACAGGCGGTAAGATACGGTGAGATACTGACAATTTTTGAACCTAGTAAAACCTGAATTGCAATAAGGGCGTAAATGATTCGTGAGAAATCATAAGGCCAAAAACATAAGAGCATTTCCTTTGCAACTTGAGGCTAGCTATAAAGGACAAATAGGAACATGGGTGCACCAAACTAAACAATACATGTAGATAACAAGGAGATCTAAAGCCAGGACATCTAATATGCAATGAGGTAAATTAAACATTCAATGACCAGGAATGATAAAGAGGATGCGGACCCATGTAGTACGGGATAACCACCAAACCCATAATCGATGTTTTCCCAAGTTTTAACAAATGCCATAAGATTGCAGCTTCACGCCTGGACCTGCGGCCACCACCACGACACCACAAGATGGGAGGCAGATTAAGTAGGGCCAGACTCACGGCTCATCCTATACATCGGAGGACGAGGGCAGCATAACGCTGCAAGGACCAACCGCACCCTGTACATCTAAGGACGCAGGGCAGCTGCCAGGACCATCTACACATCTCGTGTCGGAGCATAAGAAGGGTGAATGTCCAGACTCGCACTCAACTGAGGCAAACACCTCATTAGCAGTAAAGAACAAACCCAGGCAATTATAAAACATAATAATGACTTTCTCCAACGCCAAACCTTGGCCTAACATCCTACATTCCAAAATTTTTCTATAGAAGAGTCAAGAAAACAAACTCCACATCAAGATTAATTCCTATCAAACCTTTCACAAATTCTCCATGGACCTAACTGGGTTTTGTTTAAACTAGGCAAAACTAAAAATAAAGGCCTACCTGGACCAACGGCAGCTGAAAATGAACAATGGACTCGAGCATTAGAGCATCGCATCCTCCATCGAGGCAAGCAAACCCGAACCTGGACCTCCAAGCTAGCACCAGCAGACACCACAGTTCTGATAATATTTTTTTTTATTTTACAAGTGATCCGGTTTACGAAATCGAACCGTCAAAGTGTATCACAAAAAAAAGAAACCGTCAAGGTGCATAACAAAGTAACAAAATGTATTTAAGTGCGTCGGAAATAAAAAAACAGTGAAAGTGCGTCGTTTCAAAATAAACCACAGAAGGTTAAATAAGAAAGAAGAACGAAGACGAGAAGAATTTTATAAACGATATTATTTTTGTGTTGTTTTCAGCCATAAACATTAGTGTGATTTTTGTGTTTTTTTTAAGTATAGTGTTCTCACTAAGCAAACATATCTTATCGATATTTCGACGCAATTAAAGGTATCCGGGGCAATTTACAAATAAAAAACGATCTAACCTCTTAGGATGAGAACAATATACTTCCAGGACAGATGGAGTCGCCAATTGATGACGTCAGTTCCACTCCCACTTAAAGTTGAGTTAATAAGATGATTGTCAGGACAAATTCCCCGAGAGGCGAGAGATATCCTAGAAGGAAAAAAGACTTTCGGTTTTTCAACCCTACAGTCTTATTTAGGGGGGGGGGGAATGTTAAGCCTACACTAGGGCCTAACTACCATAATAATAAATACTATAAAAAAACCGATAAAGGATATACATATATGTTTGTTTACTATATCAGAAATTAGGAAATAAATAACCGCATTGAAATACAATTTAGTCTTTTCTCAAGGGACCTTTTAAATATAAAAAAGCTAGTAAAAATCTATAAGGTTTTATATCCTGGATCAAAACCATGTCACAAGATTCCAGGATGTAAAGTCATATCAACATTATTTAGTCAGAAAGATCAGAGATGTCCACATTAGATAGGGGTGAATGGAGTTGCAAGAAGAGAAAGTGGGACAAAGTTTTCCATTTTGACATATATGAAGGTTTTGAACTAGATCATGTGAAAGAGTAAGTGAAAACCGATGGAAAAAACCCCACATGTATTGAAGGGAAAAAGCTAACTTTCCACCCAAGTTTCCCCCGATTAGAAAGTTAAAGTTTATCATATAAATGTAGGCGATTTTTTTAACGAAGGCAGAACGGTGTGGGGGGACCGAAGGGTTCGGTTCCCCCTGGGACAAGACATCTTTCTTTTCATTCATTAAATGGTCATTTTACATTCATAAATTAAATTAAAGGACCCAATGGCCCAAAGAACTTATAATAATGACCAAAGTTGATCCTTTTGAATATATTAAAATAATTGTGTTCTCTCTCTCTAAAGTTTAGCATTTCCATATTTTGAATATGTTTACGTTTGACAATGTGGCGATTTCAGCTGACTTATTAACAGTGTTTTAGATGTTTGAATTAATTTTCTTTATGTTTGGTATTTATTTTAATAAATAATGTTATTTTTCGTTTACTGTGATTTAATATGTTTAATTGTAGAACTCTTCCTCCAAAACCAAGGCCAACCGCTCGGGCCTAAGACCACTTAAACAATAGGGAACTTAACGCTATCATTACGCAGGGGCTTAACAGACGCGCTCCCGTAATAATTACTGTCCAAAGAATTATCCATGCAGACATGTCAAAGGCGATAAGACAGAGGAAAAAAATCATCCTGGTAGAAAGAGTGATCATCTTTCACCGTAAAAATACAATCATCAAAAAATGTGGATATGAGTTCCATTGGGGTAAAAATTTCCGATATAAAATAATCTCCCATTCGAATCTCAGGCGGGGACTACTTTAGGAAATCCAGACAAAGCTCAAATATAGAGACATATTCCTGGAGCATAAAAGTTTGGGGAATAAAAGAGGAGTGTAGAAACTCCTTGTAGTCAAAGCAGAAGGAAAGAGACGATTAGGTACGCCTTTAATGAGGTAGGAGAATAACATAAATCGTGATTTGAGAGAGATACATTATTCAGAGAAGATTTAACATTTTTGTCCCAGGTTAGGGACGTTTGAATAGATTCCATGAATCTAGAAATTTGATTGTTTTTTTTAGTTAGTTGGTTTGGTTGGTTATAGTTTGTTCATATGCTAATGATACTTGCGTCCAGTTTCTGTGAATTTCACTATACATGATACTGTAATGTTTCATTTTCCGTTCATTTTATAAGTAGCTAATATTCTGAAATAATACATGATACGAAGGTGGAGAAAATATGACTAGTATTTCAAAATAAATTTCTTAGGAAAATGTTTAGATCAAAGATATATGAACGGAGACCTCAGACATATATCTTTATGGTCCAGACAATATGGGCGAAAACTAAATGTAAACAAAACGCAAGCAATAATTATCGGACATCCAAGACTATTACACTCCATGAACAATGGCAATATGCCGGCTGTCAGATAACGAACAAATTCCTTATACCGACGTCGTTAAAAACTTGGGATTTTACTTAGATTCTAATTTAAATTGGCATCCCCAAGTAAATCAAACGGAGAGGTGAATAGACTACATAACAGTACGAACTGTGATTTTTGTGGGAAACCAGATGTAATAAGAAGAGTTAGGTCTCGTAAATTGCGATGGGAAGGACATGTGTCACAAATGGGGAATGAAAGAGGGCATGGAAAACCTTGAAGAAAAACTAGAATGAAAACGAACAAGAGGTAGGCCAAGAATGAGGTAGGAGAATAAGACTGACCATGATTTGAAGATGGTTGGAAAACATTATCTCTGGACTGGGATGCATGGAGAGTTTATGTCCGCGTGGCCATGAACCCGCGGCTTCGACAATGCCAGTCAGTTAGTTTTAATATATTATATGATACGAAGTAAAGCAGGCAGTATTGTGAACAACTTTACACGCATTATGTTACTGGAAAATCGGAGAAAGCACGATCCAGAGATGTTATTTAACTTTTGATAATTTTGTATTCGCAAAAAAATATACTTATTTAAAGAGCAGTTAGGCAGTTCATACAAAGAGAAAACCGGAATTGGCGACGTGATAAACTAGTTGCCTTTTGAGTGTCCATGTATTTACTCTATTTATGTCCGGTTTTTGAAAACATAAATATTTAGTAATGCGGCAGTTAATTATGGAATAATTTTTTAAGAGCATTAGTGAGATATCCTGACATCATAAACATGATTTTAGACTTTTATTATCGGTTTCTTTAAAATGTGGACAGAGAAGATCAATCCTGAGAAATAGGCGACAAATCGGTATTTTTTTATATTCATCATTAATTTGTTATAAATGACTTGCAATACAACTCAATTTTCATATGTCATTAATATATTTGTTTATGAATTCAGTCATTTGGACTTGCTAAATTCCAATACTGTATTTGTTTTATAAATAATTCTGCCTTTGTTACAAAATATTCTTTATTTGGAAACTCTGATGTTAAATTAGACTACTCCAGACGTTAAATAGATGCATTCGTAAATGTAGTAGTAGGACTTTATTAGACAAAAAAGTAAGATATTTACAATATTATTTACAAATATGGGTCGCACGGGCAGTAAGCCGTACGTGCTGTTGACAGTCCGTTACAATAAAGTAATAATTGGTACTAGTGTAAAGAAAAATAAACAAAAACAGCAATAGCATTACAATTACATAAAGAAAACACAATAAAAATATTACAATGAAGTAATAACACAATAGCATTATACACTAAAAACATTAACATTACAATTACATAAAGAAAACACAATAATATTACAATTAAGTAATAACACAATAGCAATAACATTACAATTACATAAAGAAAACACAATAATAATATTACAATTAAATAATAACACAATAGCATTATACACTAAAAACATTAACATTACAATTACATAAAGAAAACACAATAATATTACCATTAGGTAATAACACAATAGCATTATACACCAAAAAAAACATTAACATTACAATTACATAAAGAAAACACATTAATATTACAATTAAATAATAACACAACAGCATTATACACTAATTAATTTATTTATAATTGTTAATAATTAATGGTATTGCATTTTGATAACATATATTTATTCATGAATGAGTGTTGTCCTTATTTTTCGCGTTTTGTCCAGAAATTTACCGAGGTTTATCCAATTTTCTGGATTTACCAATAACTCGTAGCATGCCAATCTTTCCCGATTTGAATTTAGAAATCTTTCCGGTAATAACTGACGTCTCCAATATTCTAAATCGTTACATTTTCCTAATATATGTATCTCATCTTCAAAGTTCCCGCACATTGGACATATTCGCATATCGTGATCGTCGCTAATTTTTAGAAATTTCCATGCCCCTAGCCTAAACCAAGCAAGCCCTGATCTCTCCTTAAATCCTAGGTTGAGTATATACGATTCTTTTCCCCAGACGTGTTTTAGGTTCTCTTTGTAAACACAGTGAGCGTTTTCCTGTACATTCGGCGAAGGTATCTTGTTGGTTTACATCTAAGTACCTCCTCCTTATTTTTCTCCACACGTTCTTGCGATTTTCAGTCCCTTTTTTTTCCCATATCCAGCCCATCCCAATCTTTTGGAGTTCTCTCCTAACCTCGTCTGCCCAAAATTTAACATCTATGTTTTTAATTTGGTGGTCGTAACAAATTGCTCTAAGCATTGTTTGTTCACCTTGGATTACTCTCAACCAGTATTTGAGTACACACGAATTTTACAGTTAATGTCGTCCTGGAATGACCGGAATTCATATAAAATTCCACAGTTAAAAGACGGCCTTACTAAGAAGTCCTGTAATATACTTTAGAAAAGGCGTATATACCTTATTTAGTATTATTATCCGTTCTTTGGAAACCTCAAATCTCACTACTATAGTGCATTACTGGCCTGACCATCGCTCCATACATTTTTTCTAATGTGCTGACTGGAATATCAGGCACTCGACCCAGAATACCGAGTACACTGTTAAGTTGTCCCCTCCCTTTAAATAATGCTATATAAATGTGTTTTTTCCACTTTCCGTTCATTTTCAACGTCGTACCAAGATATTCAAAATGTTTCACGTTTTGAAGAACTTGATCTCTGTATTTCCATTCCTCTGTTCTACCATAAACCGTCCCATTTTTAAAGGTCATTGTTTTTGTCTTACTAACATTTACAGTCAATCCCCAATTCCTACAGTATATTTCCAGTAGGTCAAGACCTCTTTGCAATCCCTTGATTCGTAAATGTAATTAATGAACCGTCATTACAGTTACAGTGTGCAGTTATATTAAAACAAATAATTTGAACAAGGTAGGTATATTTAGGTATTACAAATGATTCTACATACCATAGTTTATTGATTTGTTGACAAATAATATTAGGTTTGTGGGTCACGAATAATTTATATATTGTTTTATCAGTGAAAATATTTTATATACATAATATTAACCTTTCCAGATCATATATTTTCATATAAATAACATTTAAATTCCTGTCCAGTTGGTCTTCTGGGCTGAATGACCGTGGTCCGATTTTATAGAAATTCTATACGTTTATTATTACATAAAACTTTCTTCATTAGATGATTGCCACAAGGACAAAGTGATACAGACAATTCATTTTCGTAACTGATGAAATACATTTAGTAAATACATTAAAAATTTTCAAATTGTAATTGAAGTATATACTACAAAGTAGAAATTTTGTAAAGATGGTATCTTAAAGTTTGAACTTGATCCTCTAATGGCAGCGATGGAAATTTTAGAAAGATACACTTTGTCCAAATCTAAGAAATTCCAAAATTTAGCTAAGGATCCTGGTATCATACCTCTTTCCCCGATCATCAATACTTTGATATATCTAATTGGCTACTGCTGCAATGGATATCCTCAGGGGATTCTGCGTGTTCTCTGTGAACTATCGACTGCAGACTGGCTGGACGTTGGCAACTGTTTTCCTCTAAACGCTGCTGTATAACCAGTCTGCAGACGACAGTTGAGGAGATAACATAGAGGACGCAGAATTTCTTGAGGACTACCGCAGTAGTCAACGAAACGTCGATTTTCTATGAATCCGGACCACGGCCATTGAGCCCAGAAGACCAACTAAACATGAACCAAGACATCGGCCGAGGAAGCCTACAATTTTACATAAACATATTTAAACATTATAATTTTTCTCTTATCTAGTTTAATAGACATCGTTATAGAGTTACATCAATTTATTTTAATTTAGTTGAATCCGTGATGTCTGATTTGTATTATTCTATTTATAAATTGTTAACCCTTGGCAGTGTAAGTAGCCCCAAAATTATATAAATTATTGAAAACATATATCCTCAAGTACTATTATGTAAGAATACTTATTATTCTATTTTAAACTGGAAATATTTGTATACTTAATAAAGCATTTCTAAATTGTAATACTGATAATTTTTACACAGTTTTACTGAATCATTATGTATCGTGAAATTTCGTAATTTTTTAGCTATTTTTTTTTTACTTTAGTGGAGGAGAGACAAATAATAACATTGTTGATGACGATAAAGAAAATGATAACACTAGTCTGCATGATAGCAGATGACTGGAAACTAATACATGATATTAGTTCAATTTTTATGCTGATTCCAGAACTGTTCTTAGTTTTCTTCTATCACGTGCAGTTTTTTCACAATGGACCTAATCTGTTTTCAAATATTTATTGGTGAAAGCATAATATGTGCCAGAAAGTAATGAATATTGTTGGAGGGAAATTTGTCAATTCAGGCCTCTAAGCCTTTAGGTTGGCACAAATGCTGCTGAGGTTGTTATTGGGTGACTTTGGAAGTGTTGTTCATATCAGGCACTTGCATTATCAATGATGTTCTTATTTTATCTCTCTATGTGACTGCACGCATGACAATGTCTACACGCACGTGTGTGAACAATGCTAACGTTTTCTGTTATATTTGTGGAAATTATACAGCGCTTAAACAAAGAACGGATATTACAGACTTTGTGAAATAAGCTTACTATGCTTATATTAAAGCAAACCAGGACATGGGCGCCAAAGAAATTTTGCCGCTATTGCGTTGAGAGATTAAGATTGTGGACAAAAGGGAAGAAAATGTGCACGCCATTTGTAATTCCTATGGTGTGGAGGGAGCCTAAATACCACCTTAATGACTGTAATTTCTGTTTGCTTAATATTCAGGGGTGCAATTAACAAAATAAACACCAAATTGTATATCCAAGCATCCTTTCAGCCATTAAGCCATTTCCACATGGAGGAGAGCTGCCTGTTCCTCTTTCTCCAGTTGTTTTATAGATCCTGACAGATGATGATGTTGAAAGTGAACTTGATGCAATCACTGACGATGATACTTATAATGTATATCAACTTGAAGACGGCTTTACTCCACAACAGTTCTCTCAAAGTGACCTTAATTATCTAGTTCGTGATCTGAATTTGCAAAAGGAATCTGCAGAACTACTTGGCTCATAGCTTAAAAGTAAGAATCTTTTAGAACCAGAAACACAATACTCATGGTACAGACACAGAGAAAAAACTAGTTCCTTTATTCTCACAGAATGATTGTTTGATTTTCTGCAATAACATAAACGAGTTAACGCACTTCTATGACATTGAGTATGGTCCTAGTCAGTGGAGACTTTTTATAGATTCATCAAAGAGGAGTCTGAAAGGTGTGTTGCTGCATAATGGGTTCATTCCTATTACCCATTCAGTTCAGATGAAGGAGACATTCGAGAACATGAAGTTGCTATTAACAAGTATCCTGTATGAGGAATACAGGTGGCTAATCTGCGGTGACTTCAAAGTTATAGGAATACTATTAGGGCAACGAGCTGGTTTCGCAAACATGTCATGCTTTCTATGTGAATGGGACAGTCGGGCAAAGCAAAAAAATTAGAGTGTGAAAGTTTGGCCAGAGCAGAGAAATTTTGTGCCTGGAACTAAAAAAATCCTATATGAACCACTTGTAGACCCACAAAAAGTCCTGCTCTCACTATTACACATTAAATTAGAGTTGATGAAGCAGTTTGTAAGGACTCTACCACAGGATGGGCCTTGCTTCAAGTACCATAGTAAGAAATTTCCGTCCATTACACAAGAAAAATTGAAAGCTGGAAATTTTGTTGGTCTGCAAATAAATAAACTGATGAAGGATGAAGATGTTGAAAAAAAATGAATGAGAGAGAGAAAAAAGAGAGATTATTGAAAACTTTGTAGGGAATAACAAAGATTCTAATTACAAGGCAATTGTGGAAAATATGTTGGAAGATTTCAAAAAAGTTGAATTGTAACAGGAGTGTGAAAGTTCACTTTCTATGTTCCCATGTCGACTACGTTCCGAAAATCTGGGACATTATAGTGAACAGCAAGGTGAACGTTTTCACCAGGATATTAAAGAGATGGAGAGGAGGTACCAGGGGACATGGAATGAAACTATGATGACTGACTACTGTTGAATGATGAAGAGGGAGACTAAAAATGGAGGAACTTCAATGAAGTCAAAGAAGGGAACGTTTCAAAATTAATGGACGCCATTTGCTTTCTGTTTTGCTACAAGGTAGTCACAACATTATTAGGACAGTTCTTTACATTGTTTTTAACACGTGTTTTAACAAACATTTATCTCGTGTGAAATGAAGTTTGAATATATTTGTGCTTATAGTAGTCAAAATTGTGAAAACAGAAATTCTTATTTTGTATAAAAACCTGACGTGATAGGCAAAGATGGAAATCATTTCTGCAATCAAAATAAAAAATTGATTTAATAACACTATTTTAAATAATTAATGTGAGAAAAAGTTTTAAAATGCAGACTTGTGTAATAATAATAATAATAATAATAATAATAATAATAATAATAATAATAATAATAATAATAATAATAATGCAACGGATTTTTGCTGACATTACAATTTGCCGATGATCAACAGGTTTTAGCGCAAGGCAAATTTGATATGGAATTCATGATAAAGAGGCTGAAAAACACATATGAATCATGGGGTCTCACAGTAAATTTACAAAAAAACAGAATATCTGGCAATAAATAGCAATGAAAGAGACCATTTAATAGTGGAATGAGGAATCCAAATAAAGCAAGTGAACCAAACTAAATATTTGGGAATAATTCTGGATAACAATTGAAGTTTTAGGCACAGAGAACATACCACACAGAAATTGAATTGAGTAGCAACATAATATCAATCGTTAAATTCGCTAGGGCGGGATAAGACTATCTGGAAAGACACAAAAAAATATATTGTTAAAACATTGGTGAACTCTGTTGCAATGTATGGAAGTGAGGTATGGACAATCAATAAGTACTACAAGAATAGACTAATAGCTCTATAAATGGATTATTTACGGAGAAGTGCCAGAAAGTCTAAATTAGAACATGTAACAAATAAGGAAATTAGAAACATAATGGAAGCAGAAGAAAGCATAATTGAAAGAATTAAGGAGAAGGAATTAAAGTGGTTAGGACATGTTTTAAGAATGGAAGATGAGCGATGGCCGAAGCAACTATATGAATGACATCCGAACAGAAAGAAGAAAAGAAGGAGACCAAAGTTAACATGGAAGGAAAACATGAAGACAGTAATGCAAGTTAGAGGGCTTAGCTTCGAAGATGCCCAAGATCGTAGGCTTTGGATGTTTGGCACGGGAACACGGCAGCAGCTGTAAAAGCCCGAAGGTAGAGAGAGAGAATAATAATAATAATAATAATAATAATAATAATAATAATAATAATAATAATAATAATAATAATAATAATAATAATAATAATAATTTACCTTATGATCTTTGAATAGGATATCGGAGTATTTATTCTGAGCTGCTACCGTAATAGCAAGTGTAATGATTGCAACAAGTAGAGACATGATCACATCTGGAGTAGGTATAATATTCTTCTCGCTGCTGTCTCTAAGTTTCTGTGATTTATCAGTTGAACAAGTAGTTACAAGCTAAATGAAATAATATTTAAAGCTAATAAACCATTCGTTGTTGTGGAAGAATGCAACCTATTGGATTATATTATTCCTTTTTATGAGAGTATTATCGAATATAAAATGTTTATGATCAACTCTAAAATACGCGTACATTAATTTGTGCTTTACAAATTAATATTATCGCAAAAGATGAGAAGTCACTGATAATTTTAGCAATATTAATTTAATAGCAAAGTTTATAAATATCATATTTGAAGTTGTGATATGTTAATAGTTCCAGAATTGTTTTAGTATTTTTAATAATTGTTTTTTTAAATGTTGTAATGGATACACATTTAATTTTACAAATAGGTTGCACATCTTCTATAAGATTGCAGGTCATATTTCTGAATTCATTTTTTTGAGTGGTTACTTTTTCGTAAGTTCCATTTTTCCGAAATACATTCTACCTATTTCATTATTTTCGAAGTTAGAGCTTCAAATGAATATTTTACAACTGATTTTAATTTTTTTTTCAAAACTCTCAATTTTTTAATGGAAAAGTGGTAGGCATATATTTGATGTAAAAAGTTATTAATACTTATAAAACATATTTAATTTTTCTTCTTCTTCTTCCTTTCCTGTATTAGGTCAAAGCGACCTGTTCCGGTCTCAAATCCATCGTTTCCTTGGCCGTCCCAAATATCTTTTTCTATCCGGTTTGTAGCTGTTGATCGTTTTGGGTAATCTTTTATTTTCCATTCTGTTTAAATGTTCTTTCCATCGGTATTTTTGCTGTTCTAGTTTGTCGAGTATTGAAAATAACGCCAGTTCATTTCTTATTTATTCATTATGTAATCTGTCTATGCGTGTACAACCTTTTATGGATCTTAAAAATTTAATTTTAGTGGCTTGAATATCTGAGATTTTTTTTGTAAGAACCCATGATTCAGATCTATATAAAAGAACTGGAACAGCCATAATTTTATAAAACCTGAGCTGAGTTTCTCATCGAGTCTTTCGGCGGGATCTTCTTATGGTGCCGCACATCATTTGATATCGGTTTAATTTATTATGTATATCCCAAACATAGCTATATGCCTTCGGGCAGAATTACTATGGATTGATTATTATTATTATAGAGAAAAAATTAGGAACTCAGTTATAAGGGAGAAAATGAAGATTGATGACACTATTTTAGATTATAGGCTATTAAAACTCAGCAATTAAGATGGTATGGACATGTCCAGCAAATGGAAGATGATCGGCTACCAAAATGTGTTTTGGAATGGAAACCTGAGGGAAGACGAGGCAGAGGAAGACCTAAAACTTCCTGGAGTGAGGGAATATATTTATACATGAAGGAGAAACATTTACAACCAGGAGATTGGATGGTCCGACAAAATTGGCTATTGGGAATCGGACGATGTCAAAGATATTAATCAACCGATGATCGATCTATTATTATTATTATTATTATTATTATTATTATTATTATTATTATTATTATTATTATTATTATTATTTTATTCAATGCCACAGGTTGTCATTTCGACATTTCTGGTGTTCACTCCTGGCAATGACATAATTGTAATCCACTTCTGAGGTTGGAGCGCCTGGAAAGCAGAGTTACCCTGCCCCGATAATATGATGGGTGATGATGAGGATAGTGCGCCAGGAGAGTCCTTAATCCTAAATTTAATCTAAGGCGAATATGAATTATGATGATTGTGATGGCCATATGATGTTCGGGGACCGTTTGGGCCTTAAAGTTTCCTGATATTTGTCTTACAGGTGAGGAAAAACCTCACCCAGGATACTTGTCCTGACCGGGGATCGAACCCGGGCCCTCTGCGTGAGAAGGCAGCATGCTCCCTCGAGACCACAGCGATTATTATTGTTTTTATTATTATTATTATTATTATTATTATTATTATTATTATTATTAGTATTAGTATTATTATATTTAGCGTATAACACATGAATTCCACATTATAATTTTTTATGTCTTTTCTATTTTATTGTAATTAGTATTTTGTAGGCCTACGTATAATTTTATTGTTAATGTCAGCTTGTACATTTATGCTGGTTGAGTGTAAGAAAAGGCCTGATAGCCTTAACCCTTCAGGAATAAATATAACATTATTATTGTTGTTATTATGATTACTACTAACAATAATTTTCATAAATTATTTATATAAGTGGGAAGAAGGTGCAGTACACATGATTTTTAAAATAAATATTTCTTACCTTTATAATTGTCTTACCAAAGTAAAATGTTACTTACATCTCTGTGATCTGTAATAATATTTACCAAGACAATAATACATATATTACTACTCTCCGAAACGTAAAAGAGGAAAGTTTACAATGTGTGAGAGACGTTAACATTGAACCTAGTGACATCAATATTAATACTCGAAGTCTTCTACCAGATGCAACAAACTTAGGAAACAACTAAGAGACAAAGAAGCAGTTTCCTGGAGTCAGCTTCCTCATAAAGGAAAACGCGTTGTACTCTACAGTGAATATACAACAGCACACCAATGGATTCGTATCATCAGGGATTGTCTTGTTCCGAATGGAGAGAAGTAATTAAAATGCAAGCCAATGTATCGGCGGTGCGTTCTTTGCCGGGCAGGTCTAGGGACGATATCCTCTATAGACGTTGTCGCAGAGAGAACGAAACCCTCGGGGCTTGTCCGTTTGGAGAATCACTGAGAAACATTCGGCACCACACTATTCGAAATATGATGGCAGAAACCTTGCGAGATTATGGATACATATTTTATGAGGAAGTTCATGGCGTGACCACTAATGGAAGTAACAGACGAATAGATATTATTGCATTTAGACCATCTTCTAAAATTGGTATGACATTAGACCTCACAATCCGTTTTGAGACTCATAGTGGCCAACCTGAGGAAGTTGACTGTGAAAATAAAGCCATATATGAGCCAACAATTGACTATTACCAAGATAAATACCAATTAGATAGTATAACTGTCACAGGATTGATGATCGGGGCAAGAGGTACTATACCAGAATTCTTAGCTAAATGTTGGAATTCCTTAAATTTGGACAGGGTATATCTTTCTAAAATTGCCATCGCTGCCATTACAGGATCAATTTCAATTTTGAGAAACCATATTTACAAAATTTCTACTTTATAGTATGTATACTTCGATTACAATTTGAAATTTTTAAAAATGTTTACAAAATGTATTTAATCAATTTCAAAAATTAATTGTCTGTATCACTTTGTCCTTGAGGCAAATCAAGCACATAAACTCCAACATTTTACTTGAAAGTTAGACATACTTAATAATCTTAAGTCAATTCACTGTAATAAACATTTTTTGATCGATATAAAGTCGTCCTTATATTGTTTGAATTTTTAGACAGAATATTTCATAAAATTTTCAGGAAAATTATTACATTTCATTTTGGAAATAAGAATTTTTAATTTCATTTTAGGTAATTGAAGTCTCCCGCCACTATCTACTGGAGTTACTGCTACTTGGACTCATCACGGACTATTGGATAATTATAATCGCGCTCTACAAGGTTTCTTGCTTTCAGTACATTATATCTTTGTTTTACAGCCCTACAAACATTTTAATACTTTGAAAGTCTCTTTACAATTGCAGATTCAGTTGATTGGTCAAGTTTCTTTATAGCAACAAGGTTCCATGGGCTGGGCTACATGGAACTACCTTCCTATTAACAGGCTTACTTCGATATCTATTCCTTCCGCAGGCTGACGCTTGGATTCAATCGATTGCTGAAAGAAAGTCTGAACCGCGACGACGGTTTCACGGATCCTTATGGTTTCTGTGTCAACTATTAAAAAACTGAAACTCAACAGTGTTCATTACAAAACCATGTTAGCGATTCAGACTTTATTTTTATTATTGATTGTTGTGATCTTTCAGTTATTTATTGTTGTTATGAAAACAGTAAAACATGTGAAATCTTGGACGTGGTTCAGACTTATTTTCTGTAATCGACTGACTAACTAACTAGCATTATCGAACCCATAGGTTCATGACCGTACATTAAGTTTTCATACATCCCAATTCTGAGTTAATATTTTCCAATCATTTTCTGTATAATCTACTTCCTTCAAATATTGATTGTTATACTCCCACCTCATTCTTGGTCTACCAAAAGGACGTTTTCTCACTGATTTTCCTACAACAAGGTTCTATAGCCCACTTTCATTCTCCATTCGTGCCACATATCCTGCTGATCGCAATCTACAAGACTTAACTGTTCTTACTATATCTCGTTTCGCACAAAGATCATGCAGCTCACTGTTATTAAGTCTTCTCCATTCGCCTGTCTGTTCATCTCTCTTTAGTTCAACAATTTAATCGACTGGATAAATTTAATGTTGCGTTCTTGTAATATTTGCATTTTCTAATAATACATTCATATCTACCTAAAAAGTCGAAGAAGAGAGGAAAAAACACTTTATTCTACTAGGTGAAGTCACGAGTTCATAACGCAGTCACGTGCAAAGCTCTCATTTGTAGTGCGTGAAGGTCTTACGTTGAGTGGCGTTAGCCACTTGAAGGGGCGAACCTGTATTATGATAATCTGGAATGTAGTTTAGCAGTAGTAATATGCCCTCGTGTCCCTCAGTGAGACTTAGGCGTTCTCCCTCTACAGGGGATAAATTCAACCATACTAATTTAGTTACACTTGTTTTCGTATAGATGTCATTGAGTGGCACGTGGTCAGCCTTCCGCCTCATATTGACATCTGAGAAAACAAGGTAGTACTAGGATGGGAACGTTTCGTAAATTTTGCACAGTGGTCTTTGTATTCAGGCTTGCGGTTCTTTTACGAGCATGCAAATCTTCAGAGTCGGTACCGACGAGTCGTTCCCGGAGAACTTGTCATTTGGATTATTTAATTATTAAAGAATCCAATGACCACAGCCGGGTTTGAATCCGCGATCTTCGGGACTAGAGGCAAGGAACATATCCATAAGACCACCGCGGGCGATTTAAGATAGTATAATTTTAGTTTGCTACTACTTTGGTAAAATTTACCTCTTAAATATAAATTATACATTCATTAATACATATGTATCTGAATCTTGCAGAATGTAAGTAATGATTTGTATTGTTCTGTATTTTATGGAGCAATAAACTGTAAGAAAGTTATTTTATGGACCATAAAGATTAGCTATATTTTATTTACAATTAGAAAAGAATAAAGTTATAACATATTATTTCAAAACCCATTAATGATACCCTGAAGTCAGTTACCTAGTGACACTAAAACTATTTCAAACAGTCATAAAATAATATCCAATCTGTAAAAATAAACTTTAATATCATTAGCTAAAATGTTGTTTTCATTGAACAGTATCTTCTCTTACTCCAATTTTAAATTTATTATTTATTTCTTATTTACATGGCGGACAGGAAAATAAACGTTTGCTCTGACTTTAACTAAAAAGTTGACGCATATGAATAGAAAATACCAACTTACCGCACTTGAGAGTCTGGCTTTGCAGTCAGTAAACTTTTCTGGAATCCTGGTACTTGAAGAAGACAATGAGATTGTTCTATTCAACAGATTTTAAATGTATACAACATATTCCTGTGCCCAATGTGGTCTCGGGGTAGCGTGCTGCCTTGTCACGCAGCGGGCCCGGGTTCGATCCCCGGTCGGGACAGTTTTTCTGGGTGAGGTTTTTATCGGGGTTTTTCCTCACCTGTAAGACAAATGTCAGGAAAACGTTAAGGCCCAAACAGTCCCCGAAATCATATGGCCATCACAATCGTCATCATTCATATTCATCTTAGGTTAAGCTTAGGATTAGGGACTCTCCTGGCGCACCATTACCATCATCATCACCCATCATATCATCGGGGCAACGTAACCCCGCCTTCCAGGCGCTCCAACCTCAGAAGTGGGTTACAAGTACGCTATGCCAGGAGAGAAACCAGGAATGTTGAAAGACAAACCTGGGGCATTTGAAAAAAAAAACAATATGTTTAATACTTTTCTTCAATTCATTTCTATGCTTCCAGTCATCACCCTCCATTTCCCTGTCCTCCATCAAATTCATAATTCACTCTATCTATGTCTCCTCCTCTTTCCTCCGATTTGGAATCCACTCCAAACTCCTAACTGGAAATCTATCTACATTCATGATCTTAATGTGTCCAAACCATTACAATTGCTTATTTCCCATAATTTGTAAATTATACGACACAGCGGAACCTTTGCCTCCATTCGTAGCAGCACTGTTGATGCGTCGCACGGATGTAGATACTAACCGTGCACAGTCTAGCAAATGAAGTATTTACATTGTTCATCATTGCTGGTATTACAGCATATAAACATTAATTGAAACTCACAGACTGATGTGAAGCGAGTGTATGCGGGATGACACGACATTAGTTCGCAAATCATTCACAAACGAAACAGGTCAGTGTTCCGTTGTCTCGGATAATAATTGTTTCGCAAATCATTCACAAACGAAACAGGACAATGTTCCGTTGTCTCGGATAATAATTGTTTCAATAAAGTTAATATTTTCTCGGATAATATAGTTTCTGATCCTGTCTAATTTAGAGCATCGTGCAGATATTCTTAAGAAATCAATTTCTTTAGATTGAAATTTGTAATTTAATTAGGCATTTATAGTCCACGTGTCTGCTCGATTGGTCATTAGATCTTTACTATTGACTTATAAATACGGATATTAGTTTATTTGAATATCTGTTCATCCCAGTTCAACATGCTATTGCAGATCGACCTTTAACTTTTCTTTTTGTTATTTCCAAATCATTGTTTCCATTTTCAGTTATTTCAACTCTCAAATATTTTTGTTACAAATATCAATGGTACTATTGAAATCTTCTTATACCAAATTTTCTCCACTATCACGAATTGCCATATATTGAGTTTTATTTACTTTAATTTTTTAAACCCCATTTTTTATATTCTTCCATTAAAATCCTGGTCATATGTACAATGTAAATATGATAAAAATGGTAATTTCTCCGATTTTTTGAAAATGTCTGTAATACAATGAACTGGAAAACAGAAACCTGTAGTATGGCGAAATGTGTTAATTTCGAACAATTCTTGTAGGATATGTACAAAGTATAATTACAGGACATTCATATGAAATTACAGCATATAGCGCCTCGCTTGAGATTCTGGTATAATAATTTAAGGCAACAAAATTTCAATGTTCGTTTTGACTCATATTTGGTGTATTAGGGTGATCTCCTTTTGGAGAGAGGTCATATGCCGCTTTAGAAGATACCAAATTGGATGCATTGCACGTAATTTACTTGACGTCATCACTGTATTTAACATTTTCCAATAATGTTATTTTAACACAGTTCCAATAATGGATCATTATAATGTCATCACTGTAGTCAGACTGAACAGGGAACATAGGTTTAGTATGATATCTGTGCTGTACATAGGGGTGAATGTTATGTTATCACCGTTATCAACGATCTCTTCAACTTGTAAAGGTAAATTGAATCAGTTACCGATATTGGAAGAGATTTAGTAGGTATTATTTTCAAATTGAATGGCGAAAATATACAATGTAAGTTATGTTTTATTAATACATTTAATTATACGTGTGGCACCATAAAATGAAGTCTCAAAGGAACTAGAGGAGACACTATTAAAATTAAAAACAAATGGCGGTTCCAACACTATTATTTGGATCGGAACACTGGGTCTTAACCAAAAACCAGGAACGAAGAATAGAAGCATCAGAAATGAGGTTTCTGAGGAGTGAGGCTGGTCGAAAACGAAATGAAAATATACGAAGTGAACTAAATATATTCAAACTATTAGATATAATTGGTCCACCGCTGTGGTCTCGAGGTAGCGTGCTGCCTTGTCACGCAGCGGGCCCGTGTTGAATCCCCGGTCGGGGCAGTTTTTCTGCGTGAGGTTTTTATCGGGGTTTTTCCTCATCTGCAAGACAAATGTCAGGAACACTTTAAGGCCCAAACGGTCCCCGAAATCGTATGGCCATCATCATCATCCTTATCATATCATCATCCTTCACCGGTGTGGAAAGCAACGGGAAGCTACCACACCTACACAATTCCCTAGTAAAGCTGCAAGCATAGCATGCAAATGCTATGATTGCAGTGAAGGACCTGCCTTCGGGCAGAATTACTATGGATGGATGGAGATAGAATTACGCAATACAGAGATGAATGGATGGACCACATCAATAGAATTCCAAAACAGATTCTTCATTACAAACTACTAGGACGAAGAAATGTAGGAAGATCCGGTAAAAGATGGAGAGACCAATTGTAGCATGAAATCGTAACAGACCTTAAGGTGTAATACTTGATGATGATGATAAAGTTATGTTTTCCACAAGTCGGAGATAAGGAAATAAAAATGCAGTACTAAAAAATAACTTTTTGTGTCATTAAATGAAGAAAAAGAAAAATACATACATCAACATTTACGACTTGAATCGGAGTTCATTGGAGTTCATAAAACATTTTCGTACCATTAAATAAAGAAGAAGAAAATACATACATCAACATTTACGTCTTCAGTCTGAGTTTATAGGAGGTAAGTATAAATTGATTGTACACACCAATATTGAATTTACTACTATTATTTACCAGTGGCACCAGATTGTCTTTATTACAATTCTGCTATTCTCTTCTGGCAGAGGCGGAATTGTAATCTACTTCTTCAGTTGGGGCACCTGGAAGGTGGAGTTACGTTGCTCCGATGATATGATAGACGATGAATGATAATGAAGCGCTAGGAGAGTCCTTAAACCCAAATACAGACAATGCGCAATGTTTGCTGGCTCTTTTGAGCCAAAATTTGAATTTCAACGATAATTGCCTGAGTTAAAGAGCATCGTTAAATAAATTACTAATTTAATCAACAGAAAAGGAACTGACATTATGAGTATTATTTCTGAACTATAACATTTATATAATATTGACTTAGGCTTTCACGGCCGGAGGTAGTACGATGATCTTGTGGAAGATTTCTGGGCTGATGGCCGAGGTCTTTTGATGCTTGTACTTCCTCGAGGTTTCGCCAGTGACTGCGTCAGGCCTCCTCAAGGGTTGTCTTGAGACCTCAGTCAACAGCCCGGAAATCTTCTACAAGATCATTACATAATGTTCTCTCTTCTAATTCAACACCCCAATATTTCCGTTGTTTATTAAATAATTTGTGTATATATATATATATATATATATATATACGTTTTTTTACAGCTGCTGCCATCTTACCGTGCCAAAACTCCAAAGCCTATGAATATATATATATATATATATATATATATATAATTTTGTATTCTAAATGTTCTCGAAATTTTGAAGCAGTCCAAACATAAAAATTGAAATTCATTTTCTACTGTTTTACTGAAAAAATATAAATAATCATATATATAGTAATAAGGATACGTAAGAGAAATATCACCAACTTAAGATTCAACCATTTATAAAATTTAATTGCTTTTGGGGCCCGATTGTGGTGCTGCACGTAAAAGTACCTATAAAGGTAAGATATTAATTTATGGGAATGTAATACAAAATGGACAAAAGAAAGATAAACAGACAAGTGAATGCAAAAGACTACATAACAGTGATATACGTGATCGTTATGGGAAGCCGGATGTAATAAGAACAGTTAAGTCTCGTAGACTGCGATAGGCAGAACATGTGGCTGGAATGGGAATGTTAAAGGGGTATGGAAGCTTCTTGTAGGAAAACCAGAGGGAAAGTGCTCAGTAGGTGGCCAAGAATGAGGCGATTTGTTAACATTAACCAATATTTGAGGGAGGGTGATTGGAAAATATTGGCTAAGGATAGGGATATATTGAGAGCTTATGTCCGCGCGGCCATGAATCTACGGATTCGATAGTGCGAGTGAATAATTTAATTAAATAGCATGAGAGTGTAACAGTCCAGTGTTCACCTTCAGGCTGGCTGACTTCGAAAATAAAGCGCATGCGTTCTTAAGCTCCGCCCTATCCCTACAAACACGATGCGCGAAGAATTTCTCTACATTTTCGGCGGACGGAGATTGGGCTAAATTATAATAGAACTGAGAAACTCTTTTCATAAGTTGAAATTTTATTTTGACATCAGATAGCAGATGTGTGCAATCACTATAGATTTTATGTTTATGTACCACATGCAGGAACTATAATTCACTATATGTTGCCTGTGTGTGCCTATCTCTGTTTCTTAAAATTGTATATTGAGATTATTTGACTCAGGTACCTTAGAATATAATATATGTTTAGCAACGTACTAGGCCTACCTGAAGGTGTAGATCTGTTGTCCATCCAATATTTCTTCTCTTATGTTACCGTAATTAAATACTAATAATCGAGACTGCGCTTGTAAGTCAAATTGCTTAGAACGGATTACTTAGCCCTATCCTATATAGTCCAGTAATAGGATCTTTATCTCTTAATTTCTAGTATCTGGAATGAATATACAGAGATGGAAAAAATTCTGGCTTTTTAGGGGGGGAAATGAGTCCGAAGTAAAATTGTGCTTGATTACACAACTGATGCAATATTTCACGATAAAAGAGATGATGGTGATGAAACGAACGAAAATTCAAGCCGCAGTGAATAAAAAATATTCAAGATTAAAATAGTATAAAACAATGGCTCTGCATTTTATATTGCAGCAAAATATAGACACTGACACATCAAATTATCCACAGGCTCAGATGTGATGAAATGAAGATTTCTTCGGAAAACTAGTGGAGTATACATTAGATCAAAAGCAAAATTAATTAAAAAAATTTGGAAAACCAAATCATCAGTCATTAAAAGTAAATACCTAAATAAACAAATAAATAAAATACAATTTTCTTAGAACTAAATATTTACTGAATATTTACGAGACTCATTACAAATATAAATAATAATAATAATAATAATAATAATAATAATAATAATACTTACTTACTTACTTACTCACTGGCACTATCGAACCCGAAGGTTCATGGCCGCGCGGACATAAGCTCTCCATACATCCCTATCCTGAGCTAATGCTTTCCAATCATTCCCTGTATAATCTACTTCCCTCAAATCATAGTTAATGTTGTTCTCCCACCTCATTCTTGGTCTACCAACTGGGCGTTTTCCCTCTGTAATAATAATAATAATACTTTATTTATTCTGGCAGAGTTAAGGCCATAAGGCCCTCTCTTCCACTCAACCAGCACAATTACAAATAAATATTCGACAAATATAGATATACACTATACTAATTATAAACAGTTAAAGATACAATAAATGTAGCAATGTAAATGTCATGTACAAAACAACATTTTATAGGGTAATAACAATAATGATACGATAATAATAATAATATAAATATGATACATTATACGGGAAACACCAATTAATATATATATCTTACACTGGATAATAATGAAGTCGAGTTTAGAGCAAATATAAATTTAGATTTCTTTTAAAAGATGCCAATGTCCGGCAGCCCCGTATTTCTTGTGGTAGGGAATTCCAGTTGCGAGAAGTGGAGATGGTATATGACATGGAGTGATGTGATGTCCTATGTCGCGGTATATTAAGTAAGAGACTATGTTGTGATCTTGTGTTTAAGTTATGGTTTGAGGATAGATACTGGAAACGGGATGATAAATAATTGGGAATCGAGGTATGTAGGATATTGAATAGGAGAATTAGACAGTGTGATTTTCTTCTCTCTTTTAGAATATACATAACCTATACACAAATATTCTAAAAGCGATATAGCTAATGGTATTGATTAGTATTAAAATAAAATTTAACCATTTTTATATATTAGATTTAAAGGACATGGTACTATGAGGTTTATTTTAAATAGTAGGAGTTAGATATGCACGACTTACCTCATACTTGTAATTTTCTTCAAAACCCAGGGTTTCGATGCTTTAAGCATCATTGTCAATTTTAATTCTGGGTCTTCAAGAAAATTACAAACATGAGGTGAATCGTGCATATCTAACTCATGTTATTCATTAATTACAATATTCTCGTTTATAAAATTTATTATGAATGAAATGTTTAACAAGAAGATAGATGTGCATGAACATTTGTTCAATCGTATATTTTGTATCATGTGATTTTTAATTCATTAAATATATGTGAAGAAATTCAATTTTGTACTAGATCATGCCATTGGATTTTTAGAGGATGCAGATGGCCTACAACTCAATGGTATTAATAAGCTGTTCGTTTATGCTGATGATGTAGTACTATTGGGTGATAGCGAGGAGATACTAAAGGCCAAGATGCACACACTACTGAGTAATACTAAGAAATTGGGACTGGAAGTAAATATCAATAAAAATGAATATATGGTACACGTAGAAATACATTCTACAATGGAAATGGACAGCTAATGACAAATGAGGGAAATTTTGAGGAAGTGGCTGAATTCAAATACCTAGGAACAATAATCACAAATAGGAATGAGATGCACAAAGAAATTAAACACAGGCTCAATTCTGGAAATGCGTGCTATTATGCATTGCAGAGACCCCTGACTTCTCAACTCCTTTAATAAAACGTAACAATTGAAAATGTATTGTGCTATTATGCATTACAGAGACTCCTGACTTCTCAACCCCTTTAATAAAACGTAAAAATGAAAATGTATAAAACTATTATTCTACCAGTTATATTATATGGGTGCGAAACATGGACTCTTACTTTAAGGGAGGAAATGAGATTACGAGTAATTGAGAATAAAGTTCTTAGGAAAATTTTTGGACCAAAGGGTGATGAACAGACAGGTGAATGGAAAAGGCTACATAACAATGAACTACATGGTGTTTATAGGTAGCCAGATATAATAGGAAAAGTTAAGTTTCTTAGACTGAGATGGGCAGGACATGTGGCACCAATGAGAAATGAAAGACGTGCATGGAAGATTCTTGTAGGAAAACCAGAGGGAAAACGCCCAGTTGGTAGACCAAGAATGAGGTGGGAGTATAACATTAACTAAGATTTGAGGGAGGTGGATTATACCGGGAATGATTGGAAAACATTAGCTAAGGATAGGGATGTATGGAGAGCTTATGTCCGCGCGGCCATGAACCTGCCGGTTCGATAGTGCTAGTGAGTGAGTGTAGTTAGGAATTTGAATTCAATCTCTTCTTCAAAATTGTCCTCATTTGTCATTATTATTATTATTATTATTATTTTATTATTATTATTATTATTATTATTATTATTATTATTATTATTATTTTATTGTTATTATTACTTGATAGAAATTAAAATAATTTCTACCGATTTGTTTTTAGTGTTCTGTTAAAACATTAAAGAACCGAATTATCTTAGCCTTTCGCCTTGGAAATATACAAGACTCGACCCAACGCTTATAGGGTGCAAATGCTGTAACTGTATACAGTTGGGTAACTCTTGACGGGTGCGTTCTCGTCGCGGGGGTAGCCACTAATTACTAGTGACAAAGTCCTCTCAAGGACCCAGTCTCTCGGGTTATAACGAGAGTCCCTACCTAAACGGATATTACAACTACGTGGAAAAGGCACCTATTCTTCAAGAGACAAATGTGAAGACCCATCTCCGGGGTAACAAGGAGAAAATTCTCAACGGTCAGCAGAGCAGAAGAGGTACCCCTTCTGTTGGGTTTATTATTATTATTATATAAAACTTCCCTCATTAGAGGATTGCCTCAAGGACAAAGTGATACAGACAATTAATTTTTGTAATTGATGAAATACATTTTGTAAACACATTTTAAAAAATTCAACTTGTAGGCCTAATTGAAGTATGTATACATACTATAAAGTAATTTTGTAAATATGGTTTCTTAAAATTGAAATTGATCCTCTAATGACCGCGATGCCAATTCTAGAAAGATACACCCTGTCCAAATCTAAGGAATTCCAAAATTTGGCTAAGAATCCTGGTATAGTACCTCTTGACAACAGATGGCTTGATATCGAGTCGTAGATGACAGCCATATCAGATATCTTACCCTGCGAGACACCAGTAACGTCTCTAGGGGACATAAATATATACTTTCAAATCTCATGGTTTCTTCATTACAAACCACTAGGACGAACAAATGTTGGAAGAGGCAGTAAAAGATGGACAGACCAATTCTAACATGAGATCGGAACAAACCTTAAGGTCTAATCCTTGATGCTGCTACTGCTGCTGCTGCTGCTGAATTATCTTATAGGAAACATTGCAATTTCTTAGGTTAATAATAATTCTGTGTTTAGATGTCATCAAATGCACTTGTTATTGATTTGATGGTGTGTTTACTTCAAATATTTGACTAAAGGGGTTAGTTTTTTAGGTGTTAAATGAACATTTATGAGATAGAAGAGAATGTCTTTAATAGAAGACGACGTTGGTTATAATCCGTACGAGGGATAATTTTGTACATAGGTGGTAGTAAAACGTAACGTTAAGATGGAATGAAAACTGCAGCTATAATGTTTTTAGAACATTGTAAGTTAATCGGACCCTTAGCGAAAGTGTCCACATGAGATAAGATTTAGGTTTATGGGAACAAACATCGTAACAAAAGTATATTAAGGCCATTACTTGACCAACCGATGTGCCATAGCTTGAGTATATAAAACTAGCGAATGAAAGATAGCGCTATAAACACCAGTTTCTTACAAGATTAAGAATGTAATCTCGTGTTAATTCTCTGCCTGTTTGACATGTTTTATATTCCCTTCAACTAACTTCCATCTCCAGATTTTAAAAATGAGAGTAAATAAAAAACGTATTACGATATACCATTTCTCTATACAGATAATATTTTAAAATACTGATATTAAAAAGTGAAAAGCTCATAGACAAAGTGTCGTGAACATTTACTTGCTTACTTATTTTCATAAAAATAAAAACGAATTTAAAGAGAACAATCGAAATTTTTATAGTACCAGACAAAATACTACTTCTTTGCTATATTCCAAAATTTTATACAACTTCTGGATCTAAACATAGTAGATATCTAGGAATCAAATTATATAATGAGTTAATTAGATCCAATCCAGAACTAAGTAAACTAAACACAGCTAGTTTTAAAAAAAACAATTACATTATTTTTAATTAATTAATTAAGTGAATAAA
Organism: Diploptera punctata; assembly: GCA_030220185.1. Classification (NCBI taxonomy): domain Eukaryota; kingdom Metazoa; phylum Arthropoda; class Insecta; order Blattodea; family Blaberidae; genus Diploptera; species Diploptera punctata. The sequence goes on along the minus strand of JASPKZ010004201.1, from coordinate 374,584 downwards.
GTTAATCATTTGAATATTTTAAAATAATAAATATAAACCAACTATTTTTGCTTATATTATTATAAATCAATGCCAGTATATTAGTAGTTTCCTCTGTATTATTGGTTATAATCCATTATATTATATGGTTTATATTATTTTATGTAAATCATTCTGCATTGCATTAATTCTTTTGTTAGAATAAGTCTTATTCCCAATACATTATTATTTTTTATTTGTATGTGTCATAATGTATGTAGAAATGAAACTGGCTCCTAACTTTAAATGTATATATTCTATTTATATTATTCATGTAACTGAACTGCACCCGAGCACGAGCACTTGCTCATTCGGGTGTCAATACTGTGTATAACATTTATTTGTAAATAAAATTTATTCTTTATTCTTTACTCTTTAAGTACATTGTATGGTTTTTCAAAATTTATTCACAATAGGATGATCAACATTTTGTAGATATGAAAGATTTCATTGCAATTTTATTTTAATTTAATGATTTCATTTCACACACGCGCGGGCGCGCGCGCGCGCACACACACGCATACACACGCACTAATATATATATATATGCGTGTGTGCTGTGTGTGTGTGTGTGTGTGCGTGTGACGTATATTGTAACATATATTTGTAATCAAATTTTAAACATTATTATCTACTATTATAACAATCAGTGACGTAGTTACTAGGCAACAAACCTATACTTTATATTCTAACAAAACGAAAAACACGCTACAAAACATGAAATACAGGTTCAACAAAATGTAAAATACACATTAATGATTATTCCTTTTAACTACATAAATAAACTTTCCTTGACTTTTCTGGAAATATATTAGGCCTAATAGTTGCATCTTGGAATGCTTATAAAAGTTATCCTCATGAACCATGAAAATCACCTTCTCTGCTCATTTTTACTTTAATTCACATATGAAACCATCACCCAAAATTGTAGAATATACAATAATATTTTTTGATTTATTGTGTCTTTTTTTTCGAAGCCCACATTTTTATTGCTGTAAACATATTGTTTCCGCAATAAATAAATACATTTCATTAAACATACTAAAATACTCTGAATGTAGATAAAATATTGTAGACAATAAGTTTCAAAATTACGTTTAGTAACTCACAGCTCTTAGAACACTTCCTTCGGTCATGTTCTAACTCAAACATCTCGTTACTAAACTTCTGCTTTTGTAATTAGTCGTGTAAATAACTATTTATTCATAAATTCGATAATCACTTCTAAGAAGAAATACTTCCTTAAATTGTTGTTGACGATGAATTATCAAGTATCACAAGTATATTTGAAGTTATGCATCCTATAGATTACGAACAAATATGAACTTTGTAAGCTTCATTTTAGCACAAGTGACAGGTTAATGGGGTATGTATCGGCAACGATGTATTGTGCGCCACGACCCCTTTTGACAGGTATTAATCCCCCTCTTTGTGTTTTGCAACAATGTACATTTTTAAAGACTTTGGTTGATACATATCGGAATATTTGCCGAGAATTATTTGAAATGTAATATCTTTCTTAAGCTGTCATCAAATGTAGTCGTAAGTGTCAAAAATATTTCTTAGCGCCCGCCCTAGAGTAAACGACATTAAAAAACGTTCTTCAACTGTAAAAGGTTGCCGACCCCTAGTATGCAGCGTAGTCTTAATTACAAACCAAGAAAGAGGCTATTATTACAAAACCATAATTTATACTATGTGACGAAAAAACGCGGCCCGTTCCAGAACATGGAACGCATAAAGTACGAACAAACAAACAAACAAACAAACATTCATTTTTATATATTAGAAACACATACCAATTTATGAATTACATTCAGAATATGGCAACATTTGTTGATTTGTCGTGTTTTTTTTCTCTAAAGGCCATATTATTCTTTCACTAAACATATCGTTTACGCAATAAAGGAATTTCATTAAATAAGCCCTATACTAAATATACAACATATAAAATACTCTGAAGGCAGATAAAATATTGTAGACAACATGTTACAAAATTAAGTTTTATTAACTAGTCATGTAAATAACAAGTTTTTTTTTCTCCAAAACCTGTCGCCTATTTGTTATTGAATCTTTTTAAAAACTATTTTATCTTCTACATTATTTGTGTTTAACCATTTCAAATATTTTTAGATATTAATTTTTTACCTTGTTCTATTTTTTGTAATAGCGATATTAATGTATTTTATTACATTTTATTTCAGGTAATGCTTCTTTTGCTGCTTCATGTAAGTTTTTGAAATGTTTTTATACTTTTTTTTGTATTCTCAAATGTAGTCTGTGTAGGTTCATTAGTTTCCTATAAAGTATTTATTTTACTATAAACTTCAAAGCTATTTAAATAGTATGTCTGTGATGGCTTTTTAATTTCCAGGGTCTTTCTTGTTGAAATTATCTTCTATTTTTCCTTTTGAAAATGGTAGTAATATAATTCTTCAATTTAAGAAATCACTAAAATATTATTCCCCAATATTTTCAAATATCTTAAATTTTTAATTTTATGTAATATCTATTCTAAGATTTAATTTTTTGTAACGTGTCTTGTGAATGTTTGTATATAATTTTTTTTCTAAACAAATGTCATAAATCAGATAGTACAATTGAAGAGAAAACATTTCTGTCCAAACCGGGATTTGAACTCAATATCTCTAGTTTCACGCTAACCAATCGTGCCATCTAGGCAATCCAAGATTTGACACTTACCTTACTCTGTTTGAAATCCCCGTGTACTCCTGTTAGAGTACATCTATTGACATTACAGAAAGGTCGCTTCTGTTTAGATGGAATTTATTCAGTGCCAATGTAATATTGAAATTGATGCACTCAGGTTTGCTAATAGTTAATCTTCTTCTTGTAAGCCCATGTTTCCCTTAACAGAGATTTAGGCGCTCTCCCCCTACAGGGAAGAATTTGAACCATACTAATTTAGTTACACTTGTTTTCTTATATATGTCATTTGAGTGATCCGTGGTCGGCGTTCCGCCTCATACTGACATCTAGGAAACCGAGGTAGTACTAGGACGAGAAAATTCGGTAAATTTTGCTTAGAGGCCTTTAGGCTTAAGGATCTTTTACGAGCCTGAAAATCTTCAGACTCGGGACCCACGGCTTAAAGTCCCTCCCGGAGGACTTGCTCCTTGCATTTTTCCGTCGTAAAAAATCCATCGACCCCAGCCGGGTTTGAACCCGCGACCTTCGGGACCAGAGGCAAGGAGCATAACCACTAGTCCACCGCGGCCGAATTAATAGTTAATACATTTATTTATTTATACATTTATTCAATGCCATCAGTTAATCATTTAGACTTTTCTGGTATTCTCTCCTGGCATTGGCGTATTCTAACCACTTCTTAGGTTGGAGCGTCTGGAACGCGGGGTTACGTTGCCCCAATGAAGTGATGAGTGGCGATGATGGCAATTATGCGTCAAGAGCGGTCTTAATCCTAAATTTAATCTAATGAGATGAATATGATAAGTGATGATAATGATGGCCATATGACTTTCGGGGACCATTTGGGCCTTAAAGGTTCCTGAAATTTGTCTTGCAGGTGAGGATACCCCCGTCACCAAAAGAAAACCTTCATCGAGGAAACTGTCCCGACCGAGGATCGAAACCGTGCCCGCTGCGTGACAAGGCAGCGCGCTACCTCGAGACCATAGAGTGGACATAGTAAATACAACTTAAGAGAAAAATAATCTGCCAAACGGGGATTTGAACGCAATATATTCAGTTATACACGCTGCGAACTAACCACTTGTGCTACTTAGGCAATCCAAGAGTAGGCACAAATCTTTCTCTATTTGAAATCTCCGTGTAGCTGTTAGTGAACTTCTATTCACATTACATCAGGATCGCTTCTATTAAGAAGATGATATTTATTCAGTGCCAATGATATAATTACAAATTTAATATTTGTGGTACAATAAATAGAACATTGAATAATAAAGCCCATAAACAAACAAAATTAAAATTTTATAAAACAATGGCTGTCCCTGTCCTTTAGTATGGGAGTGAATCTTGCATTACCACTACCAAACAAGAAAGTAAAATCCAAGCAGCCGAGATGAAATTTTTAAGAAGAGTAAAAGGCTGCACTAGAATGGACCAGATAAGAAACGAGGATATCCGTGAAGAACTGCAGATCTACTCCATAAAAGAAAAGATATTTAACAACAAGATACAGTGGAAAGAACATGTAGAAAGAATGGAAGAAAGTAGATTACCAAATAAAAATCTTCCATTATTTTCCAAGAGGAAGAAGAGATGTCGGACGTCCTCGGAAGAGATGGTCTTAGATCTATTAGTGAAGACGGAACAGGCAACTCTTGCCTAAACCAGGAAGTGAAGAAGAAGACAAATTTAATATTGGAATTAATGTATACTAAAGCTTTCTGTTCTCAACGGGGATTTGAAATAGGGAAATATTTGTGTCTACTCCTGGATTGCATAAGTAGTACATTTGGTTAGTGCGCCACAGCGTAAAGCTGGAGATCTGGGGTTCAAATATGTTTTAATCAAACAATTTTTCTCTTTGGTTGTATTAACTATTGCATGCGAACAGCAAGC